>NPHX01000453.1:277035-334882 GCA_002271815.1 Eimeria falciformis
TTCACTTTTCTGTCTGTCTTTGTTCCTGTCTGTCTCTGTTTCTGTCTGTCTCTGCTGCTGTCTGTCTCTGTTGCTAGCTCTTCTTCGGTGTCTCCTTTTTGTTGGCCTTTGAATTTTACCTGGCGGATTTCTGCCTGACTGGCGCTCGGCTTCACCCCCAAGGTTGCGTAGTGAGAACCCTCGCTGTTGCTGCTGCTGTAGTTTCTCCTGCTGAGGCTGGCTGAAACAAAGCCGAAAGGCACCTCCTGCGAAGTGCCAAAGGCCCCCGAGGCAGGCCTCTTATTGCTGTTGCTGCTGCTGTAGTTCCTCCTGCTGAGGCTGATGCTGCTGACGCTGGTGCTGTTCAAGTTGCTGTTGCTGCTGCATTTGTGCTCCTCATGCCTCTCTGACTGTCGCACTGCCATACAAGACTTCCGCCTTGCTGTTGCTGCGGTTGCTGCCGACCTTGCTGCTGCTGCTCTTGCTGCTGCTGCTGAGGCATTGTGGTGACAGAGGCATGGCCATAGGCGCATCAGGGCCCCCATGCTGATGGGACAGCCGGCAGCTGCGCTGCGGAGCGAACGGCTGGCGACCGCCAAAGAAGACATCAGCTCCTTGTTGTTGTTGCTGTTGCTGCTGCTGTTGCTGCTGCTAATTTTGCTGCTGCTGATTCTGCTGCTGTTGCTCTTGCTGCTGTTGCACCTGCTTACGGGTCTCTTGGGTTGCTATGGGTTACTGGCTGTGCGCACGTCGGGACGAACCCCAGAGAAACAGCAAAGATCGCGGGCAGAGAGGCTGGCAAATGCCACGTAGGCGCCAAGGGAAGACCGAAGCCTTAATCTCATTTAACGAGACAGAGGGATGGGCGGACGCCTTTCTTTAAGGACTTCCATAGAGTTCTCTCAGTGCCAGCAAAATGCCACTTTCTGTTCTTCTTTCTCTTTCCTCGTCGCTAAATAAAACAATTAAAATAAAATTGACAAACTCAAAGGCAAGAAACCCCAGAAGGAACTAAAGAAGGCATTGCTTTTGTTTTATTTCCATAGAAACAAACCCCTCATGGGGCCCCCAAAGGAGTAAAATAAAGTGTTGAGCATTGTCTGGTTTTTCCGTTTTGTTACTAGCCGCTACTTGTGTATTTCTGTGCTATTTGGCTCTTCTGGAAGGGCCTGAAGAGAGCAAACGGGGCCCCTGTGTGTGTTTATAGTAGAGGGGTCAAGTTTCTCTAATGTAGTTGAACGTTGAACCGATCTTACTGCTCTTAGGGAGGGTCTGCACGGTCTGAAGCTCGGTTTTCATTTACATTTTTATTCCTTGCCGATAGTTAAATTGGTTTTGAATTTTTTAAATTTCTTCTGTATTTTTATTTTTCTCGTCTGGTCAAAGACCTCTAGGGCAGCATCCAAGCTCCCTCTACCTGTTCATGAATCCCTCAGTTTTAGCTAAGCTTCTCTGCATTGCTTGTTTCTCCCGTCTAGACGTTTTGAGTTGCAAACTGTCAGGCCTCTGGCCGAAGAAGAGACCCCTAGAAGGCTGGCCTCTAGACTCGCTACTCCGTGTTCAGCCTGAACCTCCAGCAACACGGCTGCGGCCATTGTGGTGTTTCGTAGCCAACGCAGGCAATAAACAGTTTTCTTCAGTTTGGTTTATGCGGTTTTTGGCCTCTGCTAGAAAACCCTGGGTCTTCCCCACTCTAGCCCGATGTTTCTCGGCTGGGTATTTCTTTATAACCCAGAGCCAAAGACTCCGCCGAGGAGCCGACACCTCACTATATGCCCACTCTCTGGTCCGCTTTTCAGATACCATGACCAGGTGCACACACTGCGTCTCTAGGCAGAGACGCAGTGTGTTGGAGAGTGGTGTCGTAGAATGAAAAATACGTCACTTCCCTGTCATCGGCGCGCGATTTTTGGGTGAAATAGTTGTGGCTCTCGGGCGTACTGCAAAGTAATTGTAAGTAGTAACAACGCAGTTACACTCAGCACCGAGTTTGTTTGTTGTCTGTCTGTTTGGCGCTTCGCTGTCGCCACTTCCATGAACCCGGCTATTGCGAGTACCAAAAGCTTGTGATGTCCAGCAGCTCCAGCCTGTTGCCGCTGCTGGGAAATGGCGTAAATATTTTCCATTAGTTAGAAGCCCAAACAGCGATTACACTCAGTTCCCCTTGTGGAACTGGAACCATATGCGAGGCGGAGGCCGCGAGCCATTTAGGGTCAGGGCATGGACCTTCTGAGTCGTGAAACCGTTGTTAGCTTTGTCAATCAGTTTGTACACTAGTAAATTAATGAATAAGATTGGTAGGGTCGTTTTTTCGACGTGCCCTGCTCCGTATCAAGGTCTGGTTAGGTCGGTTTAAGGCCAGAGTGGAAGTTGATGAAGTTGAACGGTGGGCCAGCGCGCTTATTTTTGCTATAAAAGGGAAGAACTTCCTGTGAAAACTGCTTAGAATAAATGAATGGTTAGCTGAAGTCGGCGTTCGCTTCGTGGGATAGGTCGGCTACCTCCCCTGGTTGGTTCATGAAAGGCGTAAATAGGGGCCGAGTGCAAAAGTTTTTTTAGCCGGCTGGCTATTAAGCGTATCTATGGGCACTATGTGGCTCTGAACTTGTAGAGTGTAAAGCTAGTCAACGTTTAAAACTTTCCTGGGGCTCCAATCGAGCCCCCTGGGACGTCACAGTATGTGAACTGACAGAGCCTCCCTCCGAAAGGCAGACACACACGCCTCGGTCGGAGGAGACGCCAGCCACGGCAATCTGCTTTCACCATTCGCTATAATTTACTGCAGCTCAGCAAATATGCTGTATTAAGGAGGCTGCGTACAGTCATCAAGCCGGTTTCTTCCACAGCCTGTAAGCATCAATCCCCAGACCCCCTTACAAGAGCAAATGTATCCATTTACAAAGTTACTAGCACTCCCAGTGCAGTGAATACGGGACACCCCAGGCCTTTATCTGTTTCAAAAACCAGAGTAGTGAACTACCATCTTAATTTTTATCAAATAAAAGGAGCCTTGGTCCGCCATGGACAGAAGGACAATCGTAGCACTTAAGAAGCATGCCCACATTGGCAGTTTGTTGTGAGCGCGGAGGTGCGAAAGCCAAAAAAGTCTGAAGTGGAACGCCGCAAGAATCCCTTAGCGAACCAGCTCTGACGTACGGCAGCCTTATGAAAAACGCCTGTGCCTAAAAATCCTCCAGGCAAGCAAATTAGACCCTTCTCTTTGGAAGGTTCTAGGGCTCGTGGGGTCGCAAGGGCAAGGCTAATGAGGAGAGCACAAGACGCAATCGGAGGAGAAGCGACTTTGCCAGTCTTCTCTCCACTAGCAACAAAACCAAAGCCAGGATGAAGCATGAAGGCACCCCAGGACTCCAGGAAGATGGACGCGCATCGCCGCCGACGCCCTGAAGAGGGTGCTATGGAGTTGAAGAGCCTTTGCTGTAAAAAGAATAATAGGGTATTTATGAGGTCTGTTGTCCTGAAGAAGAGACGATGACAGTGGCATCTGGGGCAGACCCAGGATGTGGGCGTAGGGGTGGTTGGCATTCTATAAACCGAAGCCTTATCTCTAGCTCGCTAATAATGCTAATGTAGGCCTGCATTTGGTTGTTTGTCCGAACAACTTCTGCTGCCGTCTCGACCTCGCCAAGAAGCAATGCCAAGGCCGAGACAATCTCCTTAGGCTGAAGGGTTTCCAGCCGACGGAAGGGAACGCAGGCCAAAGGCGAACCTGCACACAAACAGCCCTGAGCCTGAGGCCATAACATCTGGGAAAGAAGCAGCAGGCTAAAGAAGAAGGAGCAACATCTGCTTCATAAATGCCATAGCAAAGGTTTCTCTAATGCGCCCGCTACTGGGGAGGTGCAGCAACCCCCAAGCGCTAATAGTACCTGTTGAAGCGGATGAGAGCACGAGAGGGAGCGACATCTCTGCAGCCATGCACGGGCTCTCTGCGTGCTTATCTAACGCCAATAGCCGCAAGTCTGCACTGAAAGGAGAGGGCGACAGGTCCTGAGGAAGACCGAACTTTCCAGAGAAGTCACCCGGACGGCAGGAAAAGGGCCTCAGCTTGTAAAGGCCTGGGCTGCATTCAGGGAGGGCCGCCGGGGGCTTCGGGCTGCAGGCACAAGCAGCAAAAGGAACACACAGGGGGACACTAAGAGTTAAGCTTTTTCTGAAAATCTAAGGAGCCCTAGCTCTATGCCTGCATGCAGAGAAGAAAGAGAAGGCCTTACTGTTTCCAGTCGCCCGGAGCGTTTTGCCATTCGCCAAACTCCTCAAACTCATTCTCTTGAGGGCTCCACGTGGTACTCTCATTCCAGTGCTGGCTCTCAAAGAGAGACCTCAAGGGGCAGTGGTTGTGGATGCCACCGAGGGAAGCATTGCTGCACCTCCCATTAAAATTGAGAGAGCCATACTGGGAAAGAGATGCACCGCCCCTGCTGTGGAGGTTCAGGGCTAGGGGCGTGAGAAGGTGCTTGCAAGAAGCTTCAACGATATTTTCTAGGGAAGGCAGCATCGCCGAAACACGAGCTAGTAGGGCAGAGGGAAACATAGAGACCACGCCAGAAAACTCGGCGATAGAAGGAATTGCGAAGGCAATGCAGCCTAGGAGCAGCGTCGAACACAACAGAAGCCACCACAACGAGGTTGCGTTATCTAGGCGTGTGCATTCTGGGAATGGCTTTCTGTCTTCTTGCCTCAGCAAGAAGAAGAGAGCCACGGAGACGGAGAGTTACAACATGTGTCGGATCTCACCAAATTCCCTAAACTCCATTGCGTCGTAGGGCGGAATTTCGGCATTCTGCAGGTTTTGCGCCCTTCCTGAGGATCATATAGCCAGACCAGTAGAGCATTCCTAAGGATGGCCACTAGCCGAAAAGCATCTTTAATCGGGAAAAGGCAACGCAGAAACAATAGAACATGAACAAGTAGCGCATGAAACGGGGACAAAGCTTTAATAATTGCTTTGCAGTGGGGGAACAAAAAAGGCTGCTTGTTTGTTTCCCGTCCTATCCGATATGACATCTTCAAGCACTCAAGAATACCAAGCTAGTTCTTGTGTTGATGCTGGTGACTCTCTTTCTGTTTCTCTTTCCTGTTTTGCTGCATTTCCTTACACACAAACTAAAAAATTGGAAACAGCCTTCTACCTGCCGCAGCTGAATAACTTACGCCGAAGTCCTTTGGCAAGCTCCTTCAGTGCCCTACGCAGTTTGTCTCTGATATTGGCCTGCTTGCCTTTGGGCTCTTCCCTTTGGACCTTCTCCAACCCCTCCTCATTTTTCAGACTTTCCAACAAAATTTCATGCTGCAACTTTAGCTCGTGTAGTGTTCTAGTCGTACAGGTGGGACTGAGGCAGGGTGTTGCGGCGTTTGGAGTCACCTCACTTGTTGCGGATATCCGGGTAGAATCACCAGCCTCGCCTGCATTTGCAAAAAGAGTGAAAATACCAATGTAAAAGGCAATACTTAAAAAGTGTCGAACGGGATAGAATTTCATGCGTTGGAAATGATTAAACTGACAGACGGAGTGAACACTCATAGCGAAAATGCTGACAGACCAAGAAAACCTAAAAACCGGATACAAACAAAAGTGAAAAAAAATAAAAGTCAAAAGGAATTGTTTGTTCTAGCGAAGTACGGCCGAGGTTGCTGCAGCAATTTGTCGTTTTACTCTAGGCGCTAGATACTGCCAGGTAGTTCTGGCATTTGGGTCGACCGGTGGACCTGCCTGGCTAGATACAGCAATAAATCCCCCAAATTCGCAATTTACAGCCAAGTTTAAAAGTTTACTTGTTTATTTAATTAATTACTTATACACAAATGGAAGAGTATGTAAAGTTTAGGAAAACCTTTTCTTGTTGGAAACGGAACGCACTCATCAAGAAACCATTTGAAATTTCCTATTCCCAAAACCAAAATCTTCATTTCTAAAAACTTTGCCACTCATATTAAAACTATTTTGACATCCACCAGAAATTTACGGTTTCGGGCAGGTAAAATTCCCTTTTCTGGATGACTATGCCATTTATATTAAGGCTTTTTCTCACTGAGGATAACAAATGATCGTCCTCAGGACTATTCCTCCTGCACAGGAAACTTGCACTTTTGAACTCTGGGGAAGAATGGTGCCATGCGTGCCATTTCGCCTCATGTTCAACTGCTGGGTTTATGACTTAGGAATTAAATTTTAAGACTTTTTGTATCCGTTTACACCCAATTACAAGGAGGGAATTAAGTGCTATCCGCGGTTCCTTATTGAGCAGACGTCACCCTTTTCTCTAATTCTACTGGCATGCTATGAATCACTTCCGGGGTTTGCGCGTCAGAGGACATACGATATCTACCTAAACTATTATAAGATACTGTTTAAAACGAAACGTGCGTTGTTCTAGCCTCACGTAAAACACTTAAACGGAAAGAAACATCTGTTTCATCCCCAGTAAAGCCAGGCTAAATCGGGAGTTCTTTGACACTTCCCGCTTCAGATGCTTATGGCATACATAGCCAAGGAAAGCCAAAGAAAACAAGGGAGCAAAAAACCCTCACTACGAGAGGCCCTTTGGATTCAAGGTACTGGGCTCCTGCGCAAATAATAAATCGAATGGGGGAGTGCAGCCGTTGAATACAGCCCCAACCCACATTGTTCCCAAAAAGTAAAAACAATGGAACTTCAACATCCGCAAGGGGTTTGACCCTAGAAGCTTACAGCCCCACGAGGTAAGTCATCCCGTTTGACAAAGCCTGAACAGGATTGAGCCTATCCACCGCTTTCCTCCCCTGTTGCACGTCCTCAGCTTCCCTTGGCACCACAAGTAGTCATGGGAATTCTGTGCTTACGGAGGGGAGAATGGAGGGGAAGCACAGGTATGGATGGCATAAATGACACGGGATAGGAATCTGGTAGTGACTGTGGTAGTTCTGAAAATTGCGTTCCCGTCGTGCTACTAGCCAGGAATGACAGGTCCGCGCGTTTTTAGAGGGCGTTGGGCTGGTGGCTTGGATTCTCCTGTCTCGGCATATATTGAATCTGTTGAATATGGCTCGGGGAACAGCGGTTCTGGCACGGGTACTATTGGTTCAGGTTCGGGTACGGGTACTGGTATTATTGGTTCAGGCTCGGGTACGGGTACTGGTACTATTGGTTCAGGTTCGGGTACGGGTACTGGTACTACTGGTTCAGGCTCGGGTACGGGGACTGGTACTATTGGTTCAGGCTCGGGTACCGGTACTGGTACTACTGGTTCAGGCTCGGGTACGGGGACTGGTTCTGGTTCCGGTAGTTGGTGTGGGGGATGTGGCACAGGTCTGCGTCTTCTGGGAGGCCGTTGGGGTGGCGCTGGCGCGGGCGCTGGTGCTGGAGGCTGAGGAGCTGGTCCTGGAGCTGGATGAGGCACAGGTCTGCGTCTTCTGGGAGGCCGTTGGGGTGGCGCTGGCGTGGGTGCTGGTGCTGGAGGCTGAGGCGCTGGTTCTGGTTGTGGGGCTGGAGGAGAAGGCACAGGTCTGCGTCTTCTGGGAGGCCGTTGGGGTGGCGCTGGCGTGGGTGCTGGTGCTGGAGGCTGAGGCGCTGGTTCTGGTTGTGGGGCTGGAGGAGAAGGCACAGGTCTCCGTCTTCGAGTTCTTGTAATCGGAAATGTGGTTGTGGTAGTGGTGGTGGTCGTCGTCGTAGTCGTGGTGGTAGTGGTGGTGGTAGTAGTGGTGGTGGTGGTAGTAGTGGTGGTGGTGGTCGTCGTGGTAGTGGTAGTTGTCGTTGTCCTTGGGGTGGTAGTGGTGGTGGTCGTCGTTGTGCTTCTTGCGGTGGGCAAGGTGGTCGTGGAGGTTTTGGTGGCTGTGCTGGTGAAGGTGGCCGTGGTGGTTGTGGTGGTTGGCGAAGGAGGCGTCGGTTTCGGTTCTGGGAGGGTTTCGTCTGCTGCTGTTTCGAGGAATTTAATCCTTGCATCGAGCTCAGTAAAGGCCTTTAGAGCTCCCATTAGTTCAACTGGCTTGGGGTCTGCAGGGAGGGCAACGGATGTCTCTAGCACCAGCATCTCCAAGTACGAGAGTACGTAACTAGGCTCGTTGCCCAAGACTTGCATAGGGGCGCAGGCAACACTGCGTCCTGCGGAAAGGGAAAGCAACCACATGATCATGCTAAATTTTTACAAATAAAACGGGCTTTGGTTCATACGCTGTATTGGAATTTCAAGTTTTCTGCTGTTGTTCAACGAAAGCGTCAAGCATTATGCCCGAAAAGATCTTTTAAAACCCAAGAAAGCCAATCGGCGACAGAAGGAATCAGCAGCAGAACGGTCAATCGTTAAAAACTGTAAGGAGGTAAAAACAATGCAGAAGGAAAACAGAAGGCCTGTGAAAGCACTAACCTGAGGTGTTACAAGTAATAACAACCGGCAGCGACTGCGCTCCAATATTGCATGGGTTGTCTGCGTGTTCATCATTTGCCAAGAGCCTCAAATCTACAACAAGAGGAGACGACGAAGCGTCCGTCCCAAACCCAAGTTTCCCAGTGATGTCCCCGGCGTGACAGGCAAACGGTCTCCTGGCGTAAAGTCCTTCATGGCAACTATAGCCTGCAGAAGGATCGCGCTTGCCCGTAAACTCGCTGAAGAGAAAGCAAAAAGACAAGAATAGAGAAGGCATGACGAAATAAGTCCGAACACTAAAGAAAGCCGTCGGAGTTGGGGAATTAGAGGGCACTACTTACTCAAAAGGAGGAATGGATAGTTTTTTGCATATCTCCGCCCCGTCAGGGCCGCAAGCCAACCCAGGATCATGTCTGCCCCCAAGAGCGTCTTTGCTGCATTGGCCCTCGGTATTGAAGGTGCCTCCAAATGGAATGCTCCGGTTGCTTCTTTCGTGCAACGAAAGAGCGAATGGTGGGAAGCAGGGGTCCTGGTCGATCCTGTTTTGGAAAGGAGTTGTGTGAACGATAGTCAGGGACATGCGAGCGAGAAAGGCAGACGGGAAAAGAGCCACAATGCCGCGTATTCCGATAATGTTAATTCTAGAAACGGCAATACAACCTGAAAGCATAAAAAGCATCACCAACCGCAAACGGTTCTGCACTGTAGAACTTTGAATGCCGTATTTCATGGCTCTATTAGTAGTATTTCTGTTACTAATGTGTTCGTCGGCGCACTCAGTAGAACTGCTAGAAATGCCTCCTACCCAGTTCCTTAAAAGCTTCTTGATTGTATTCCAGTTTTCTGGCGCGCAGTCGCTGAACCCGTGCTGAGAAGCAACAAGACACCATTAAAACACTAGGGAAGCACGGAATAGATTTAAACATGAAGTAGGAAACATCATATACTTTTGGTTGGCTATCCAGTAATTGCTGTTTTATTTAAAAGGGGCAAGTACCTGCTAGCTGGCCGAAGCATTTTTGAAGGAAAAGAACGAGGCGCTCGGCCTTGCTGGGGCTATCTTCGTATCTTTGTGTGCTGGAGGAGCCGCTTAGCTGCACGGCGTTACGGGCATTGAAAAAGGAAGAAAGTACATCACAACCTCCACTAGAGGTTGGTCTAAGGGTACGAATTTTTGGTGACGCTCCATATTCCTCCCATAAAAGTAGGGCGGTGGCTGTGGGGTTTGTGCTACGGCTTTTCTGGAGGAGGGAAGGCGATGCAATGCCTCCACCAGACTCTTCAAAGCCAAGGCTCCTAGAAGTAAATATTGCAAAAAACAACAGAAGAACGCTGCACTGCGCTTTCGCCATCTTTAGAGGCTGACGTCGGTGTGTCGGCCACGCCATAATTGAGATTGTCAGTAAGCAGAAAAGCCAATATTTGAATGCCAAAGAAAATAAAAGCAAAAGCTTACAACTCCACAAAAAGGAAATTTTACCAAAAAAGCCAAACTTTTTATGTGCTCCAGAACAATGGAATTTCAGTACTGGAGGGAATGCTGAGCGGTGGGAGGTGACTCTTGCCGCACTGCGGCTCAAGTGGAACCTTTCTACCCAATAAACATTTTTCTGTTATACCTGATAAAATGACAAACAAGGCACAATTGCTTTTTTTGCGAGAAAATGACACCTGAAAACAGCCGGTGACGCCACCTTGACAGTATGTGCGGGATGTGAGCAGTGATGGTAGCGGAGTGGTTAGATCTGAAATGTCCGCAGGTCCTGTATGCTTAACACCCCACTTCAATTTTAAACTATTTTTATTTGAATAAAATTTGTAATTAATTGTATTTTTAAATTTAGAGTTAGTTCGCCACATAACGATACCTGTTTATCGTAGCCCACAATCATCTATTATATGTACCTTTCACTACAGCCTTATGGGGTTTCGCGCTTGCGCTTGCAGCAGGCTGCAGCAGCCATTGAACTTGCCTTAAAAGCTAAATTTTGATGCATTATACATTGCTGGGTGGCAGATATTTGACTGTTTGCGACCCTTTTTAGGTTGTGCAGATACACACCTCGAGGCTGTTTGCAGTTCAGGAAAGGTGGAACTCTGTAACTTCTCGATTATGCAGAAAGATTGCACATGGACAAAAATCACAATAAATAAAAATGTGTCTTTTGAGTACTTTGAGTACATTATAAAGATAGTAGTTTTGAGATTCTGGATATCTCCATTGGTCTTTCGCTTGGCATGACTCAGCCTGAGAGGTTTTGTAAAGTGCTCAGCTGAGTGTTAGTGATATCAAGCAAACGCCCTTGACCTTAGTTCACTTGCGCTTATTTACATACATTATGCACTTTTGGATGTAGCATCACTGTCTAGCCATAGCTAGTGGCGGACTCCAGCACTGCCCAAACACCGAGAGCTACAAGCCTGCGGCCAACCTCAAGCTGAGCGATGCCAAGGGGAAGATAAAAAAAGAAATATGTGGACCAAACTAAACTTTTTTCAACATGTTGGAAAGGGGTATATTCTAGTAAGTTGTGGCCTCCTGCCATGAAAAACTGTTCCTGCATGTGGCAGGTGGTAGGGAGTTACACTTACAATGTGATAATGCAAGTTAGAGTTTGTTGATTCTGGTGGCTTAAAGATAATGAAAATAGCTCTATACACTTGGAGTTAGGCCTTCAAATGACACTCCTTTTCTGGTAATAATTTGACAACCTCAAATGTTTTGTTGGGATGTTCAGTGGTATGCATTTCTTGCTGTGTATGATCTAGGGCTTGTAAAGTAACTCCCTACTCCATTCATGCACTTCCCTCTCCAGGCTTTGTTTTTCCAGTTTGGTGGTTTCCAGTTTGCGTTGAACGGTGGCCGTCACATTGGTGAGTCGCGGTAGGCAAACGTCGAGCGCTGAGACCGTTGGTTCTACTGGTGGAGCTCGTACGCGGCAGAGGCGAGAGCTGAGACCGTTGGTTCTACTAATGGAGTTCGTGCGCAACCGAGACAGCCGCGCCCCGCTGCTGTTTAAGCTGGCCGTCGGAGTGCTTTAGATTCGTTGTAGTGTCTTGGGTGTCGGTCATGTAGCACTGTAATGCTAACCTATTTCTGAACTCAGTTCCGACTTCCACAGACGCCTCTTTGTGCTACGAACCTTTAATTAAACCCAGTTCTTGGCCCTTTTAAAAGTGATTCAAAAAGCAATTCGTTTCTTTTGTAGAGCGGTCAGCTGCAGGGAGGCAGCGGCCTACAGGATGCGGTACGCCGCCTCCATGTGGGGTGCTCGTTGGTGGGCCGCACGTAGCTGGGTTTGAAGCGCCAGTACAACAGTCAACGCACAGCCTTGTTGGCAACAGCTAGCCAACATAAAACACAGACATACACAAGACGATGTCCGTTTGGTCCCTAGCCACTTCCCAAGTGGTCATGTACCAGACCTCAAATGGGACACTTACAATTTTGTTTTTGTCACTCTTACACTGAACACACCAATTTCCCGTTTGGTTCTAAACACATAACGCAGTTGTAACATGCAAACGTGGTTGTTCGTGATATCCGGCGAACGCCCTAGTGATTCGTCCATCTGCGTATTTTATATATACATTAGGCACCATTGAATAAAACAGCACTAGCCACCCATAGCCAAATACAGGGTGCCGGAATGAAAGGGGCGCATCCCGAAATCCCCACATGCCAACGCCAATACGCCTGAGGCTACCCCTCAGGCTGGGCGGAGATGAATGAAGAGATCCATGGACTGGAAACTAATATCTTTAAATGCCGTCAAAAGGTGTATTCTTGTATATTGTGGCCTCCGCCCATGCGAAACCGCTCCTGCAACAAGGCAGGAGTTGGGGCGTTACGGTACTTGGACTTGAAGCGACCAATTTTTTGTTAAGTGCAAAGGACACGCTTAATTACGTGCAGCACGTGCGTTGTTCACCACACTAAAGTCATAGCACTTCGCTTGCCAGAACCGTCCGTGCCATAAACCCTTTTGCAGCTTTGTTTGCCGCTGCTTAAAGAACTGCGATTTCTTTGCTAGAATAGCTGAATACTTTACCTACACTTTTTTTGTTTTGCTCTTATGGGATACACTATCAGATCAGAATGAAGCAGAGTTAATAACCAGCCCCGTAGACAATGTACGCGGTGTAAATGCTCACACAGCTAATGAAGTACAGCTTTCCGCATCCGCAGTAAACTAAAAGAGCCTGGGAACTTGCTGTGAGGGCTTGGAATGCTAAAGGTTTGTTTTACCCATCGTGTCCTTAAGCTATTGGAAGTTTTCCAGCAATATACTGGCAGTAAACTATTGCGCCTTTATAAAGTAATTAAAATAGTTGCCTGCTCAGCCGCATTCTCTCTCAATAGCGTGCTAAGGCAAACGATTTGCTTCTTTCCAGACATTCCGGCAACGGAAAGAGGTAAAGACCAAGAATATACATTCTCGAATCGAGGATTAAGCACCTGAAAAAAAAATCATTTTCCATAATTTCTACACATAAATAAACTTGCTAACATTTTCCACCTGCCTTTGTACGTGTTTATTATCCTTATTTCAACTGCAGCGCTCATCTAGGCTTGGGAATAAAGAGAAATCCGAAATCAGAAGCGCAATTGTCACATGAAGCGATAAAAAATCTTTAAACTCAATTTACTTTTTTAAAAAAAAACTTTTTAATATACTCTAATATAGCAGGAAATAAATATGAGGGGTGTCACCTATCTGTCAGCAACCACCTGCGCCCTTCCCCCCTCCCCACTCGCCGTGCGCTCGGTGATCTCGGTCAGAAGAATTGGAGGTAAACACAAAACATTTTCTGCTTGTCATGTGGCATCCCATTGGCGCTTTTTAAACATTTGCTTTGAAGCGGAAATTTCTCCAGGACAGAGCGGTTTATTTGACTATCACACGCCGCTGGTACAACCCAAGTGACCACTGGAGATTTCGCCGATAAGACCATGGGGAAGATTATTCCTACAACATATCTTGTGTTTCTGGTTGGATGCTTTTTAAGAGCTTCTACTGCGTGGTCAGAAGAAACCAGGGGCCTCAACACCAGCAACCAGACGGAAGACGAGGCACCTAGTGATATGAATGCACTTCCCAGCATTGAAGAAACAAGAAAAGCCATCTTAGAGCTTAATAAAGAGGCTCAAAAAGCGTACCCCGCAAGTTGCTTCTATAACGGGGACAACCAGTGCATCCAGGCGCCTGCGACTGCAATCCGAGACTACTTAAGAAGTCTACGAGGTACGTGTTTTTTTGTTACGGAGTACACCTTCCAAAACCATCCATTTAGTCCCAAGCATTTTGCCTTGTCAGCACCAGTGAGGTATGAACATTCTGTGCTTCTTGTGATCCGTTGCTTGCCTGGGTCTCCCCAGTACGAATAGTAAATCTCAGCAAGTCTGGCGCAAACTTCGAAGGCGAGAAGCTGAAAAACGATCTCTCTAAGTTGGGTAAGCGAAACCTATTGTGCCGAAGCACCGGTGTAGAGATGTGCATGGAAATCGCGTGGTTGCTGTAAAAGACGGCATGAAGGCGACAATATCATTTTCTGAATCCGCAACCGCTTTTTTGCTTGTTCCGTTCCTCTTTAGGTTGTCTGAACATTGCAGTAATAGACTTGGCTGAAGTTCAGGCAACCGTTGCTCTATTCAGACAGGGCGTGGTGTCTCGTGTGCGAGTGGACACAACAACCCTGTCGTCTTTCCAAGAAAAATGCGACAACAAGCTTCTTCCCCTCAAGATCCACCAGCATGAGAAGTCCAAGGATTTGTCCCATGGGGGTCGCCTTAATAAGAGATGGGAATGCAGCGAAGAAAACACCAGGGGCCATCACGACCCCGGCTTCGCCTGCGGAACTCATGGCGGGTCTCTCTGCAAGCAACTGAGCATTCCTGCTTCGTCGTACGTCTTAGGCAATGCAGGGCAGCTTCCACGTCATTTGTTGCTACTGTAATGTGATCACGGATGTTGCTTGACAATGTTGCCGCTTTATCGCTGGTGGCAAGTATTTACTTACACCCTTGCAGACAACAGTAGGATTCAACGTGCTGGCTGTTTGCCCGTGCTCCTGCAGAGCCCTCCTGGGCACTCCGATGTTCAACGGGGAGTACCAATGCACTCCAAGCATTTATGAGAAGCGCCCTTTCGCGTGTCACGCTGGTGATATAAGCGGAAAGTTGGGGACAGGGGTGAACTTCTCACCTGACGAGTCGCGCCCAGACTTCCGATTTATTGCATTGGATACTCATGGCGACAACCCCTGCGTCGCCTCTGAAAACAGCCAGTCTTTGGTGATGGATTGTGAAGCCACAGGTGAGTGAAAGAGCCAGCGCGAACAGGTTTTCTCTGCAATGTTCACTGTCGGCTGCAGCTGCAGTGTATTGATTACCGGCTGTAAGCCTGTTTGGCGCACTACCTTGAAGCTAGAGAGTCCTCTTGCTAGCTTCACTTCTCGTTGCACCCGGTTTATCTCCTTACCAGCGAGGTTCTCCTGTTTTTTTCTGTGTTTTGGGGGCATACGTAAGAAACGGCAGAACTGGGTGGTGATTTTCTTCTGCGTTGGTTGTCATTGTTTTCTACGATTGTTCCTTGTATTAGCGTTTTAGTGGGTTGCCCTGTGTGTCCAGCTTTTGAACTTGTTTTCGGTCGGTGTATTCCCATTGTCTGTTGCAGACTATCAAATTGCCTGCGCACCATTTGAACGCGTAGAAATAGCAGGCAAACGCATTCCGGAGCTGTTGCTAGAGTTGATTCGAACAGCGACGCTTGCGGTGCCTCATTCAAGAGACCAACTTTCTCTTCTTGCTTCCCTTGTGCTTGTGAGCGAAGTGGAGAGCCGGGTTAAGTTACTGGAGCAAGCAGTGCCGAAGAAGCCTGACGTGGCGCCACCAAGCCCTCCCGAGAACGAGGTGAACTAGGACTAGAACAGATGAGACGAAACACCCCTCATGATGGTTTTATACTAGATCCGTTGACACACCATTATACTGACACCCAGGGGTGCACCTAACGCTCGTTTTGTACTTCCTGCCTTTGTGGGAGCCGCGCTCTATCGGTGCTGCTGCTGCGGACAGCTTTGTCGGGGGGCTGGAAAGGCGTTCAGTAAGCTTGTTATTTCAAGTCAGGCGGCATAAGGGCTGATGCCGTTCAGGTGCTTAAATGGTCTCCTTCTCTCCAGCGCCCCTAAACTGTGAGAGTAGAGGCGCACTTGTCTTTGTAGTTTCCGAAAGGAACAACTTTGTCCTTACTTTGTACGCAACCTGTGGGGGAAAAGCCCGACGTATCGCGGGCAACAGTTCAACCGGAGTTAGGAATAGGTGAGATATCTAGTCTCACAAGGTTGTGAGATAGGGAGATCTGCAGACGACACTCAAATATGGCGACTGCAGCCAATAGCGACAACAGTAGCAAACTCTGGCTGTTTCGTCGGCCAGACAGCGCATGGAGTGTCAGCTGCACTTGCAAATTGCCCTAACGGAGCCCCTGAAATAGTTTAGAGAGGAGCGTAACGGCGGCGAGGCGACGCGCTTTGCTGGCCGTTTCTCGCGGCATCTTCCCCGTCAAGTGCCAGACAAAGGGACAGAAAGAAAGTAGTGAGGAGCAGGCAGCAGGAGCCGCTGAACAGTTGGATTCTTTCCTCGAAAACGCCAAACGTGCAGCTGTCGGCTGGAACATTGCAGGGCGGGTGGCAGGCGCGCAGTTGCGCCAAGTGCTCAGCTGGCTGTTAGGAGAGGAAGAGAGAAAATACAAGAAGAGGCAGGAGAGGTCTCTTGCTGTCCGTTGTAATGTCCTAACGGCTCTCCTTGACCCAGTCTAGTTTCTCAAAAACATTTCTCCCATAGAAATGCCTAACTAAATAGCTAGCTAGCTAGCTAGCTAGCCCAGTAGTGAAGCCATCGTTGGCTGCCTAACAGAGATGGAAGGGCAGCCCCAGCTAGGTACCTAGCTAGCTGTTAAGGCTAGCAGGCAGTAGGCTGTTGGCACGGCGAGACAGGCAAGGAGAAAAGGACGTTTAGGGATTGGTTGTTGTTTAGACGGCCAAAGATCCTGCACTAGAAAGCGCCTCTCCACTCTCTAGCACCGGGTACCGCAAACGAAAAAAGCATACAGACAACAAAACCCTCACCAGCGAGCCGCTAGCTAACTATCCAAGTGCCTTCGCGACGCTCCCTTTTCGCCTGCCCTCTCGGAGCGTCTCCACTGCATTGGGCGTTTCAAACGGACAACAAGCTGCGGGTGGCTCGCACTTTTGCTGCTAAAACAGCAGCAGGAGCAGCAAACCGCAGCAGCAGCAGATAGCAGCAGCAGCAGACACGTTTGCAGGCTACAGGGTGGTGCCTCCTTCGCCTGCAGCGGCAAGGAGACAGTCTCTGTAGCGCCTCAAGTGCTCAGCCGGGCCTTCTTGGATGTCGGCCTCCCGCAGCTGCAGCAGCCGACGCGAGTCAAGAATTTGCAGCTGAGGCGCTGGGCTCTTGCAGACAACCAAACCGTCAAGCCTGAGGCAGAGAGACGCACAGCAACTTAAGCAGCCTCGGGAGAAACATGCAATCAGAGACACCAAAGAGACAGACAGAGACAGAGAGGCAGAGATAAAAGGACAGAGAAAGACTGGCAGAAAGAGATTGAGAGACTGAGACTGAGACAGACAGAGAGACAAACAGAGAAAGGGGCAGAGAGAGAAAGAGAGACAGAATGAGAGACAGGCAGATACAGAAAGAGAAAGAAAGAGAGCCGTGTGACAGCAGGCAGACGCGAGAAGATGGGCTGGGCCTCACTGTTTGTCATAGAAAAGGTGGAGGTGGTGCAGTGCACCATTCAGCCGAGCCAAGTAGCTGCGCAGCAACAAGAGAGACAGGAAAAAACAAACAACTGTCTCTGCTGTCTCTGTTGTCTCTGCTCTAGCCAAGCAGCCTCAAGGAAGCACCAAGAGCAACAGCAGAGCCAATAAAAAGCAGCAGCAACAGCAGCATGAAGTGCGGCAACAGCAGCAGTTGCTGTTGTTGCTGCTGCCTCACATGTCGTCAGCCCTGAGATCTCTGGCGAACCGGGGAGAATAAAAACAAAGAAGCAAAAGCAGCGAACAAACCCCAATGTTCAGATGTGGGCAGAACTGATCAAGCAGCAACGGCTGCACAAAACAACACAAAGCGCTTAATTCTAAACCCTAAACCCTGAACCATAAACCCTAAACACTAGCCATCTAATCTTACCCGACGAAAGCTGCTGCTGATCAAACTGATGGCAGCAAAAGCCAGCAGCAAACCCACGATTCCTGAGCAGCAACAGAATGTACAGAAACGGGCGCTACGCGGTTTGAAGCTAGCTACCTAGCTACCTAGCTGAGGGCAAGGGGCCGCAAGGGAATGAGGGCTGCACTTACGGGTGTGGAGGCACGCAACGCCTCGCAGCTCTCTCAGGGATTGCCGGACGCTCGCTTCAAACCTGGCAAGGTCTGCACAAAGACAAACCCGCTCATCTAGCCATTCATAACACCAGCTAGCCAACAAACAGCTAACCAACAAGCAACTAACCAACAAACTCCTAGCCAGCAAACACCTAGCCAACGAGTAGCTACCCAAATAGTTAGCCAAGGAATAGTTAGCCAAGGAATAGCTAGCCAAGGAATAGCTATCAGAGCGCAGCTCACCGCGGAGCTGCACTGCTGGCAAGTGAAGCTCCTGCAGCGGCAGGAGCTCCTCTTTTCTCTTGCTGGGAGCCATCCGAAGCACCAGCAGCAGGAGGGGTTGCTGTGGGGCTGCAGCTGAGGTGACAGCCAAGGCACACAAAACCAGAAGCGAAACGCGAGGACTCAAAACATTTGCAGCAGGAGACAGAAAACCCCCAGGAAACACAAATGAGACAGACAAACTTCAGGAGACAGAAACAAACACACCGCCAGATGAGCTACAAAGCTGCCTTTCCTTAGGCAGTTTTTAATAGACGAAGGAAAAACAAGGGTCAGCTAGCCAGCCCAGCTAGCCAGCTAGCAGGCTCAGCTAGCCAGCCCAGCTAGCCGGGTCAGCTAGTAAGCTCAGCTATCAAACTCAGCTAGCCAGCTAGCCCGGCAAAACGCATTTAAGCACTGTTACTCACTTCAGCTCTCACGCTTCTCGCCGCCGCACAGAAAAACCAGCGGCGGCGAGAAACCTTAACTGCCACACACAACCACGCAGGCAAGCGGGCTGCTGCTGCTGCTCCTCCTCCTCCTGATGCTGCTTCCGCACAGCCACAGGGATCAGGAAGCTTCTTTTCTTCTAGAAAAATGTTGGTGCTGCACAGGCTTTGCAGGACTGGCTGCTTTGCTGCAGCAGCAGCAGCTGCAGCTGCTGCTGCTGCAGCCGAGAGAGATGCTGTGGCTCCTACTTATGGCACAAACCACAGAAGATACAGTGCCTTTGCTGCTGATGCTGCAGCTGCTGCTGCTGCTGAATCTTTGCTGCTACTGCTGCTCCTGAATCTGTGTTGTTCCTGTTTATGTTGCTGCTGAATCTTTGCTATTGCTGCTGCTGGTGGTGAATCTTTGCTATTGCTGCTGCTGCTGGTGAATCTTTGCAGTTGCTGCTGCTGTTGTTGGTGAATCTTTGCAGTTGCTGCTGCTGCTGCTGCTGCTGTTAGAACTTTGTTGCTGCTGCTGGGGCAGCGCGGAAATGGAAGTGTTAGCTTCCTACTACAGAACGAGTGCCCGTACGCCCTAAGGCCCAAACGAAAAAGTTCGTGCTGCTGCCGTTGGGCTGTGGAGCTCAATGCATCTGCTGCTATTGCTGCCTGGTGCTTCAGCCTTGCGGGTGCTGCTGCTGCACAAAGGAACAGTCTTTGGCTGCAGAATGTCAAAAGGAACGTCCCTTAATCGGACTTGAGACTCAGGATAGTGTGTATTTTGCCTTTGTTCGCTGCTGCTGTTGCTGATGTTGGTACTGCTGCTTCACTTTAAGGGGGGCCTCTGGGGGCCCCCTAGCCCCAGGCGTGCTTTTGGCCCGAATCCATCCAACCTTCTCTTTAGACAGCGCATTACGCCTTTTTGATATTTCTAGCGTCCGGAAATTAGCAGTTTGCTTTTTGTTTTTATTTGCTGCTCCTTGCTCTCAGGAGCTGCTGCCTTTACTGGCATCGCAGAAACAGCTGCTTCGGTGTTAAGGGTTTCTCCGACTATTTAGGTGCCTGTACACCTGAGCCTTGCCACAAAGCAAACCCTGAGTTTTTTGCTTTCCGCGTCTTTTCCAATTTGCTGCAGAAGCACCAGCAGCAGGTTACTTCTTATGGTTCTGCGGCAGCACAGGGGATGCCGTGGGGTCCCTTCAGGGGACCCTTTAGGGCTCCCTAAAGAGGCCCCAATGCCCTGCGGCGACCCCGAGACTGTTGGGGAGTCAGGGACATCCCTGACTCCCGAGAGGCGGCGAATCATTTTTCTAAAGCTTCTACTTATGGCTCTTCTCTTCGTTGCTGCTGTCGGCGGCCTCGCTGCACTGTACCTTAACCTACCTGGTGATACATCTGAACACATTGCTGCTGCTGCTGCTGTTGTTGTTGTTGTTGTTGTCACTGGTTTTGCATTTGAGGACGTGGCCTGGGGGGATTAGGGCTTGTCTGCCACTGGGAAGGAGCCTATAAACCCTAACACTGTGGGTTGTGCTTTTGCTGCCGGAGGTGCGCTGCCGAAGCAGCACGCTGCCTGTCTTTACGCTTTCCGTTTTTCAAACAACCTGCTGCTGTTGCTGCAGGTTTAAGTGGCGAGGCTCGTGCGGAGTTGGCTGCGACGCTCCCCTCTTCTTTCGGCGACTTGGGGCGGCTGCGGGAGCTCGAGACCCTAAAGAAGCTTCGTGCTGCAGTTGGGGTGTATCGACAACAGCAGCCCGTGGCTCTGGCGATGGTCCTCGCTTATCTTTATCTTCTCTACCAGTCATTTCCTCTCTTCATGTTCCCCTTTTCGGGTCAGCCTAGACCCGAAACCCTAACCACAGCAAAGACACGGCCTGCGATCTTTCTGCTGGAAACTGGTTTAGCGTTTTGGGTTTAGCGTTTAGGGTTTTGGGTAGCAGTACGATCGTGCTCGTGCTCTCCCTTGTGAGCGTAGTAAAGCCGTATTACTGTTGCTGTTGCTGCTGCTGTTGCTGCTACTGCCGCTGCAGGCACGGCAACGTGTGTAACTGTGCTGCTGGGAGCGCTGTACGATCCTTGGCCTGCGTTTTTGCTTGCGTCATTTCTCTCTGCCTTGGGGCCCAGCATCGCCTATTTCCTCTTCAAGGCTACAGGCCGGCCCCTCGTGGTGCGGCGCTTGTTCCCTGTCTCCGTCCAATGGTTTAGGGTTTAGGGTTTAGGGTTTAAGGTTTTGTATTTAGGGAGTTTAAGGTATCGGGTTTAGGGTTTAATGTTTAGGGTTTAGGATTTCGGGTTAGAATTTCGGGTTTAGAGTTTAGGGTTTTAATCTGTCACTATATCTCTCGGCCTTGCGTTCTGTCTCTACTCTAGAGCAGCTCTCTTCTTGTCTCTTGGCTCCCACTCAACGCTGTTTGCTAGTACTGCTGCTGCTGCTGCTGTAGGTGCGGTTCTTCCCTGACCAGCTGCAGCGCATGCGCAGTTTTATACATCCAGCTCATAGCAGCAGTAGCAGCAGCAACAGCAGAAGCAGCAGCTTCACAGGCGACAACAGCAGCAGCAGCAACAGGAGGGGCTCCCGACTGAATGAGAAGGAAAAGGCCGGGGAGGCAACGGAGCTTCTTTGCTTGCAACAAAAACAGCAGGAGCAGCAGCAGCAACTGAAGGGGCGGCAGATGGACCTTGACTTGGTGCTGACGCTTCTCTTTTTGCGGATATCTCCTTTTCCGAATCTCATCGTGAATGCCGCATGTGAGGGGTCTTTAGTTTTGGATGTAATCGCTTCCTCTTTTTGCTGCGTCTTTCGTCTGCTTTTCATCTTTTCTTTTGTTTTTCTCCTCCAGCGAAGTGCTTGGCACTCCCCCGTCTTTCTATCTGCGGTTTAAGTTGTCATTCCGATGTTCTGCTGCGAGACGCATGCAGCGCCTGTCCTCGACGTGCCTTTTGGGGCTTTCTTCGTTGCCACTTGGCTGGGCCTGATGCCAAACGCCGCTCTCTTAGGCAAGCACTTTGAATTTTTGGTTTGGGATGTCTGCCGGCTCTTGCCAGTTTGGGTTTAGGGTTTAGGGTTTAACGTTTGGGATTTAGGGTTTGGGGTTTAGGGTTTTGCTTATCTGAACTCTGCGCTGCTGCAGTTTCTATGGGATCTGCCTTGGGCAGTCTTGAGTCCCTCAGCTCTGGTGAGGCGGCAGCAGCAGCATTAGCAGCAGCAACATGGGAAGCAGTAGCAGTAGCAGCAGAGCATTAGCAGTAGCAGCAGCAGCATGAGCAGTATTAGTAGCAGCATTAGCACCAGCAGCAGCCCCTTGCGCTTCTCTGAGAGCTAGCGGTTTAGCCGTTTCAGTTTGAGTTTATGCTGAGCAGCAGTGCAATCCCAATTGTTTTTGCTGTTGGTGGTTTGAATGTCACTTTCGTTGTGTTTTTTATTGGTGCCTCTCAGGGTGGAAGCCTCTAGCTGTTTTTCTCTTTGGGTCCGTCGCCGTGGCTCTCCTCAAGGCCGCCCTCAACAAGGCGAGAACTCTGCGGCTTTCTGAGGAGCAAACTGCTGCTACTGCTTCGTGTTAACTTTGGTGCTGCAACAGGTGCGGTGCAGCAGCAACCAACAACAACTGCTGCTGCAGTGCAAACGCAGTAGTTCCAGCGGTAGCAGCGGGCAATTTCTCTTGGCTTTTGACGGAAAAGAAGAGAGAGAGAAAGAGATAAAGAGATAAAGAGAGGGAGAGATAAAGAGAAAGACAGAAAAAAGAAAGAAAGAGAAAGTGCCAGCCCATGAAGGGGTTGCTGCTTGCTCTGCTTGCCTTGGTAAGAGAGAAGCCTCGAATATCGTTAAAACAGATAGAAGGTTGCTTTAGTGAGCCTGCAGCTCTGACTCAGCTTTTTTTTCAGCAGACGCTTTAGCGACGAGCCGCTTACACGTTGTTAGCATCTAGGCAGCCCTTGGCTGCAAGCAGAGAATGCCGCAAAATCAGCAGGCTGAGCCTCAAGGGGGCACCTTTTTGTCGCTAGGGAGGCCCCAGAGTAATAGGGGTCACCCGCACCGCTCTCAGCAACTCGCAAAAAAGAATTGAATTTTGTTTATTGGCCGGTTTTCAAAAGTTGAGGGAAACAGGAGACCGGAGAGAGGAGACAGGAAATGATAGTCGCCTCTCTTCCTGAGCCCATCCTCTCTGGTCAGACCATTGGGCCTGAGAGAGTGCGAGAGACTGCAGCGAGCGAGCCAAGCAGCCCAGCAGGCATTATCAGCGATAGACTGTTTGGCACCCCTTCAGCCATAAGAAAAAGGCCTGCATTTGCACTGGCGTAGCTCGATGGCTGGGACTCTGTTAGCCTCAAAAAAGCGCGCGTTTTTCACTCTGAACAGCGCGGCTAGTCAATGAGTTTTGGCAGTGAGAGGGAAAAGCATGTTTGTTGTGCAGCGCATTCTGCACTGTCTGCATCTCGTGTCCCTAAAGAAACTCTTTTTCTTGAAATAAAGAAAGTCTCTTTTTAATTAGGGACAAACAGCTCCGAAGCCCGCTGCCCCCATGAGGCTGCAAGGCGGGGAAAGAAGCAGCACCTGGGCACAGGCCCCGCGCAGAAAGCCAAGCCACCCTAAGAGCCGAATGCGAGAAGCGAGGCACCTTACTGATTCACTGCCCTTTGCTAGTGCCTTTCCTGGAGCCCATCAGCTGGCAGCTCGCACGGCTCAACTGGCACGGCTGACTTACAAGCGCCAGAAGGACAGCACAAATCTCTGCATGCTGCGCCGCCCGTGAAGAGGGAAGGAGGCGGCTGTGCTGAGGCCGCAGCTGCTTACAGGACGGGCTGTTTTCTGCTATTTGGCGGTTTACTTTGCTCTCTTCCCAGCACTAAAAAGCTTCGCCTTGCCCAGAGCCCACAACCAACTAGAAGAAACCGCTGCATTACATCTTGCAGAGGGCTGTGCCTCTCTGAGTTTTCTCAGGCTGCCGCCCAAGGCTTATTGAAAGATGCGCAGCCCATGGCAGGGAAATGGAGCTAATTGCACCTTAGGGACTTTTTCACCTGCATTTATCTACATATAGAATGCGCCAGTGAAAAGAGCAACTTCAGCTAGCCATGGCTAGTCGCAGCTGTAAAAGGCAGGCACTTCAGCTTTTCCCGCACAATAAGCGACATAGCCTCAAGACTCTTTTGAAGGTTGAGAGCTGCGAAATTGAAGTTATTATCCACGGACCGGAAGCTGCTCTCTGTGAGGTCGAAGCAGTGATACGTTCAAGTGTATGGTGACTTCGGACCATGCGAAGCCGTTCCTGCAGAAGCTGTTACACCTGGCCTCTGGAAAGCGGTGGGGTGCCCCTCTCTCTCATGGTTGCAACTGTGGCCAGTTGTGGCTGGCCAATGTTGTTCTATGCACGAATGCGCATGTGCGGAAAATGTGGAGGAAAGAATTAGTGACGAAGACTGTGGCTGTGCGTTTTTACCACTTCAATTTTAACGTGCTAAACGAAGTGCTGTTGGCATGCACTTACATACACTCCAGCGATTAGTCCATCTGCACAGAGTTTACACACATTGTAGATAATTGGATAGAGCAGCACTAGCTTGCCATAGCTAGCTGCTGGCTGCCGGAGTGTGGGAGATGCAGCCCGGCACTACTCACACACCTACTGCTATTCCTCTCCAAACGGAAAGCGATGAAAAGGAGACAGAGGGAACCCCATTTTAAATGCAGTAATCACAACGACACATAAACATTACAAAATGAGCGGTCATCCTGGCCGTCTTCTGGTTCATCCGCTACGAGCACTGCACTATTACGCTCTGTATACCGAGAAAGCTTACGAATGCTAAATCACGCGAGTGCTGTCTCAGGTTTGGTAATGAGAGAGACCAATGGAAACATCCATAAGCTTACTACTCTCTTTACGATGTTATCAATCGGAAAATTCTAATAAAGTGAGGTCTTAAGCCATGCGAAACTACTGCAAAAAAGAGGCCTTATCGGCAACGCAGGGAGATGCGGTATCACTGCACCTCGAGCAGAAATCAGGCAGTGCAAATTCAGCTCATTTAAAAATAATGTCTTTGAATTAATTTTCAATAAAAAGACAAGAGCACGAATTCGGCATCTCTTAGGGGCCCTTAGGCAGGTGCAACCCCCATACATGAGAGGCCCTGTTGGATCGAGTGTATAGAGTCGAGATGCTGGGGCCAGAGAACTCGTTAGAGGAGAAGGTGTAAATATGAAATTCATTTTTTAAATGAATATTTCTATTGCATTGGGGAGAAAGGGGAGCCCCTAAGAGGTTTCGGTAAGATTCTGCTGCTTACTGGAGCTGCACAGGAGGTGCTTTATTGCAGCAGCAGCAGCGAGCGGTGGGGTGTATGGGCAGCTGGATGGCTTCTGGAGAATTTTACTGAATTTGTTAGTTTATTCTCTTTTTATTCAGCTTAGCTCTGCCAAGCCGAACACCAACAGCAGGGGGAAATAGTTTGTTGTAGCGGCTTAGCGCCTCTGCTGTCTCACGGCCGTAAAAGCCCCGACTCTGGCTTCGTTGCTTCAATCCTCTGGAGCCTCTTTAGGAGCTGGCGGCTCCCTTGGGGCCCTTTACACCCAAGGGGGCCCCTGAAACCACCGCCTCCCCTGTGCACCTCTTAGGGTCACCCTGAGCGCCACCAATTCCAGCTGGACTAACTGCAGCAGCAAGCCTCCTGCTAAATAGCACCTGCTGCAGCAGAACCTGCAGCATCATGTCTCGCTGCTGCAGCACGTGGTGCATAACAGTAAAGATAGCAAAGATTTTTGCGCTTCGAACTTCGCCGCCGTACAAGAGAGAGGAATGAGGCTCTGACTTGAGCCTGCTCGCTCCGCTTCAAAGCAGCAGAAGCTACTTCAGCAGATGCTGCTGCTGCCACTGCTGCTGCACTATGGGCAGCAGAGGAGCACCACCACAAGAGTTTCCGTTCAAAGACGGCAAGGGCCATCAACAACCCCAACTGCCATCCTTCAAACCCTGCAGCAGCAGCAGCAGCAGCAGCAGCAACTGCAGCAGCAGCAGAAGCCACTATCCTTCGCTCACATGGCTCACCCATTCATGCTCGCTACCAAGAAATTCGCACCTTTCCTGCCAGCAGCAGCAGCATGAATCTTGTAGCTGCAGCTCTGCCGTAGCTGTCTGTACACCGGAGGCAGCGCCTTCTGCTGCTGCTGCTGCTGCTGCACCGTGCAGGGAGCGGCCAGAAGCAGCAGCTGAGGGTCGTTTCCTCACCTCCCGCATGCAGCAACACCCACTGCTGCAACACAAGCAGCTGCAGCAGCAGAGGGGGCACCCCTGCAGCCAGCAGCTGCTGCTGTGACTGCGCTGTTTGTTTGGTGGCAATCAGCGCATGCAGCTCCGTCAGCAGCAGCTAAACGCTCAAGTGAAGCAATTCTAACTGCTGCGGCAACTGCTGCAGGCGCAGCTGCAGCAGCCGCAGCTCCCTCCCTAGAAAGAGCTCTTGTTGCGGCACTTCTTCCTGCTGCTGCGTCTGCAGCAACAGGAGTAGCGCTAGGTACGTAGCTTGCAGCATGTGATGGAGCAGCAGCTGCACAGCCGGCCTCAGCAGCAGCAGGCACCGCCGCCGCCGCAGCAGCAGCAGCAGGCAGCGCCTAGGCTGTTTGCCCTAGACAGCCAGCAGCTGAAAGCTCACTTCAAACAAGTCTTCTGGCACATCACGAGCAGGAGATTACACCACCTGCCGCAGGACAGACACCGTGCTATGCCGCTGCCACAGCAGCAGCAGCAGATGAGGCCGCAGCAGCAGCAGCTGCAACAGTTCCCATGTGAAGTTGCTGGGGCGGGCCACAGCGATGCACCTCCTCATGACATGCAAGAGCTCTCCTGTGTTAAGCAGGAGCAGGAGCAGCAGAATGCCAGGGAGGCGGCAAGTTGCTGCAGCACAGGTCAGGAGGCCCTGCAGCAGAGAGCAGCTTGCAGCGCCAAGGGGGAAGATCTGCTGCAGCAAGAGCAGCAAGACGAGGCATGGGAGCAGCAGGAGTCGCAGCGGCTAGTTGAGGCGCAGCGGGAGCTAAATCAGCAGGAGCAGCAGCAGCAGCAGGACCTTAAAGATATGCTTGTAGCCTGGCAGCATGTTGTCTCTCAGAGGGCCCTCTTCAAGTGGGACTGGCTGCAGGCCGCGCTGCAGCAGCAGGACAAGAAACAGCAGCAGCAGGAACAACTCACCGTGCAGCACCTGCTGCGATTCGTTGTCGCAAGAAACTTGAAACCGGCGCTGCCCCAGCAGCAGCGGCACCAGCAGCAGCAGCAGCAGCAGCGGCAGTTGCCGGTTCTGCTACAGCGGCAGCAGCAGCGGCAGCTTCAGCTGCTGGAGCAGCTGCTGCTGCACAACTTGGAGCAGCCTGAGCTGACGATGCTGCTGCAGCAAGTTTCTCGCTCCAAAGAATGCCAGCAGCAGCAGCAGCAGCAGCAGCAGCGAGCCTCTGCAGTTGGTGAAAGTAAGGCCTCTTCCTGGCGGCCAGCAAACAGCTGCGAGAGCAAACACAAGGCAGGCTCTCGACCCATCAGCCTCGGCAGCAGCAGTCGCAGCAGCAGTCGCAGCAGCACCAGCTGCAGCAATGAGAGCAGCAGCACCAGCAGCAGCACCAGCAGCAGCAGCATGACAGGACTGCCACGTCTTCCGTATGTGCGGCCGCGGCTTCCAGCTGCAGAGACACTGCGCAACGGCGAGCTACATCAACGCAGCAGCCTGCAGCAACGCTCTTTGCGTGCAGATGATTGTGCCATTGGTGCTGCTGCTGCTGCGACGCTAGGGCCTAGACAGTCAGCTAAAAGAACTGCCACATTGGAGTGCGGCCGCCCGCAGAGCAAAAAGCAGGTGAAGCAGCGCAACAGCGTGCAGCCGCAACTGCAGCAGCAGCAGCAGCAACACCGATCCCTGCAGCAGCAACACCAGCAGCAGCAGCAGCCTCTGTGCTTAAAGGAAGAGCAGCAGCAGCAACAACAGCAGCGCTTGCACCCGTCGCAGCAACACAAACGTCTAATGCAGCAGCAGCTGCTGCTGCAGCAGCCTCGGAAGCTTACAGAGAAGCAGCTGGAGCAGCGAGTGCATGCACTAGCAGCGGCGCAAGCGGCACTGAGGAGGAAGAGACAGGCAGCACCTAACGACGGGGATAGCAGCAGCAGCAGCGGCGGCGGCACCAACAGCAGCAGCAGCAGCAGCAGCAGGATTGCCAGGCTGCAGTGGGACGAAAGACTTGCGGTGAGCTGCAGCAGCAGCAGACCCTCGAAGCTTCAGGACTAGCCCACCAATCGTTTGCTGCTATGGTACTGCTGTTGCTGCATCTCAGTGTGCTTCTCCTGCTGTGGTTCTGCTGCTTTTGCAGAGACACCGCAAACATTTACTGCAGTCGCTGCTGACTCTCCCTCCCCCGGAATCTTTCGATGGGCACGCAGAGGCCAGCCAAGCATTTGGTGCAACCATCTCCATCGCTGCAAGTGCAGATACAGCAGCTGGAGCAGCAACAGCAGCAAAGGGGAGGCGGATGCCCTACGGGCTTGCTGCACTGCAGTGGAACTGTCCAAAAACCCTGGAGGAGACGTTGGGCCCTACGGCTCGACGGGTGTTTGCTGAGCTGCAGCGGCAGCACCAAAGGGTAGCAGCAGCACCATCAGCAGAAACTGCAGCTGCAGCACCCCAAGCCGCGCAGCTCTCTTACGTGCGTTCAAGCTGCGGAGACACCCCACGCTGGATGCAAAACTTTCTGGTTCAGACCGTCAGTGTAAGCCGAGGCTTCGGCAGTCGGGGCTGTCGATACACCCCAACTCAGACCAAAGCCCGCCCTCCCTTAGCTGCAGCTTTCCCTGCCGAACATCTGCTGCCGCCGCTGCCGCTGCTGCTGCTGCAGGCGCGGCTTCGGAGCGGCTTGCCTCTGTATTTTTGTCGGTCTGAAGTGCGGCTAGCCTCCGTGGCTGACGCGTGCCACCCGATAAGCAAGCTGACGTCCTTCACCGGCGAGCGCTTCACAAGGCCCAACGAACGCATTTGGGTTTTTGGCGTTCCTTACCCCGTCGCCATCTGGACAGGGCCTCCTATCAAAGTGCTTTGCACTTTCTGCTGCTGCTACTGTTGCTGTTGCTGCTGCTGCTATTGTTTCTCCACTGTTGCTTCACCCAGACGCTGCTGGCAGCCACTGAGTGCGGAGACTGCTCCGCAGCAGACTCGTAGCGACAGAGACAGACAGAGAGGTCGATAGACAGACATACAACAACAGACAGAGACAGCAGAAAGGCATACAAAGACAGCGGAAAGAGACGGAGCGAGCTCTTTTTATGTATTGGTTATGGGCGTTAATTTTCTTTTGTCAATCTCCTTGTCTGTTTTGTTTAATCTTTTCAGAAGGGGGAGCTACAAATATTTGGGATCCGCACGGGGGAGTTTCTCACCCCTAGGGAAGGAGCAGAGGCAGCAAAAGCTCTGCAGCCCACAGGCCTTTTCGACTCGATCCGCACCTGCGACATTTACGTGTGTTTGTTTCTTTATCTGCGTTTCTGTTTCAAGCTTGCACTGCAGACGGCTTCTCTCTCTGTTTCTGTGGCTTTAGAGGCTTCGTGCTTTGTTGCTGCTTAGTGTATTTGCTGCTGCTGCGCCTGCTGTCTGAGTGTATTTGCTGCTGCGGCTGCTGTGTCGGCTTTCTGTTTCCGCAGCCGGACGCCTCCGACGCGAGTGGCTACTGGAGAGACAAGGTGGTGGCAGCTCTGCGTGTTTGTGGGGTCACCTGCCATCCCCGGGAAAGGGAGTTTGCAGTGAAGCGTTTCTCTCGGGGCTGCGAGCCTAGCGGAAGCGGCAGCGTTCCGTTCGTCCCAACGCCTTTTCAGGGCCTCGAATTTTCCTCCATTCGCAGGGCCTGTCCTCTGGCGTTTGTACAGCACACTGGTGAGATGCTTGCCTCCCGTTTGTCGCTTTTTTTTCTCTCCGCACCTGGAGTCGCAAAAAGGCGAAGAGGGCTGGCTAAAATGTACTGCTGCTGTCCATTCCTTTCAGCTTTTTGCTGCTGCTGCTGCTCTCTGCAGGGGAGCGTCTGCTGCAGTGCGAAACTCTTCGGGGGCCCTGGGAGAAGTGGTGGCGGCAGCGCCAGACGGCTTGCGTCCACCAGCTGTTGCTGAACGGGCTTCCCCTCTATGTCTACTCCAACAACCCCGAGGTTCGGCTGCTGTTTGCTGCTCCTGTTTTCTCTCGCCGCTGTTTGTTGTTGCTGCTCCTGTCCGTGTACGCATGCGAATGTATGCTAGCCGAGGGTTTGTGGTTTATAGTGTTTTGTGGTTAATAGTGGTTTATGGTTTAGGGTTTGTGGTTTAGGGCTTGTGAGGTGCGTTGCGTGTCAGGAGCCTGTGAATGCTGGGGACGAGCTTTGTTTAAACATGTTGCGTT
Organism: Eimeria falciformis; assembly: GCA_002271815.1. NCBI lineage: Eukaryota > Apicomplexa > Conoidasida > Eucoccidiorida > Eimeriidae > Eimeria > Eimeria falciformis. Next base: position 306,860 of record NPHX01000453.1, read on the forward strand.
TTCCGGGTTTTTTGACGGACACTTTTATTGCCACTTTGGGCCTCATAAAGAGGCGGCGTGCAAATGCAGAAAGTGTGATGGAGAATTTTCGGCTACAGGGCTACACATCGCCTGAGTGGTTGCAGCGCTGCCTACTAGGGAAATATCCGCTCAATTTCGAAGACATTTGCTCGCGAAGCTCTCCCGAGACCGTCCGGCTGCTGGATCTTGTCTCCCAGCACAACGCCGACGGTCCTTGCAGCGTCCTTCTGCGCAGCCGCCTTGGCCTTTCCAGCGGAGGGAGCCCAAGGGAAGGCCAGAGTGCTGCTAAGGCTTGTACGCCGCTCCCTTGCTTCATGCAGTGGTATGTGCCACACGACAGCGCAGCCAGAGAGGAAATCGAGCTGCTCCTTGAAGGGGAGGCGTCGCTGCCTCTCTGCAGCTGCCCTAGCAGCATAAAACTCCGCAAAATGGCCCTGCGATTCCTTCGCCTTCCAGAGGATTACGCCCACCTCCCCCCTCACGAGCTGGGGCCTTTGCTGGAGAGCCACTGGGTAGTCGTAGAGGCTGCACCTAACGAGGAAGACGGCTCTTGCGTCATGCAGCGCCTCTTACGAGCCCGTGACTGCTGCTGCCTGTGCTACAAAAAGCACCCGGTGGCGCTTGCCTTTCCGAATATGGGCTGGCGACACAACCCCGAATCCGTGCAGGAGAGAGCATCTCCAGACATGCCCTAACTTAGCGTTGAGGGTTAAAGAGGTGCTTTCTCACCTGCTCGTTTCGGATGGCTTAGGGCCTATAGCATTGGCGTTCAGCTTGCTGCCTCTTGCAAATGGCCAGCAGGGCTGCTGTAGCTCCCCTGAAAGCCTGCTGTGTGCATAGCGACCTATAGCAGAGGCGGCACCGCAAAAGAACCCAATAGTCTCACTGCGCCGTAGCCTCACCGCAGCACTTCGTGCAGGGGGGAGCGGCACATCTCCCAATGGCTATGGAAGAGCCGAGAAGGCCCCCTGCATCTGCTGAAAGGTAGCAACAGGCTGGCGAGGCTCTGCAGCGCGGATACACCAGCCCAAGTTGGCAGTACAGAAAGCCTCTTACCCGTCATTCGCTTAAGACATGGCGTCCGTGCCTCCCCTGCTGAGACCCTTGGGCCTCGGCCGCCTCCGGCTAAACGCCCATTGCCGCTGAGCTCTTATCGCGCGGCTCTTTCTGCTAATGGGTCGCCAGTTGACGCAGCATCAGGCATTTGTTGAAACGGCATCTGCCCGGGTTACACTCACCTGTTTTGTCGCAAGCCGCCCCGCTTTGCTGTCACGTCCCACATTGAATCGCGTCATCAAGTACCCTCTGCTGAAACCACTTCACCCACAGGCTGCCATCGGTCCCCGGGACGACCCTAGATCCGCCGTCTCCGCTCCTTGCTGAACTCAAGTCGCCAAGTGGCGATTCCTCCACCCGCTAAAATAAACCAGCACCCCCCCTGCGGAAAGCTGGCTTTTCTTCCGTAGAATCCAGCCATAGATGATCGGGTGCATGCGACATGCCAACTGCCGTTTCGGAACGCGCTTGCAGCTCACTCAACACATTGATCACTGCGGTTTTATACTTGGCTATACAGTGCAATAATAGGGTTTCAGGACGATGCGTCGTGTCGGCCTTTCCTAGCCAGCGCATGTGGCAGGCACCTCGCCAACATATGTATAAGGTTCTGCGGGCGGCATTCCTTTTATGTAGAAACTGCTGTCTTCTTTGGTTGGAGTCTCTCTCGACTTCCTCTACAGTAACTGCCTTCAAGCCCGGCGATCGAGAATTCCCACAATCTAGCAAAAACTTTGATTAGCCGCTCATTAGAGAGGATACGGGATTGAATCCGCCTGGCGCCACATCGACCTGGCCCAATTGGCCACCTTATTGAAATAACCTATTGAGAAACCAGTGGTCGTCGACACGTTGCTTCCTTCCTGACGCCTTTAATTCGGTTGCTTGTTCAGATTTGCTCGATTCCCGGATTTCCGAGGAAGTTGGCAAAACCCGGTCCACAACGCTTGCATCGAAGGTATCTCCCCAAAGGCCGTAAGCACGAAGCATGTTACTATTTAAGAACCGGCAGACTCCTAAAGAGGTGCCCCCTCAAATGACCTCCAGGCCTACCTGCCTGCCTGGGACCACACCGGACTGCGAACGACAAAGCGGCGAGCTAGCACCGCTCAGATGCAGCTAGCCTGCGTCATATGCACCACACAGAGCAAGCAGTCAAAGGAAATGGGCTGCTGTTGCACATGCGCAAGGGCTCATCCACTCCACTAAGATATCACTTGGAATTTTCATTATCTCAAGCTAAGGGGTGGGGTGTCTTTATGAGTGCGGAATAGGTTCCAAATCGAGCAAGCCAAATCCGATTCTCGAGCATACCAACGTGGCAATACCGAAAGCTCATATTGCTGGGCTATTCGATGGGCGAGAAAAGACCGGCAAGGAGGCACGTGAGATGCGCATCGGGTTTCACACATCTCCTTATGACCCGTGTGCTGATTCCATACTTCATACACCAAAGATTGCTAGGTGCTGAATGCATTGAGAAATGCTTTTGTTGCCTGGACTAATCAGGTGTGACAAGTTGCGTGAGCTGGTATGTGCTTAGTTAAAGTGTCATTAAAGTGCACTCAAAACGTGTTTCACGGCCTTATTAAACAATGCCCATCTTCTTAGTGGGCTATAACCATACAAAGGTCATTTTTCAAGGCCCATCTCGGATATAGATGTCCATTTGCAATACGGGTACCTTTTAAATAAATGTTAATTAATTATGGACAAGCTAAAAAGTCTGGCCCATGTTAAACGAGAGAGATTTTTGAGACTTGACCATACGAGTAGGTGTTTGGTACTTGGGGAAGTTCGAAGGATGCATGAGGCTTCATCCCGAGCTCCAAATCGATTTCAGTGTATGTCTTGTGTTTTCCACTGAGCTTCTTGAAGCATTGTTTTTGCTCGGAATTTTTTCTGCACCGCATTCATTGTTATTCATTTTGAATTGCGTATCGATAACGATTGTTGGTGAATGGGATTTGGCTTGCTAGGTTTGAAATCTATCCAGCACTCAGACAGAGAAGTCTCACTCTTTAGTTCGGCATGAAAGACAGCAGCCAGCAGCGCCAGCCGTATCGTGCCACAGCATCGTTCGAAGTGATAAGCTTCGCTGGGAGTTAACCATCAGCCCCTGTTTGGAGTACTAGCAAGTTGAATTCGAGAACTTTCTTTTAGAACAAGTGCAGGCTTGCTGTGTAATGGAGATGGAGGTCGAGGTTTCCCCATGGCTTCCGGTAACCCCTAAGCTACCTTAATGAGCACGGAAAGGTTATTCGATTCTCAGAATCTACGCTTACTAGCCTTATGATCCTTATTCGATGAAGACAGAAAATATCTTTTGGGATGAGACAGCGATGCCTCTTGCAGGGCAAACTTCGTTGCACGCTGTTTACTCCGGCTCGTGATTGCAAATCGAGACCCCTAGCGCATGGGAGTTCTATCACAGCTTTAGGGACATCTTTTGAAAGTCCACCGCAACTCGGAACAGCTCAAACAGCCAACCGCCAGGGCACTCACGACACTCTCGACAGAGCCGACACTCGAGACCCAAGCACGACTGCTTTCGGCATGAGGTGCAGCGATTGGAAGTACAGCTACTAGAAGCTAACGCGTGGGCGACCAACAGGAAGATCGATTACCATGCCCTCTAAGCATCCGCCTCCCAGAAACTAAAAGCTTTGTGGAATGAACTGGAGGACTTTAGAGCTTGAGCTAAGAGTGCTAGGGACTGGGCATTCCAACAGATCCGATTGATTAAGCAGCTACTCTGGCGGCGGGAATAAGTCCTACGCCTGAAGCGCGAGAGTTGCGTTGCTCTCCACGGTTATCTAGTTGAGATTCAAAACACCAGCACGCTTCTATGCAATTCCAATGAACTATTGATTTAGGAACAGAAAGCGGATGCAGCTGCGGCTAGCGAACTCGAACAGCAAACTGATCGTGTTTCAGAGCTTGAGGCAGCCTCATGAAGCCGGCCGCAGAAACTGCAGCTATACTACAAGAACTCAAAACTTTTCGGATAAATAAAGACAAACCAAAGCCAAAAATGAAGTAGGAACTTTGAGCTGCGTTATAAGTCCCAGACTGGAGTTGGGAGAGGCAGAAACTTGAACGCGACAGTGGAGAACGCAGTTGAAGATTTAGCTAGCTGGGAAGCTTCGGGGTTTGTTGAAAAATTTCGTTTGCCGCCTCCGCTGCCACCGATGTTGCTGCTCCCACCACACTCTTAAGGAACGGAGCTAACAGACTGCACCACGTAACAAGAGCAGTCGAGGGTCATTTTGAGCCGGTGATTAGTACCTTTAACGGTCTAGGTATTGACGGAACATACATACAAAACGAATGATGGAAGCTTTCGCGTTGCTGTGCGCTTAGAGGCGTTCAAAATAAAAGTTTCTAGTAGAACAGTTCAGCCAGTGTGCAGGTGGAGTGGGATGTCCATAGAAAACACCAAGCGAACTCGCTGAGTGAGCACAACTCCTCGTTCTTTTCCTTAATTTTTCATGCAACTGTTGAAGGTTCCTGCTTAGGCATTTGTCAAGGACAATCAGATGGGTCTGTGAGACAAGGGGGCTTGGGCGTCGTTGCAAGTAGGTGCAGCGCAGGCCCTCCAAAGAAGACATAGGGTGGCATTTATTAACCTAAAAAATTCCAAACAGGAGTGAGACATTTCCGAAAACAAGTGCATGTCTTTGTTAACTAGGTACTACCTCTATAAGTGGCAGCGAGGGGCCCAGGGCCCCCAAGAGCATACCAGTAACCCAGCGGGGCCCCTCAGGAGGACTCGTACCCAAGTTGTTTCGAAACCCTGAGGATTCCTAGTGGCGGGCCGCTAGCTCATCTTGTGGTCTTTCAGGGTGGCCTAAAGATCTCTAAGCCTGGGCGAAGATCTGTGGAGCCTCGGATCCTTCTGTGCCACCTCTGTGGCTGTTTTTCTGGTGCAAACCCTCAGACTGCTTTGCGGGGTAGGCGATTCCAACGGATTCATCAGTTATATAGATAACAATCTGTATGGGCTAGAGGGGAATAAAATGTTCGGTGCCACTGCGCAGCCCGCAGCAACAGGGGGGGGGCTCTTCGGCTCCTCGAGCACGACGCAGGCCACAGGAGGCGCTACGAGTTTGTTTGGCGGTGGAGTTGCAGGCTCTGCAAACACAGGAACTGCAGCGTCATCAGGCGCCCCAGCATCAGGTGGTGGTTTTGGGTTGTTTGGCTCTGGAGCCATGCCAAGCACCACAGGGGGAGGGGGTGTCTTCGGGTCGACAACTGCGGCTGCTGGTTCTGGTGCTTCTGGCGCGGGTTTATTTGGTAAAAGTCCTGCTTCAGGGGCAGCAGGCACAACTGGGGGAAATCTCTTTGGCAGCAACACAGGCGCAACAAGTGCTGCCGCAGGGACGGCACGGGGTGGCCTTTTTGGGGGCCTCTCAACCAATACTGGAGCTACAGGCACATCTACTGCTGCTCCTGCTGCAGCAACAGGGGGTAGTCTCTTTGGAGGCAGCAGCACCGCATCTGCAGCTCCTTCTGCAGCAACAGGAGGTGGTCTGTTAGGGACTCAGAAGCCAGCAGCTACGACAAGTGGCACAGGAGGCCTCTTTGGCGGCAGCACGGGTGGTGGTCTCTTTGGCAACAGCACTGGTGTCACCACGAGTACAGTTGGTGGTCTCTTTGGTAGCAACACCACTGGTGCCACCACCAACACAGGTGGTAGTCTGTTTGGCAGCAACACCACTGGCGCCACTACCGGCACGGGTGGTGGTCTGTTTGGCAGCAACGCCGCTGGTGGAAACAGCAGTACAGGTGGTGGTCTCTTTGGCAACCGTACCACTGGTGCCAGCACCAGCACCGGCGGTGGTCTCTTTGGCAGCAGCACGACGGGTGCCAGCAGCAGCACGGGCGGTGGTCTGTTTGGCAGCAACGCCACTGGTGCAAACATCAGCACAGGCGGTGGTCTCTTTGGCAGCAACACTACTGGTGCGAACACCAGCCACAAAGGCGTGGGTTTGGCATCGTCTGCCTTTGCCTCCGCAGATTGGCGTGCTGCTGCGCTGCTCCCAAGGCAGCCGACGCTGGAGAGCCTCGGCCGGGTCTTCCAGCAGCTGCCGCAAGGGGCCAAGGAGATAGAAGTGCTTCTCAGAGAGCAGGAGAGACAACTCGAATGCTTGCAGGCGCAAACCCAAACGCTCAAAAAGTGAGGCCTCTCCCCCATTTCTTACCCCTATTTGTATTGGCACCTTCACAGCTCCAGTTGTGCGTCAGGGTGTAGGGTTTAGGGTTTAGGGTTTGTGTTTTAGGGCGTTTGGGTCTCTTGAGGGCGGCCTGGCAGCAGAGGCTGCCCGGGTGGCAGCCGCAGGGCATCGTGTGTCGGTTTTGAAAAGACAGACGAACACCGTGCAGCCGCTGCTGGAAAGAGACAAGGCAAGTTGCTGCGGCTCTTCCTGCTGGCGCTTCTGGAGAACAGGGAGACTGGCAAGAGAGCCTGAGGCACAGGCTGACTGCCTGCCCCTAAGGCCCACTCTGCACCTCACCTAGGGCGAAGGGGAGCAGGGGGGAGGAAGCTTTAGTGTCTCTTTCTGCTCTCTGTTGCGTTTTTGTTCAGAGCTTTTGTCTCCAAGTTGAACAGCTGTACCAACAACTGAGACAGAACCTGGCTGTTGCTGCTGCAGGCCTCGAAGCGCAGGGAGGAGATGTGCCCTGTGCACTGCCTCTCCAGGTGACCCGCCAGCTGGTAGCTAGCTAGCCAGCTAGTTTACCCTTAGCTAGTTCATGCCGTTTGTGGATCCTGTCGAAATAAATACACAAGAATACGTAGGGTTTAATGTTTAAGGTTTAGGGTTTTGTTCTGTGTGTATCTGTGCAGATTCCGTGCGCCCTTTCGACGCCTTGCTTACAGCAGCTGCTGCAGTCTGTTGAGAATGCGCGGGATCGTCTGTCCCTGCTTGAGGCCCAGCTGCAGGAGTTGCGGTGCGCTGAAGACGTATCCCAGCTCCCGGAGAGTCCTCTTGGTGGCCAGCAGCAGCAGCAGCAGCAGCAAGGCGTCGCCTTGGGCTGCGGAGGCATTGCCTCTCGCAGGGCAAACGGCGTTCTTATTGCGGAGATCCTCGGTGCCCAACGCGACCTTCTGCTGCGTGCCTCGAAAAGGGTGAGCCCTCTTGCTGCCAACGCGAGAAGACAGTCTCCTCAGGCGCAGAGACAGAGAGACAGAGAGGTCTAAGGCCTTCTTCTCATGTTTTCCCAAGGATATCAACGGGCTTAGCTAACTGAGGGGGACTGGGGGAAGGGCGGCAGCCGCAAAGCAGCAGTTACGGAGTTTGCTGCGAATGCTGCTGCTGCTGCTGCTGCTGTTGCAGGCTCTGCTGCTCTTAGAGGCAGCCCAGGAGGCACAAGAAGCGCTCGAGCAAGCAGGGTTGAAGTTGTTGCCGGCTAAGGAAGAGGAGGAGGCTGCTGAGATGCAGCAAGCAGCGCCTGCGCAGGGTACGAACCCTGACCTCTCCCCACTGCAGCAAAGAGCAGGAGACTGTCTTTCCTGTCTCCTTCACGGCTTGCAGAGACTAGATCGGCCTTACTGCTGCTGCCGGTCCTGTTGATGTATTTGGCTCCTTTGCTTCTTGACATACGGCAAGGCCTGTATGGTGCTGCGTGCGTCTCGCTTCAGCTGTAGCGACGGTCTCCTTGTTAGGAGCCCCCGGGCCTGTGGGCTTCGGGGCCCTCCAAGCGGGAGCAGGGACCCTGCGGAGGGCCTCGGGGTCATTGTTTGGGGGCCCTCAGCAGTCCACCACCACTGGTGGGGGCGGCCTCTTGGGCGCGAATGGAGGGGGCCTCTTTGGTTCTAGCCAGGCTGCGCAAGGAGGAGGCACTGGACTGTTTGGAACTCAGGGGGGCGTCTTCGGAGCCCAAGCTACAAGCCAGCAGCAGCAGCAGCAGGCTGTGGCCCCTGCGGCAGGGGGAGGCCTCTTTGGGGCCTCAAGCTCCACTAATGGAAGTCTCTTCGGGGCGGCGAATTTGGGCACGTCGGGGGCCCCTGCAGCAGGCGGGTCGACGGGCCTCTTTGGCTCTTCAACGACGGGGGCAGGGGGCCTCTTCGGGTCAGCAGGAGCCTCTACCGCTACACCCGCTGCTGCAGGCGGGGGGGGCCTTTTGGGGGCTTTTACGGGTAATCAGGCTGCGGGCGGGGGGGGCCTTTTTGGTTCCTCCACGGGTAATCAAGCTGCAGGCGCGGGGGCCCTCTTCGGCAACACGCAGCAGCAGCAGCAGCAGCAGCCGGCAGGAGGCCTCTTTGGGGCCTCCTCAGGGACGCAGGGCACAGGCCTCTTTGGATCCTCGACAGGGGCTACGGCGACAGGGGGAGGCGGGGGCCTCTTTGGCAACACCCAGGGGCAACAGGCTGGCACAGCCGCTGGCAGCGGCCTCTTTGGTGCCTCTAGCAACACGCAGCCTGCTGGGGGAGGGGGCCTCTTTGGAGCCTCAACAGGAGCTCAAGGAGGAGGCAGCCTCTTTGGCAACTCTCAGCAGCCAGCTTTTGGGGGGAGCCTCTTCGGTGCAAAGAAGTAGGCTTCTCCCGTGCTGTGCTTAAGGCCTCTTCACTCATGGGGGACTTTGGGGAGTGGCCCCATCTTTTGGGGGATGTGTCAGCTGCAATGCTGCAGCTCCCTCCGCCTGGCTCCTCTCAGGCCCCAGGGTGCCACACCCAGCCCAGAAAGAGGCAGCCGAGGCCACACACAAACTGGTCAGCTGGGTACTAATGGGCTTCTATTCACCCGGTAGCTAGTCCCACATCTCTCCGCCCGTGCGTACAGCCAGCTAAGTAGCGCTGCGTGTCGGCAAAGGCGTTGCTGAAGTAGAGGCGAGCAGTTAGGGAGGCGGTCGTCTTTTGCGTTTCAGCCGGCAAGCTGGCATTAAAACTGTTTAAACTTTAATAATAAGCTCTTTACTCACTAAACCTAATTCAACTTAATCTCACTTCATTCGTAACGCACTCGGCATCTCTCTGGGCGCCCAAACGGGCGCATCAGAGCGAGTTGGTTTTGCTGAAAGTGGCAAGCAGTGGTGACCAGCACCACTTCTCTCCATGCTCTCTAACGCAAGAGATGGACGGAAGTTTTTCTTGCAGATGCCCTCAGCAGGCCTCGCAATAAATATCTCGGAAATACTGCAGCAAAAAGAGCTGCCAGTTTGAATGCTGCCTGCCAAACCGCGGCGTTTCCAATTACGCTGGCGCAGCCCCGGGCGAACCAGTCTGCAGCCGTCCCTCCACGTCCCTACGACGGGCCAGACGCCGGCTCTCCCTCGCCCTTGTTGGGCGGCCTTGGGGAACTGCACGCGGGTGCTGTTTGGCAGCACGGAACAACCCACGAGGTCAAACAAAACACCCCACTCCCTCTCCAGCTCTAAACAAAACAACAGCTCAAATCGGAAACAGGACGTCCAGCGGGGCTGCGCCGTTGAAAGCAAAGAGGGAAGGGGCCCATTTACGTAGCCAGATGACCCTTGGAAGCGGAGTGTTAGTGCGGGGTGCATTTCGGCGGATTCCTCAAAATCGGTACAATCGTCTTGTTAAAACGCAAAGAAAGTCTCTTTGTTTCTCTGTCTCTCCCCAACAAAATAAGCATTTCTTTCTTCCTCTCAGCATAGAAAATTCGCATAGTATACTTTCCGGCCGTCTGCGTCTGAGCGACTAACTCTGCGTGCAGACGGAGGCCCTGAGACGCTGCCGTCCGAAAGGCAGCTGTCGCTGTTGGCGGAAGTGGAGGCAACAGAGGAGCTTCTGCTGTAGCCTTTAGAAGACAGCTTGCAGCGTGCTGTTTGCCTTCTGCTTCCTGTATTGCTCTCTTTCGAAGCCTCGCTGCCAATAGCCACCTTGCCAAAGAGAGAAGGCAGAAACGAACCAACCGCCATCGACTGTGCGCCCACCCCAGCTCCGCCAAATAATCCGCCAAACAATGCTTTGCCGAGTTGAGTCCCAAAACCTGAAGCAAGGCTCTGATTTTGTTCTGTACTCGAATCCGCTCCTATGGCTCCTCTTACAAAACGGTGTAAAACATCGCGGCGACGGGACTTCCCATTGATTGGCTCATAGTCTTGATATTCTTGATTATCGTCATCAAGTTCAGGATTATCATTCAGACCAGTATCAGAAGAATTATAATCTCCTGCATAATCTCCCGCTGCTGCTGCTCCCACGTAGCCACCGGAGTTGCGTCCAAAGAAAGAAGCCTTCGTGCTGGCAGAAGCCTTGTGAAGCTGAATGAACTTTGTGCTCGGTTGTGCCGTTGTCCCTGCCCCAGGACAGCCGACTGTCCCTGGCAATGACTCTTCCACAGGATTCGACATACGAGTATCCGAACTTTCACCGCCACCGCCACCGCTGGCTCCGTTGTCCCCGCCACCGCCACCGCTGGTCCCGTTGTCTCCGCCACCGCTGGCTCCGTTGTCTCCGCCACCGCTGGCTCCGCTGTCTCCGCTACTGCTGGTCCCGTTGTCTCCGCCAGTGCTCGTCCCGTTGTCGCCGTTAGTGCCGGCCGCGCCGTCGTTGCCGCCGTTCTCCTTTGCATCTGAAGCCTCCTTCTCCCTTGCTTTGCTTGCGTTCTTCTCCGCCTTTTCCTCACTTTTAGCTTTGTTTTTTGCTTTCCTCAATTTTTTCCCTCGTGGTCTCTTTTTTGCTTTTGCTTTCGTTGCTTTTGCTTTCTTTGCTTTTGCTTTCCGTACTTTTGCTTTCGTTTTAACTCCCGTTTTCGGCTTGATCCCACCTTTACCTGGCTTCTTCAATGCAACTTTTTTCTTTAAAAAACTCGACTTCTGAGTGAGTTTGAGAAAAGAAGACTTGGAAGCTCCCACCCCGCTGCCCACCTTCGCCAAAGATGTCCCGATCGCGCCCCCCCCATGGCCCTTCGCAAGAAAAGTGCTCCCCATGGCTTTTCCCGACATTCCAGAGACGGCCGCTCCAGTCCCCTTTGAAGCGAGAAAGCTGGCACCCGTTGAGGTAAGATCTGCAGCTGTGTCAGCGCCGTTAGAGAGGAAGGTTGTTGCCACTGGAGTTGCTGCCGCTGCAGCCTTGCCCGCCTTTACAGACAGCAAAGTGCTCCCCACTCCCTTTCCCAAAGATCCTGCACCAGAGCTGAGAAAAAAAGTCGGGTCCACTCCAGAACTGGCCGCTTTCGCCCCCAGGGCGGCCAGCACCGTCCCCATCGCTAATACATGATGAGGCATTGTGGGAGATATACCGAGGCGCTGAAACTACTAATTTCTTAAATAACAAAAAAGACAAATTATAGAAAAATGACCCAAATGAAAACAACAATTGTGCAATCGACTTGCACTGGGGCGGCACAGAGATGAGGCCTTCCCCACGACGTATGTGAATAGCCTAGGAAACTTCACCCGCTAGTAGGGCGAATCCTACGGCGTATGCAATTGTCGCATTCAATTTATTAATTGAAAACAGATGAAGAATGTAAAGTGCGAGGCCGTTGAACCCCGAGGGAACCTGGATTCTGCAAGGGCCTCACACAAGCAGGTTCACCAGCCGCAAGCACCGAGCATCATCCGCTGAAGGGCATGAGGTGCACATGCACCCAAATTGCGAAGTAATACTTCTACCCTCGTCAAAATTGTTTTGAAACAGAATTCACCTTACTTCCGCTACATAGGTGAAGCCATTTGCGTGCAATTGATCTCTGTGTCTTCGCATTCGTAGATCTACACAGAGTGGCCAAGCACACGAACCACCTGGTTGCGAAAGCACCTCAGAGCTACAACCAAAGCACCTAAATCCTATCGCTTAAATTATAAATCCCACAATATACAAAAGGAAGAACTCCAATTTTGATTAAATTCGGGGGCCCATGGAGATCGGAGGCGTGAGCATATAGGTTTCGCTTTAAAAGGCTCCCCCCAACTATAATCCACAATCTCTATGCCGTCTTCCCGTTACTTAATCTAGATATGATATACATTGCTTTAATATAAAATACGCTTATTTGCACTTGCATAGGGACGGTTAGAGGACAATAGACAAATGCTCGAGAAAAGCTCGTCTATCGGTTTGGGGCTGGTGGCTTCACCGCTTTTCAGTGGGGGGCCCTTGGACCCCCCAAACTTGCCTTTACGTTTGTCTAGCGCTTCTTGCGCATTTGTCATCTTTGTCATTGCGCGTGATTCGCTGGCACTTAAAAGCGGACTCAACAAGGAGCGTTTATCGCACCTGAGGGTGGTACCAGCCAGTGGCAACACAGTACTACCCCTGTGGTTCTCTGCCCATGGGACTACAAGTAGAGACACTCGCGAAGTGCTCAAGAGCCCCTGGATGTCTTTGGCTTGGTCGTTCCTCTACTGCCACCTAACCGGGTTAGGCTGCTGTGTACGAGTGGCTCAATCACCACCTGTCTTCTTTCTGTCTCCTTTTGGCGTAAACAAAGTACTGCGCCGCCTCACTTCTTATTTCCGAAACTGTCGCCGTCTTGCCCTTTGGTGCCACGTCAACGAAATGAGCTCTTCTGAGGATGAAGACGTTTACGCGTGCTCCAGCGAGGAGGAAGGAACTCCGAGGCCCGAGAGCAACGGAGGGGCAAAAAGACCGAAGAAGACGATAGAACAGGTTAGCTGCAATATCAACTTGCGCTATACTGACAGGAAGCCCCTTCCGGCACAGAGGTCCTTCCCTTCTTAGGAGACAAACCGCAGAATAGAACTAACAGAGAGGGCAGCACAACACCTCGCCTTCTTGTTCTCTTGAGTACCTTCTGCTACATCGTAATTACCTTTCAGTGGCCCTGCATGAGCTTTATATTTATAGCTAATTCGCGGAGATGTCTGTTGCTGTTGCATAATTGTTCTAGCTGTTGGAGCCACGACATATTATGCGTCATTTGCCGCCTTCTCCTTGTCTCTCTCCTCCCTCAGCGCTACCAAAAGAAGTCTCAGTTAGAGCATATTCTCCTCCGCCCCGACTCGTATATCGGCAGTACGGAGATTAGCTCTCAGCAGTTGTGGGTGATGCCTGAGGGAGAGACCCGCATGCAGCAGAAGACCATTTCTTTTGCTCCGGGTCTTTACAAGATTGTGGATGAGATATTAGTTAATGCGGCAGATGTAAAAGCGAGGGAGACGGAGGGGGGAGCGGCACCGAGAGCCAAAATGACAGCTATCAAGGTCAACGTAGATCCTTCTGAAGCCACCATCCGAGTTTGGAACGACGGAGACGGTGATGCGGCATCTAGTTGTTTGCCACATGTATTTACATAGAGCTATAATTGAATGGATATTTTGAGGTTTTTGTTTTCCTAAAGATACTTGTTGGCTTCATTTTCTTTGCTTTACCTCGTTCCTTCCTCTCCCCTTCCTCCGTCTTGCTTTCTCCGTCTGTCTGCTGATATGACACTACGCCCCTGGCTGTCTTGCCATGTCTGTGTTCCATTGAGTTTGCTGCTCCTCCCTCTTGTGCGCCTGTTTTCCCCTCTTCCCCCTATGTGCGTTGGCTATAACAGTTTTGCTTTGTTGCGGCCAGGGATTCCTGTTGCTATTCATAAGGAGCACAAAGTGTACGTGGCGGAGCTCATCTTCGGTCAGCTGCTTACCAGCGACAACTATGATGACTCTGAAGCGCGAGTGACGGGTGGCAGAAACGGTTTTGGCGCTAAACTAACCAACATTTTTTCATCTTACTTTGAAGTCGAGTGTGCAGACAGCAGACGCAAGCAGTGAGGTTCCCGTGCCGCCATGCCAAGGGGACAGTTTTATCGATTTAACTCTGTCTCCCCTTGTGTCCAAAGCACGTCTTTGCTTTATTACTTGGAACAAAGGGCAGTATTAATGGGGTATCACTATTCAATGTCTGCGGTGTTGCCACTCCCTCAATTATCCCGTTTTCGCATTGATTTCGCTTCTCGCTACGTCTTGTTTCAATTTGCGCATCTCTCTCCCGATTTTGTGTGTTTCCTCCGTTTCCTATGCGTTTTCTGGGCGTCTTCCAATTTTTCTCTTTCCTTAAAAGAGTGCTCGCTTTTGGCGTGCAGCACTTGAGTGTGCTGGTTTTATGTTCCTCTTTTTCTTTTGTATTTATTGCGCTTTTTGCCATTGTTTCCGCTCAGAAAAATAAAGGTTGTGTGGGAAGACAACATGGGAAAGCAGAAGCCCGCCGTGGTGACTCCTTTTAACGGGAACGGAGATTTCGTTGCCGTCAAATTCAAGCCTGACCTTCCCCGATTTGGAATGACTGCGTGAGAAACACGCCAACAGATAGAATCTTATTTTCCTAGATGTTCAGCTAAAACAAACTGAGAACGCCGATAAACTCTATTGCCTCGTTCCTACATTCCTTTGCAATTTATAACGGTTCTCTGTTTCCTGGTATAGAACTGTCGAGACACACAAGGGGGGACAAGCAGTGTTTAAGGGTTTCGGAGTTGTTAGTTTTCTCCAGGCTGGACGCGGATTTGATTTCTCTGCTGCGGAAGAGGTGCTACGACCTGGCGGGAACGGCGGGAACTGCGGTGTATTGGAACGGCACGCGGCTACCTGTGCGTAACTTCATGGATTACGTTGACTTGTACCTGGGAGCGAGCCCGGCGCGCAAGAAAAAAAGAGGCAAGGGAAAGGAGGGAGGGAAGAAGAAAAAGGAAAAAGGCAGCGATGACGAAGGCAGCGACGGAGATTTCGGATCCAGCGACAATGAGGCGGAAATCTCAAAGGACGACGAAAAAGAAAACGAAACACTCCCGGAAAAGCAAATTGTTAAAGTGCATGAGAAAATGAATAGATGGGAAGTTGTCATCAGCCAAACGGGTAGACTGTCCCTACCCAAGCCTGTTCACACACACACACACACACACACACACACACAGCAAAGCTAAACAGTGAAAGAGACCGACTCAGAGATATAGAGACAGCAAGAGCAGCACCGACAAACCCACAGGACCAAAGAACAAGGAACAGCTGCAGAGATGGCGGAGCAAGGAGAATACGTATATTACGTCGGCTGCAAACCTCCTTGCATGCTGGAGTCTTTGTGTTTGCAGATGGCAGCGGGTTTGCTCAGGTATCGTTTGTTAACAGCATCTGCACCCCTAAGGGAGGCCACCACGTCACTCACGTCATCGAGCCCCTTCTCGCCGCGATTGTGAAAAAAGCAAATGCGAAAAACAAGGGCGGAATGGAGATTAAAGCTTCCCATGTCAAGTAAGCTTAAGCAGCTGCAGATGGGGATACTGGCTAGCCAGATCGCTCGAATCTTAAGCCAAGTAGCTGGCAAGCTAGCTGGCAATGCGTTTCCACGGTATTTGCAAGGTTGTGCCTGTGCTTGTGGTACCCCTTGAACTTAGGCAGCATCTTTGGGTGTTTGTGAAATGTCTTATTGAAAACCCTGCATTTGACTCCCAGACAAAGGAAACACTAACTACCACCGTTTCCCGTTTTGGTAGCAAATGCAACCTTTCAGAGAGGACGATTAACGCCGTGGTCAAGTCTCCAATTCTGGAGGGGGTGTTGCTTTGGGCACAGACTAAAGCGCAGGTGAGAAAACAGCAGCGCAGCCGTGTCTTACACATCGCTTATAGCTAGCCAGGAATGGCGACCTTGCGGCTAATTACAGTGTTTATCAAAGGCAACAGTTTGGCGTTGAAATGGTGAATGCCTGTGATTTTCAGGTTGAACTAAGACGACAGATGTCGGTAGGCAAGACAAAAGGCAAGGAGCGCCTCACTGGAATATCCAAGCTGGAGGACGCAAACGAGGCGGGTAAGGCACAGGGGTTTTCCTCCTCAATTGTTTTGGTTTGTTTCATGTGCTACAAACGCCTTACATGCCACGTTATTCAGATTAATAGTGACTAAGCAGGATAGCTGCGACGAGAGCTAGAATCCTGAGTGACTGGCCTCACTGTTCTCTGTCTATACCCATGGATGAAACTTTCTGTCCTGCGTGAGGCAATCTGCAGTACTTGATCATCACCGCATGGGAATGAATACAACGTGTTTGAGCAATACACAATTTGTTTTGGACCTTTTTTTTCTTAGCACAGTGGAAGCTCCACTGCACGGGACCAGTTGAGAGTCCTTTAATAGTGGACGGCTGTACTGTGTATTGTTGCTGCAGGAGGGCGTTACGCGCAAGAGTGCACCCTGATTCTTACAGAGGGAGACAGTGCCAAAACTTCCTGTCTTGCCGGACTCTCAGTCGTAGGCAGGGAGAAGTATGGCGTGTTTCCTCTAAGGGTCAGCTGCCACCTAAAGTTACATTTTGTTTTTGCTTAAGAGCCCCTTCGCTTTTGCTTTGCCCAAAACAGAAATGGGCAGCTACTTTCAGGTTGCTAGCTTTTAGCTTTACGTTAAAATCAACTCCTGATGTCCATGTGTTACTGAACTAATGATGCCCTATTGCAAGGTCCGAGAACATTCACAGTCACGTTGTGCCTCGTTGGCTCTACCTCCGATGCCCATGTGATACGTCAGCTTCTTCCGTAACCCCGAGCAACGTATTGTACACCAAAACTATACATTTCTTCTTATCTGTTTAGTGCCTTTTTGTTTTGGTGGGTGCGTTTCTTACAGGGGAAGCTCCTGAACGTGCGCGAGGCTTCTTTCAAACAACTTAAGGAAAACCGCGAAATTCAAAACATCTTACGAATTTTAGGGTTGCAGATTAACGACAAGGTCCAAGATACCCGCGGCCTCCGTTATGGCTCGCTGATGATCATGACTGACCAAGTGTGCTTTCTTAGCTCTGCTTCCAACAATTGAACGTCTTGGAGATATTTTAGTGTACCCTCAGAGTCCGGTCACTTTTCATGAGATAATCTCGGTTTGTCATTGGAAAACATGCACGAGACGAACATGCTGCTTTTGGTCTTTCAATTGCGGCTTTGCACTCGAGGATTACGATGGTTCTCATATCAAAGGGCTCCTCATCAACATGCTGCACCACTACTGGCCCCAGCTGCTTCACTGCAACCATTTTCTTACGGAATTCGTCACGCCAATTGTCAAGGTAAGACATTTCTACTTTATCCGCGTGCCTTTTTTGCAGAAGACTCGGGTTTATTTGCTAAAATGGTACTTGGGGGTTTGATGTTTGAAGGTCATTAGTTTGAGGCTCTCTGGTATTTGTGTTCTTTGCAGGTGTCGAAGGGATCAGTTGAGAAGGCATTTTTTACTCTTGTTGAATACGACATGTGGAGGAAGCAAGCGGGCAACCTGACAGGCTGGAAAATTAAGTACTACAAAGTGAGTACTACCCTGCCTAACCCATTCAACTCAAACCTAAGGGCTTTTCGGGAAGGCGCAGGCTTTTTAGCAGTGTTGTATTTTATTTTTCGTGTTTACTGGCAACAGGGTTTGGGAACCTCCACCGACAGAGAATTCAAGGACTATTTCCAAGCTCTCGATAAGCACAAGATCAACTTCCGATGGACAGGCAAGTATACATAAACACGGAAAAGTCGAAGACCTACAATGTTGTGCCCATCAACTATAATCCAGTCTGTTTAGGCTTAAGGATTCAACGGCATAGTTTTGGAGCTACCGTGCGACTAACCAAGTGCCGACTAGATTCACGCCAGTGGCTTTGGCCTGGCTAGTCCATGGCACCTGTTTTTGATGTTACTGTGCCGTTTGCGTGTTATTTCGTACTATTTAACGGATTCAGGGAGCGGGGATGGGGAGTTGATAGACATGGCCTTCAGCAAGAAGCGCACAGAAGACAGAAAACGGTGGCTCCAGGGATACCGGGAAGGTACATTTGTTGACCATTCTTCCCGTGAGCTAACGTTTTCGGATTTTGTCAACAAGGAACTCGTGCAGTTTTCCCGATACGACAATGAACGATCTATTCCTCAACTGGTTGATGGGTGGAAAGTAGGGCAGCGCAAAGTGCTTTTTGCCGTGTTCAAAAAGAACAGCAAGGCGGAGCTGAAGGTAGCGCAGCTGTCGGGATATGTGGCAGAACAGAGCGCCTACCACCACGGAGAGCAGTCACTGCAGCAAACAATCGTTAGCATGGCACAGCGGTTTGTTGGCAGCAACAACCTGAACTTCCTCGAGCCTATTGGACAGTTTGGCTCGAGAAAAGAAGGAGGGAAAGACGCATCCGCACCCCGTTACATTTTCACTAAACTAGCACCTTACACCCGTCTCGTCTTCCCAGAGGCAGATGATTCTTTGCTGGAATACCTCTATGAGGAGGGACAGAAAATTGAACCCAAGTATTACGTTCCAGTCGTACCCACTATTCTTATCAACGGCAGCGAAGGCATTGGCACGGGCTGGTCTTCTTTTATTCCCAACTTCAACCCCAAGGATATAATCGCGAATCTCAAAAGGTCAACACCCAACACCAGATCTTCAGCACACAGAATGGCCAGATACGACATGCTACGCAGTGCTCCGCTAAGGAGCACACGGATGTTGCTGTGCTGCAGTCGTGAGTGTGAGATACCTGAAATTAGCAATTCGGGGCATTTGCAGAAGCGTCTGCTTGATTTATTTTGCTATAGGTTTATTGCGGGGGAAGAGATGATTCGGATGGTACCCTGGTACAGGGGGTTTAAAGGCAAAGTGGAGGAGAACGCAACCAAGACCGCTTTTGAGACTGTCGGTATCGTGGAGAAGAAAGGAGAAGATGTGATTGAGATAAGCGAATTGCCAATTAAGCGTTGGACGCAGGTGTGCATACAGCCAACGTAGCAAAGGAGCTTTTGAACATCCTCCTGGGACAGCATATAATGATGGGGTCGTGTAGCAAACTGTTCTGATTTGGGTTCGATTCGGACTAGTAGTCGTCTATGTTACCACAAGTTGGGGCCCCTTACCAAAATAGTACGCATCAGCGACGGAACTGCGTGGCAGTGGGAGGTAGGTGGCTTGTGCACAGGACTACAAGGAGTGGCTAGAGGAGCAGCTGCCGACCCCTGACAAAAGGGATCCTTTGATTTCGGACTACAGAGACAGCAGCAGCCACGAAGACATCAAGTTTGTCGTCAAACTGTCTTCGGGTATGCGGCGTGTGCGATATCGATATCTACGTTTAAGGTCACTGTATAATAGCCTAGGAAACGCTTCTTATCTACGCACTCCATTTCTTCCTTTGCTGTACTGTTCATCATGTAATGCGGGCGTTGCCTGAGAAAAGACTTGGACTCGCACGATCATCAAGTTGGGCAGCGAGACCCAAGGAGATTGAAAGACACCGCTCGCCAATGAGTATCCCTTGGATTTGTGGTGCTTGCAGAGCGATTGGAGAGAACTGATGAGGAGGGCTTGGTGAAGTTGTTTCGCCTCAAGTCCTCCCTCAGCACGCAAAACTACCACCTTTTTAACGCCGAAGGGAAAGTTCAAAAGTTTGCAGACGAGCTCGAGATTATGCGGGAGTTTGCAGTCATTCGGTTGACGTACTATGAAGTCAGTAACGAGCTTCTTCCCCAGATAGCGGCATTGGCTTAGGATGTAGGGGATAGATCCCCACAGGGGCGAAGAGTATTTGTGGGGCCTAAACTTTGGCAGGTCGTAGTTAGAAGGAGGCAGCGCATCACAGTAACGCTGTTTCTTTTCGTTTGCTTAAGGCAGTCTGATGTTCTTTCTTCGCTATTCGTATTGCGCTGCTGTGTGCCATGCCACAGAAACGAAAAGCGTATCTCGTTGCTGTATCCGAGAAGGAGAAGGCAATCCTTCAAAATCGCGCCCGCTTCATCAGCTCAGTTCTCTCAGGGGAGTTGGTCGTGAGCAACAAGCGGCGCCAAATTCTCATAGAAGAGATTTTTGCCAAGGCAAGCAGTAGCCATCTGCCAAAGTCGCTCGGACCTCTCCACTGCTCGCATTCCTTTCACCTCAGCAAGCAAAGCACCCCGACGTTTCTCCGGCCGTTTAGCACCTTTGAAATCCTTTGGTCTCAATTGAGCTCCAGAGAGAATCTCAATAAGATAAACTAGATGCTTTGCAAGCGTCTCTCTGTAAATGGCCTCAGGGGTACGATCCGATGCGGGAACTTGAAAAAGCTTGCGCGAGCCGCATTCAGGCAATCCTGAACCGGAAAACCCCTCAGGAGGAAGGGTTGTCAGTATGTCATGCCTCTCCCTCAGGTGCACAGGGTTGTTTTTGCTGCTGTTGCGTGTGGAGGGCGAAAGTGTTTAGATTTTTTGGGTCTTCACTGTCTGGTTGTTCCTTGATCTGCAGAGCAAGGAGAGTTCCGATGAAGAGCCGCTTAGTGCATGTGGCTGTGTTGGCTCGGACTTCGATTATCTTGTGGGAATGCCTCTGTGGAGTCTCACCTGGGAGAAGGTTAGGTCCAACACCCGCAGAGGGGGGGCAGCCCCTGCGTGAGTGCCAGGCGGCAGGCCCCCGACTGACACAGTAAATATACAGGCGAAAGGACACTATGCATGCCCACCTAGCTTCTCACCCCAGCATCACGTCCTCTAGCGGCCTCTCGTTTGTTTTCTGCACTGGAGCTGCTTTGGCTCCTAACAGGAGACAGCGTAGATTCCTGAGTGTGTCTGCCAACTCTCGTTTCTCACAGGTTGAGGACTTAAAGAGACAGCTGCGTGACAAGGAGATTGAACTGGAGGGCCTGCGGCAGACAGACATCCGGTCCTTGTGGATCAAGGACTTAGATGCCCTCTTAGAGGTCATTGAAAAGCAGGTGCTAACCCGCACGAAACATTTATGGTTTGTAGCACACGGTTGAACGAGCCTTCCACAGCTGCAAAAGCCCACAGTACTCTAGGGCTTGGAAAGTGAGAGCATCTGCCTGGAGTCCTGAGTGGCTGTTTGTTTCTTTTCTAGGAGGCAATTGACTTAAAGCAGAGAGAGGCAGATTTGGCATTCCACAGAAAGCTGGAAAGTAAGAAGGTTCTTAAGGGCTTCGCAGCGCTCAAGGGCAAGCCCAAAGCCGCAAAGGGGAGCGCCCCTAAGGCTCCGGAGAAGATGGGAAGCGCCAAATCTACTTCAAATGCCCGTGCAAAGGCAAGTGTATTGACTGCACAGTAACCTGGGCGTATAGACTGCACATTTGCAACTCAAATACTTTTATCTCAGCTGTTGTTTTGTGCTTCGCGCCAGGCCCACCCGAGCTCTGAGGAGGAGTCGGCAAGCTCAGATGAAGATTCAGATGAATCCCCTGAAGAAGTCTCCCTGGATGAGGATTCCTCCGAAGAACGGCCCTCCAGGAAACGCGCCAGAGGAGCGAAGACTTCCAATAGAGCCAACGGGGTCAAACCAGAAGAGGCGCAGTTGGCAGCTCGTCCACACTCCGCGAGCGCAGCTGCAAAGGAGCGAACTGAAATCTTCGCAGCTTCCCAGGAGACACCCGCTGCTAGTGCTGAAAACAAAAATAAGCCTCCGGAACCCCCAGCAGCACTTCCCCCTCTTCAGTCGCTTTCGCTGCTGGATAGACTCCGACTTGGAGGGGGCAGTTCGTTCTCGCCTTCAGCCCCCATCCGTACCAAGCAGCTGACCCTCGACGAAATTTTCGCACCCAGTGGCAGCAGCACAAACAAACCTTCAGAGTCCAAGTCGACCCAAGCCACCAGTGAAACTGCAGAAAACACGTGAGAAATTTTGTCATTGCGCCAAAGATGCCAAAGCTATGACAGTTGCGTTTCGCGTTCTGCGGAATATCTCACTATTCAAGTCAAAGGATCAGTAGCCCCAGAAAACAAAGAGAAACTTAATACGTTTTCTTTGTTCTTCGTAATGTTCTATGTTTTCGTTCTTATGCTGGTCTCTGTGTATTCGCAGCAAAGATCTGCCGCTAGCAAGCAAGTGCGCCATCTCCGCGCGGTCCTTTGGGGTCCCCTCTGTAGAGTCGACTGGAACCAAAACTCCTCCGAAGCCAAAGAGGCGCAGGATAATTGCTTATTCTGATGATTCGGAACCCGACACGAAATCAGGGGGGAAATCTAGATCGTCCACTCCCAAAAAGGCTGCTGCTGCGGCGATACTAAAAAGCAGGCAACAGGCCACGCCAAAGAGAGGAAAACCCAAAAGCAGCGACAGCAAACCTGATTCCTTTGGAGGTGGAGGTACGCGATAGCTCATTGTGTAGTTCCAGCAACAACGAGGACGATCTTTGCCCCTAGCGCATTGCCAAACTATGCCTCAACGGCCAGGAAGTATGTTAGGAGTTTATGTCAAGCAGGGAGTTGTCCCTAACGGCGGCGCCCCCGCGCAGCCCAGCTGTTGCCTGTACGGAGGTAGTTCCCACTTACCACCGGTGTGCTGTGTTCTGCCGAGCTCAGATTCTGTTGTTGAAGAGTCCCCAAACGCGTCCAATAGGCCTCGCCGCGCCGCCGCGCAGGCCCCCAAGAAGTACACAGTAGAATCTTCGGAGTCAAGCGATGGCGACAGTGAAGCTTCCGAAGCACAAAGCATTTCAGAGGACGAAGAGTAGCTAAACGTTTTCACGCAGCAGCAACCGATCCGTGAGTGGCGTATGGGTATTTGCGCCACAGATCGATTTGGCACAGAACGCTACTGCAAATAAAGCCCTGGGCAGTGCCGTGCACAGCTTCGTGTTTTATGATGCAAAACTGCAGGTGCCTTCTTGGTATGTTGTCATGCTGTTTGTGGCAGTCTGTCTGAGAGGAATGGTTTCTGCGAGCTGTGGCAAAGGGGTTTAACGTCTCTAGGCCGCAGGTTCTATAGCAAGAAACTCGCAGTTTGGCTTGAAGCCTAACTGGAGTTTGAATAATGGGTGCGTACAGCAGTCCTCATGATAAGCACTCATGGGAAACTGTATCCATGACGGATATGTAAAACGGCACACCGCAGCTAATTCCACTCGTGAATAGCAGGCGAAATCATTCTTTGACCACCTTCCGGTTGCCACGTTCGAGAACTGGACCACAGCGAGTTGTCGAACTCATCTGGTGCTTGCAGTTACGCCAGAACACCTGCGTGCGCCGCCCACAAAGGTGAAAGCTGCTCACCTTTTGCAGTGGCAAATAGACTGCGCGTGGCAAGGTTAGACTATTTGATACGGGATTGTTTATGAAGATAATGCTGAAATTACCTCTCCGTATGAAGCATATATCTCCTCCCCCTTGAGCAGCTCACCAGTCGCTCGTAACAGCACGCGCCTGAGAGCAAAAGGAAGAGGCAGCCTACACTTGGCTAGTGAAGAGCCCATTTTACGTGGCCGGAGCTTGGTGCGCGCTTCCCCTTACAGAATTTTTTCCACGATAGTCATAAAGCTGATATTGACCAGGCAGTTTAGTGAACCAACGAGGGACGCACCCCTCTGATTTGATTTTTACGAACTCCGCGTTCAGGGCCAATCTGTCGCCGTTGTCGTTGACGTACCTCGCAAATGCCTGAAGCACGGCACACAGTAATAGCTGCTAAGAACCTCTGGACCGCTTGTAGAGTAACACTAAGCAAGCCGTGCGTGTGTGCGCTGCTTTGTTTGCAACCGAGCTTAAATTGTACGTAGTCGCTGTGATTCTGGCGCTTGTAAAGTGCACCGCATTCATTGCTCGTTTTGCGAAGAATCAGTCTAGTGCAGAGCAGTTCCTGCCTTGGGGTAGCTCGTGGCATCGATGTGACAGTTCAAACACCCAGTCCCCATCACGTATTGTCTGTCCTTCATGCGCAGAATTTGCCTAAACCAGTTGTCCATAGCACACTCATCTAGCAGCGCTCGTAAGGCTAGTTCAAAATGTCAACGCTGCGTTCGTTTGGTGCGCAGTTGAGAGCTAATCCTGGGTTCAAAAAAGCTAGCATATTTCGTGGACGTGAGGATCTCCGTAAATATACGTAGTGCTGCCACGTTAATAAGCACAATGATCTTACATTAAGCTTTTTCTCTCTCCAAGATACTCACAAATCCAGGCTCCGCGCTTAATGCCTGCGGAGAACGCACCAAAAACGTAAAGACGGCCGATCGGCAATCTTCCCTACGTACAGTAAAACAACACTGTCTCGTTTTCTCCCCATGGCGATACATTTGATGTTAAAGCCATCATAAGTTGCAAGAATGAGCTACGAGTGATACTTTGCAGCTCCAAGTTCTTTTATCGCCAGTGTGCGCAGGACCCTGACGTCTGCAGCAGACGCAATGTCTGGACGCGATAATAGGCAAAATAGCACCAAGCGTAGGTATACGGAAGCAGCGCGCACTCCATTTATTCCAAATTGATGCCTACGTTCTTGAGCAAAGAGCCCCATGCCCGCGCCGGCAATCCTTGACTGTTCTACTTTCAGTGCACCTGGAGAAAGGAATGACCCATCGGGGATCATTGGAGGCTGTGGAACAACTGCCTCCAAGTGCGATCCCATCCTTGATAGTGCATGCTGCTGTAACACTCTGTCGATGGTGGTGAACCACTCCGAGCACTCAATCCCTCCGCTTTTCAAAAGGAACTCATAAGAACCAAACTCTCAAGCGGATTATCATTTGTGGGATGAAGTTAGGACCTATATGTGTTTCAGTGAACTTTTTGATTGTGTCCTATCTGAGTGGGACCACACAATCTGTGTAAACATGAAATGTCCTCCAGTCATAATTCGTCGGAGAAACAACTGCAAAACATCATCCATCAGCTTCAAAGGTGATCCACTACTTCTTAGAGATATTTTAACCGCAATCAATCTACAACCGCTAAAAATGCTGGCAGCGGAGAGGCTTGAGGCGGTCCATGCAGCTCCACTCAGCCATTCTGTGTGCCGAAGCCAAAAGCTTAAAGGTGGCTAAAAGTGTCCATCTCGCAGTGCAATTGTCAATTCTGATTAAGCCAGTACCTACTAAATGGTTTATCCCTCTGGGGGAACGGGATCGCCGTCCCCAGATGAACAGTTCATTATCAACCCCTCCGAATATTAACTAGAAGTGGCGCATGTGTATTGGCACGGGGGTACCGTTAAGGAAAAAGTTTCTTGTATATGTTCTCTTGACGCAGACATTCTGGTTCTATGTGCAAGACGTGAAGGACGCATGAAGGAATCTAGACATCACGACAATATTAGCTATTTTGTGCTTCTGGGAGGCCGCCCGCATATACGCACATTCGTTCTTCCGCTTTACACTGTAAAAACCCAACTCACTACTGATAACTGCTCATGTTCGATATTGTAATGTTTGCATGTTGTGTACATATCACAATATCCCTCTATAATACCCAAAGTGTTCTTGAGGTTGGAAGAATGGGCATGTTACGAGGAGAAGCCAAGCTTTTTATATTCCGTGCTCAGTAGGGCACCTAAGGTCCAGGCTCGCTCGGCTTGGGCCATTGTTCCTCTCTGCTTGGCTATTCCGAGGCTTGTCTAATCTCAGGGGAGCAGACCCCGACGACGGGGAGGGAGGGACACTTCAGCGACCTGCCTTAAGTAGTAGGCAAGGGTTACTTCGTACTTAGTTCTTATAGGCAAAGACGTCGGTACAAATGCTACATTTAGTAACACCACGTGGCTCTCCAGTCCCCGAACTCTCAGGCCCCCACTAGCTTCTGACTCCCAGAAACCGACGTGGCTGGGACCTCGAGTTCGAAACACCTTCGAGCCCAACTTTTGAAAAGGCCTAGAGACCTGGACGTTTCTGTTTAAGGCGTTGTGCAATGTTGTATAAAGGGAGAAGCAAGGAACTTTTCCCTTTATTTCCCGCTGTCCAGCGTCATAGTTCGACATAGAGGGGATAGTTTGAGTAAGTGTCGTCGAAAGTAGAAGCGTTACTGCGGGTGTTGAGTTCTTGTATACATAATTACAAAACCGTGCGCATTTTAGTATTATATTGGCAAAAACATAATACCATAATGAGCGTTGGATGCTCACCCAGCTTTTCGTGCCCTTACCAGACAAGCAACAGCGATTCACTGTTCATATCTTTGCCCCATCAAATTTTTTAGTGAGTTAATATGAATATTTTGTAGCAGATTACCAATTCCCTTGCGAGATGTTTTCTGTCTTTTCCAAGAAGCCGACGAGAGTTCGTTCAAGCGGGAAAACGTTAAAAATATTGATATTTCCTTGCTAGTTCACTGGCACAGAAATAAGTTTGTAGTTAACCTCATGTCAAGACACAAATGTTTATTGTGAACGGCCTAGCAGCCGCCAGAGGTCACGCAAGACGACGTACGTTCTATCTGCAAAGAGACCATATCCAGTAGACGGACTTCGCAGAACACATGTACATGCCTATACTATCAGGCAGGTACCATTAGGAGGCCCTAAGCAACCGCAAAGAATCCATCGCAATGCAACAGAACGAGGTCACCAAGAAAGTCTTTGTGGAAGAGATAAGGCAACTAGAGTGTCCACCGTCCCTGCAAAAGTATCCTCGACCTGCACTCAATATCCTTGTGGAGATGCAATAACTTGGGCGGTCAGGTGTATTCTCATGGCCGCTGTCACCCTAGCAAAATGAAGCAGGAGCTCTTAAAGTGGCTGAGGTAAACCGAAACTGACATCCAACACACCAAAATCCCCTGTGCAACGTCTAGTTTCCCTGAGTGTATGTTCTTAATCATATTTATGCGCTTGTTGGATACGGCTCAGAGGAAAGGATGTGGTATGTTATGTGCGGTCTGCCAGAGTGTTGCCAGAAGGACCTCAAAGAGTGCCGGCGCCACAGGGGATGGGGGCGCCAACAGGTAAATGCAAAGAAATATTCAAAGCGCCAAGAATGCATGACGTATTTATTGAGCGGTACAGTATGATGAACTGTTCTTCTCGGTCATCGTACTGTACCCTTTCCCCCCTGTATATAATCGCTAATCCCCTACACCGCATCACTGGCGTCCAAAAGTCCTGTTGACTGCTTCATCCGCATGGTACTCAGTCCATTCAAAACACGACCTTGTACAAGTTTACTAGCAGCTCCAGCCAAGCGTAACTGCATCGCCAGATTTGCTACAGCCTTGGCTCCACGGAGCTTTGTCGGGGGTACAGAGATGGATCTGTACTCGTGGGCTTTCAGGCGCTTAAATAATATCTCGAAGTATCTGTCATAATTACCATTTCCATCCAACTAACGATTTGTCACAACTGGGACGAGTATGCGTGCCACAATTCTGCTGTAGCGATCCGTATCGAATTTCTCCACTACAACACCACCCAAGAGTAATTCAGCAAGAGCTCGCGCTGCAGCAATTCCGAGAGGCTGTCCATTTTAATCCAAATGCTGACTGCTATACGGGCCAGTAGTATGGCTCACAACAACTTCATTGCCTTTTGGTTGCTTCATTCCTCAGTAGAGTTACAGTGCATCGTTTCCATACACCTGAGCCATTGCCTTTTGGTTGCTTCATTCCTCAGTAGAGTTACAGTGTATCGTTTCCATATACCTGAGCCAAAATAGACCATGCCTCCACTGAGGGACAGCAGTTCTGCTGTCCCTCAATCCACGAAGTTAGTTGCACATCTGAAAGCGGAGGACATTCGATTGTGGTCTTTGTCGACTTGCTCACAGCTTGGTTTACAGACACGGGCTGCCTTCTCCTCTCTTTATCAATATACCTCAGCACTTGCCCAGAAAGGAATATAAGCACTAGTCGGACTGTGTCGCCATCCACAATTTTGACTATTAGTGCTGCGAAGAACCTTGTAGTATTGTGAAATTGTTGTTGTGCTCCTTTGGCCTTCTGCCCACCTAACTGGAATTGAAACAGTTTGGAAAGCAACAAGGCCGGAAGGTTGCTGAGTACTCCGCTAGAATAGGAGATGCCCTGAACTGGTAGGGTGTTCAAAAGCGAACTGGGAAGCCCCCAAACTTCGCGGTTACCCTGCATCGCTCTCTCTTGCAAAGTCATCAGGTGCTTCTGCCTGCCTCCTGCCTCCGCATCCAAATCACTTGCCACCCTTTCCAACCCTCGAGAAACCATCACATCAGCCCGAGATACTAAGAGATATTATACTGCTTTCCCTTCTCTACAGAAAGGGCAAGTAGCGCCAATCTTGAGGGGTGCTGTTGGCACTATCCCTAACAAATACAATTTCTGCAGCTGCAGAATAAAAGAATCATACTATCCCCCTGAAGTGACATTCG
>NPHX01000453.1:335946-367546 GCA_002271815.1 Eimeria falciformis
AAACGCAAAAACAAGAAATACCATACGAGACAAACGGATGCTGCAAATAGGTTTTCGCAGCCACAAATATGTAAGGCCCTTGTCTTGGCCAGCAATGCCTGCCACCAACAAAAATCAAAACGTGCTTTAGTCCGTGTACGTTTAATCGCAACGTTGCTTTCTGGCTGCAACACCTTTGGCTAAGCAATTGCCAAATACGCACCGCCTTAACCCGACAGGAGGTCGCTCGCTACGTAAACCACCGCTCGCATGTGCAGTAAATGCTAGTGCGTATTGGAGACATGTGATGTTCTGCAAACCAAAGCTGCACTGGGACACAACACAGTTACCCAAAATTGAGTCTTTTCGTCACGCTTGTTAGTCTGGCTAACCTACTCGTAATCTGCTAGGACCCAGCTAGGCTCAATAAAAAGCTTGGATCTTGAGCCAACCAATAAGATGGCCTGTTATATTCGGGCGTTCAATTGTTCAGTCAGCAGTGGACGAACGAAAAAGTGCGGATCCCCGACAATTAGGCTTATGTATAGGAAAGGACAGCCTGTTGGAGCGGAGTGGCTGCGATATAGGCTTTGTCTGGAGTACTTTACTCCTAGCTCCTTTGGCTGGTGACATGGGGCGGTAGAAAGCACGGCTAACAGTACTCGTTAGAGCAGCTAAAAAATAAAAGGATAGTCTCGGCCTTAAAGCTGTCCCGTTTAAAATGACCGCTCCTTCGTGTCGTTGAGGCAGCGAGTTTGACGGCCTTTCACAACCGCGCCTCCTGTAAGATTATTTCTGTATAGTTATGGGCTAGAGTGAGCGGTTAAGGCAACTTACCTTTAAAAGCCCAGTGAAAATCAATAAGAAGAATGTTTTGCGCACCATTTCGCATGCGCCATGACCTGCCATATCAAACCATGCAAGAAGATCTCACGAAGATTCAAGCGACGATTAGATTTGTCCCGTTGCCCTCGTGCCGGCAGACGATACACCAGCTCTGGTGTTGTTCGGTGCCTCACATGGCCAGAAACGATACACCAGCTCTGGTGTTGTTCGGTGCCTCACATGGCCAGAAATCGCAAACATATGTGTTACCATAGCAGCGGGTGAGACGCTCGACGGTAGCAGGCTCATGAAATCATGCAACTTCCCCCTTCCACCAAGGCTTTTCCGGGATATGCGCGTGGATCAGTAGGGACATCCCGATCTTGACATGGTGGGGCTGCAGTATTCGCATACCGTTCTGGTCACTCTCCCTAGCTTCTCCGTAAAAAACATGCAATCCTGGACAGTGCTGCCGTGATTGAGACAGTATTCATTCATTCAGTTAGTAGTAGCTTCGCTGCCCGAAAGAATCGGCACTACAGCTCTTTCCCGCGACGTCTGTGGCACAAAGATCCGAAGATTACACGTGCGTTTCAGCCCCCACGGAAAAGGCAGCAGAAGCCACAACATCAAGCTCATCCTCCTACCTTCTGGCGCTTCCCTACTACACCTAAAGTCATTGTGATACTGCTGCGCAGCTTTGGAGGCTCCAATGGCTGGTGAGCACAAAGGCAACCTCTATCTGTTTCCTACAGCCAATAGCTTCATACGGGTGACCTCAATGCTGCAGCCCAACTGTCGCCCCACAAGCTGCATTGCCTCCGCCACGGTAGATGAATGATCGGGTTGAGCACTATCTGAGGTATTTTTGTTACTACCCTTAGCGCCACTGCCGCTTAGAATGTCTTGGTGTAGCTGCGCCATCATAAGGAATTCCTGCTGTAGAAGGCACTGCTCCTCTAGACAGTTGCTCAAACGCTTTTCAATGGCTTTCGTAAGGTCGACCGGCTTGGAAGCCGGTTGATAAGCCATAGCGGCCTGGTTGGCAACAGCCTCCGCCACCACCGCCCGTTCCTGTTCCAAAAATTCACTTGGGATGGAATCGACGGTAATAAATTTGGGCTTCGTTGCAACCACTTGCATAGCCAGTAGCTTTGCAAAAGCAGTGAGGCTCTTGCGCAGTACTGCTTTTGTTTCCGAGCTCTTTAACATCTGATAGCTGATTGCCACCAGGGCAGCCACGCGTCCAACGCCTGCCTCGATTTCCCCGTGCACATAGGCGCCTACGCAGGAAAACGGGCTGGCATCAAAGCGCTCCACTGCGCAAATACTGATCTTCTCCCCAAACTGAGAAGTTAGGACGGATAACAATTCCTCCACAGTCCTGGATTCTCTTACATCGCCTGTCTGGGCCAGTGCCGATAGTTCCGCTGAAGGATGTGCCTGGTTTAGGCTACTAACAGCGCAGGCCGATCCGTCTACTGGTCTCCTACCCGCAGAGGGTGAAGAGGCACAGAGCTGTACAAGGGCTTTCGAAAACGACAAGAATTTTGAGCTCCTCTGAACAAAATCTGTTTCACAATTTAGAACCACTGCGCTCCAGCTGTTTCCATTATTAAAACTATGCACGGCTACGACACCCTCGTGAGCCTCTCGAAAAGCCACCTTTGCAGCACGTGCGATGCCGGCCTTCCGAAGATAGAGCAAAGCTTCTTCTATATCCTGGGAAAGGCATTACACACGACGGCGACCTTACAAGATTACAGGAGGCGACCGCGCCTATGCAAAATTCTCGGGGGATAGCTGCCCTCATATCACGATTTAATTTCAGCCTGTATAGTAGTGAGGGCAAGGCGTACCCAATTAGAGGCTTCCAAAGCCTGCTTGCACAGTCCAACGCTCACGGCTGTGCGCTCTCTCAGCTTCTTCACAAGCTCAGTCGCGTTGAATCCACCTTTCCCTGAATCTGTTTTTGGATGGGTATCAGTAGCAGTTCTGCTTGCATTAGCAAGACGACGGTATTGCAAGCTGCCGCCGACAAACCGTCCCTTTCTACTTCCAGCAGCTGCCACATTCGAGTGACTAAAGTGTAACATACATGCGTTTGTGAACTTCTGCGCAGGCAAGTGTGAAATTGGCAAGGGGCTCACGACTGTGTAGAGCTGCGTCGACCCCCGAAACGCACGGCATGTTGCCTGCTCTTTGGTGGCTCCAAAGGTCCGTGCCAACGGCTGCCACGACATTATTGCTTGAAAAATATAAGAAGTACAAAATCTTTAACATTGATCAGCATGCACAAAAGTACACATAAGACTTCGCCTAGAGCCCTCGAAGTGCCACCGAAACACTTGTTTGTGGGGCCCGACAAGGTAAGCGAAGGAGATGAAAAGGGCAGCAGATGTCCGCACGCTTTCGCCTCTGCTGCAAACTAAGGACTCGCTTTAGCTTTATATGAATTTTACTGTTGATTGTGTGGAGCTGCAGTTCCGCGTAGGTCAAAGCTGAAAAACAAAGCTTCAGGAGATGGTCTCCTGGAACTCCACTAAGAGATACCCCGAGCTACCTCGCACTAACGCAATCAGGAACAAACTACAGTTTTAAAATTTTTTCAGCTTATCTCAGATCAAAGATGACACCAACACCTAACACCATAACCGAGCAGTGTGCTGCGTTAACTGTAAGGCAACTACCGGATGTGAAATGCTCTTCCGGTGTTTGTGCCGCACTCGGGAACAGCGCTACACCCCCACTAATCAAAATTGGTTGAAAAAGAAAGTAACGAGACTCAAATGATTTCGTGCTCCACCACGGAAGGGATGGCAGTACTGAAATTCACATTCACTCGGCCAACCCAATCAGCATGGCGCGACGACCTGACTACTACAAACGGCGTTCACTGTTCACCCCCAGCGTTGAGGATGTATGTGACACCACATCGACCGCAATAATTACGGTTTGCGTGTTGCGCCATGAACACGCCACTGCCGCACGTCTTAAGCGGACACTCCTTGCGTAAACGAGTCACTTTGTCATTGCCATCAACCTTGTAGAACTTCAGGACAGCCAGCTTCACTTTTTTGTTCTTGTGCTTTTGCTTCTTAGGCTTTGTGTACGTCTTCTTCTTGCGTTTCTTACCAGCACCCAGAAGGCTGAGGCTTTGGAAAAGGGTAGCCTCCTACAAATTCGGAAGAAAAAGACGAACAGGGAAAAAGCTACCATCTAGTGTAGACAAATGCGTGCAGCCCACAAGGGCTGCGGCTGCATGAGAATTAGATGAGCCCGAAGATTACCAAAAAAAGACGTAATGGTTATTCATGAGGCCCAACGAGCTCATCAACATCGAGCCGCCACAACCAGAAAAAACGCATTCAAAAAAATAGCTAGACACAGCTATCGAAAAAAACAAGCCTCACGCTCACGTCATAAAACACCCACGAGATTTCGGCGTCATTTCTTTCGTCAGACACTAGCGAAATTAGTTGGATATTTCCTCATTGTCAGATGTCCCCATCTACAGGTCATCATAGAACAAATTAGCCGAAAATCCACCCCATCCGATTAGATAAAGGACTCACGCCGACACGGCAGCAAAGCATGTCAACATTACGTGCACAGCAGACATGCATACACCGACCGCAAATTGGTGACATACCTCTTCCACACCAGCTTCTTCCAGCGTTGCGCAGTCTTCCAGAGCCGATAAGCCGAAGCAAAGGCGCTGATGACCAGCAGCAACTCCTGCGTAATACATACAACAGCAGTGCCACACGCCGCTGGGCCACCATGCATGAAATGTACTATAGGCGCACTCCCGCGCAGGTGACACTCCAGGGCTCTTCACAGATTTCTGTGGCTGATAATTGCTGCACGCTGGTACAACCAATAATGCCCCAGGGACCTTTGGATTCTTGCACGTTCCTCGCGATTGCGCGTTATGATTGAGGCCAACAGGCCTTAGCCCTACTCTGACCCCACAATACAGCCCCCTAGACCCGTCTACCATCATCGGATTAAGGCCTCAAAAACCCTCAGGCAGAAGGAACATGCAAAAAAGTAAGTCCTTCATTCAGTAAAACCTGGCCGTCTTCTGCAAGTTTAGCCCCTATATTGATACGCAATCTTCATCCCCACATGGGTGGCCGACACAAGGGTACAAAGGGCGTTGCCACCACCAGTACCTCCATGCTATGCATTAATAAAAATTAAATTCTTCGAAAGCCCCGACACAAAAATACTCCAGATGACATGAAGTACACAGAACATACCTAATGGTGCCTCCAGCTGTTGCTTCAGCTTGAGCACCGTCGAGGTTGGCTGAACCTCGACTGAGAGGGATTTCCCCGCATAGGACCGCACGAAAATATACATTTTGGCGTACGATGAGGTGATATCACGGATAAATCCCTTTCAGCTCCATTGTTTGATGAAGCGGCGAAATTGGTGGCTGAGGCAGTGCGGGGCTCAGGACCCCGCAGATGCATTAGAATGTAGGCCAGTGTGCTGTGTAGCATGCATGCAGAAAAAGAATAGTATAAGTATTTCTCAAGTTCTAAGTCACAAAGACACTTTGTTCCCAAAACTCATTGTAATTCGCACTGCCAAAGTACTTTCTACGAAGCTTTAATGCAAACAATGCTCGGCTCTAGAGGCCGAGTGTTGAAGTTGGGTTTTTTCTTGTTGCTAATTGGTTCTTGTGGGATTTCGGGTTGAGGTTAGTATGTGCTGGTGTAATTATGGCCCCTCTACTTGCTTCACATGCTTTAAACCAGATGTTTAATTTGTTTAATTAATTGCTTGTTTGACTGTCTTCGTTCGGCTCAACATAGGAAGGGATAAGTAGTTCCGTTCATGCCCGTAGGGTTGTTTCACACGCATACATACGACACATGACGCAAACGATGGAAGCACGCAGTTCTAAACTAGCTGAAAATAGTTCAAAGACGAGACTCGGAGATGAAAGAACCAGCAGAATTCTTGCAAGCCACCGACGTGCTGTTGCGTAGGGGATAGGCGATTCTATACGAGAGGAGAAATGTACTGTAGGTTGGTCAGAAAACATAACTTTGGCATTTGCTACAGAAGGCTAAAATGAAAGAACACGGCATGAGGGGTGCGGACATCTTGCGAGGTGGACCCCAAACAGTATCAGCACGAGATACGGGGGGAGCATCCGCATTCTCCGATTCATTTGGAAGCGTTGGTGTGCATCGCCAATCTAGTGAGCGCTACAGATGAGACGATCAAGTGCACACGCTCAATAAAATCAGAAGTGAGTCTAGTGATTATTTTTAGATGGTGATAAACTTCGGTGGACCTCGGCCATTTGAAGATATCCTGATCCATAGCGGCGCATGCCTGTTGTTATTCGGAAGCATTTTGCTGGGGTGACAGCAGCAATGATGATGCAGCTGATGGACTATGTTCTCCGACTCTCCACAGGGATATCGAGTCGTGTACTTATCACAGTGAAATATTTTAGCTGCCATATGCATTCGGCAGTGACTTTCCTGATGGTCTTCTGAGCATTATTGTTTATACTGCGATGGTTACCTTGCAGTTGGTGGCCTCCCAACAACACCACGTGTGTGTTGAACTGGTTGCATCTTGAT
The DNA here is from genome assembly GCA_002271815.1 of Eimeria falciformis. Lineage (NCBI taxonomy): Eukaryota > Apicomplexa > Conoidasida > Eucoccidiorida > Eimeriidae > Eimeria > Eimeria falciformis. The sequence continues at coordinate 342,360 of NPHX01000453.1, forward strand.
ATTATAGGCAATATCACAAACAAATTTGCAAAGTCTGTCGGCAGGCCCATACGTCCATCTTATACGATGGGGTAGCATGGCAAGTGGTAATCAAAGCATACGTTGCCTTGCCATTCGGCAGTGGCACACTCTTCGTCGGATGACCACCGGCTCCTAAAAGGTCGTTTAGACTAGAGATCATCGCCTCGACATGAAGCTACCTACAAATGGACCTGTGCGGAACGCTTGCAATTAGGAATTTTGATTTTTTACTGCTTTCGTTCGGCCAAAATATCACCTACCTTGCACAGAGAAAGAAATATACAACTGGCTGTATAGCGTCGCCCGGCTAGCATAGTCTGTGAGATCATTACTGAGTGGAGGTATCAACCCGCCAAAGGGTCAGGTGGGATAAGAGGCGATGCCGTTGATTGCTTTTGCTGACCCGGTAAGGGCACGAAGAGCTCATGGGTGGTGGACGCTCCCAGGCCTCCCGCAAGCTGCATCAGACCCTCATCGTTTATAGTCTTTAAAACTGGTACTACATCCTCGCCGACATAGTTATAGAATATGCGCGGCTTTCGAATGACACCCGACTGATATGCTTTTGTGTAGGGGAGATGGAATTTGGCTGAATGGGCGTGCTCCGGCTCTCCTTGAGAGTACTCGAGCAACTGGCGCTCCACCTCGTCAACAACTTTATCTGCTGCGTCATACTCATCCTCATCCCAAGGATGAAGCTGCATCCGCGGCATATCTTCTGGTGCCTGTTAGAACAGATAGGGCACACTTGGAGCACAGTAACGTCAAAGTAATGAAACTACAAGGACATGGAAAATATAAGGGCTCAAAGAATATATGCCTCCAGCAGAAGGAACAACACTGACGACGAACTACAATTCGGGTATTGTGGGCATGTGCTCTAAGCCACGCGGACCCCCATAGTTTCATCTTCAGCTGGCACCTCTAATTGGAACTGGGTTTTTCGCTGGCTCCGGCGGTGCATCTCGCGGTGATGCTGCTGCTGCCTCCACTCATTCAGAGAAGGCGCTCGCTGCTGGGGGCGCAACTGCAGCCGTAAACGACTGTGAAGCTGCAGCAGCTGTCTCAGCGGCGAGGCTGAGAAGCTTGCCATAGGCCAAAAATCTGAATGGCCAGAGGACTCTTCCCCCCCACACCATCGGGATGTCATCCTGCCGCCGTCCTCTGAGCCATGAACATGGCTACCTCCTACAGGAGTGCTGTACGTGGCCAGGCCATCAATAATCACGCGACGGAGATAAACGAATTCCTCAAGGAAGCTTCGAATCTCCTGTGTTGTGTTTGCCCCTCTAATCTGCGAAAGAATTGCATCGTCTGGCTTGTCTGAAACGGCGAGGAAGCGTCGGAAGGCCTGCAAACACACCCGTCCTGAAACGATAGTTTGCAAGCAGTTCATGATGAACTTTGCAAGAGCAGCTGGCCAGTCTCTCATCCGCATGAGAATAGCAGCAAATAGACTATTAACCCAGAACCTGGACCGGTCTGACCCGTGAAAAAGGTGGATGCCACTCACCGTAGGATAAGCGCGAGGTGCTAACACTTGTAAGGCCGTGCGCAGGGAGTTGGTGTACTTCCTGACAAACGACGGCGTCAGCTGCCGTCTCTGCTCAGGATTCAAGACCCAACCTTCAGAAGGAAAAACAGCAAGGGTGCAAATAAAAACGCTGGGTCTGTCTGCTAAGATCCATACGAATAGGTCATTCACTAAATGCACATCTGCAACAGCCCATGTGGGTGTGCTTTGAAAGTCAGCCGAGCCAGCATGTTTGAATCTCGGACGCCGTTGTTCGTTTGGAGGTCATGTGTTAGATTGAGCCACCGATGCACGATCAGAGCTGATGCGAGGAAGATTCATTGTAGTGTCAAGCACCTGTCTGGTGATCGGGGTACAGGGAGCTTAGGCTTGGCAACGTGGTCCTGTCAGTGCCGTTAATTTTTTGTGAAGTCCCCTGACTCAATGGGTGTCCAATCTAGTGGGTGATGCAGTCAGCTTACGCACTTGTTATATCTTCAAATTGCTCGCCTCGTGGGTCCAAGATGTGCTCATGCTTCGTGTCGGAAGATTCAGCTTGCTGCGCTTGGACTCGCAGTTGCATAAGCTGCCGGTAGAAGAAAGGGCCTAGTAGGTGTGCGAGCCGTGCTTCTCTGTAAAGCCAGTCTCCACTAGCCCACCACAGAGGCTTGACGGGGACACGACGCAAAGGAAACTGTCTTGGTTTCTGTCTTCCGGCACTGTCACTGCCTTCACTCTTTGCGAGTTGGCGGCTGGTAGTGCTTGCCTGCCTCTTGGGGTTTGCTACCCCTACAGTTGATAGCTGCGTCGACGTCTCGCCGTTGCCAACTTCGCGTTGCTGCCGCTCCCGTCGCAGAGTACGTTTTCGAGCGAGTTCTTCATGGTGGCGCTGGATTTGGTTAAGCAGTTGCTGGTGCTCCTCCTGCTGTTCGGCCATTTGCCGTTGCTCGAACATTCGAAAGTGGGGAGCCAGAAGAGGAACGGGCATATCATGCAGCAGCAAATGCGCCACTTCCAGCGGCACAGCAGGGTAAATCGAAAACCACAGAGTTGCATTCTCAGGAGCAGTGCCCAGTTCGCTTTCGTTTGGCTCGCTACGCCCGCTGCTGTGGCTTCGTTGTCCAGATTGTCGGCGGCTCGGTGCACCACTGCCTTCCACGGATGAAAAGTAGAGGCGGAGGGGCTCTTCAACGCTCCATCCTGACAAACAAACGCCAGCAGAATTCGTTTGCATGACTTGGATCTACCAAGCCTAACGTTTCTTCGTCGACTGCTGAACTTTGTGTGACACTGCCTCGAAACGCCAATGGTTCTCTTACGATTTTCCCAGGACCTGGCTTTTCCTACTATGCTAAGTCATATCTTTTCGCGTCATTATGTCGTATCAACAACGGTGCAGCGGCTATGTAAAAGCTCAAGACAGGCCCCAGTGAAGCAGTGCTAGGTTAACCCTCCAGCTAGAAAGAACACACCTCTGCGTATCTTCATGAAAGCTGCGAGCTCTCTCAGAGGCAATAGCCCCAAAGCGCCGATTGCTGCTTCTTGGGGCGCCTCTAAGTAGTTATAAAGATTATTTTGGTAGACGTGCAACTGGGGGTGCTGCTGACAGAGTCGCTGGAGCACCCTCAATTGAGTTTCGTGCTCATGAGGCAGCATCTTTCGGAGGAGAGCATTCTGCTGCACCATCAGTTCCTCTTGACGCAACGCATCTCTTGTAGTTTGCTGTTCAAGCCTAATGGCTTTCTCGGCGCGCTGATAGGGGTGTGTATGTCCATACGAATGGCAACCCTTGCGCTCCGATTGCGCAGATGGCACATGTGTGCTGCCCTCCGCCTCTTTAGCAGCGCTAACCTCATCACGTGTCAGCTCATCTGTAATTTTCCCGGTTTGTTCTGACGCAACTGCGTCTTCGGTTTGAATTGGGGTTACAGTTGGGGACCGGCCTTCTGCAGCTCCGACGCCCCTGATCGCGGGATGCCACTCGTCGTCAGCCCCAAGCACCTCCACCACTGCGGCCTCCCGCTTACGCAGCAGCCCAACAATCCGGCAGCGCAGAGGCCGAGAACTTGGAGGTGCTCGCAGACGCTGGACCGGCCCGGGACGCCGAAGGGTATGGTCTACAGGGTCTTCACCTCTAGTGCAGACAGGAACTACCCATGTTGCGTTGGGTGGAGAGAGATAATGCAGCCATCGCGACACCTGCTGCTGAGCCCTGTACGCCAACAAGGAAACATTCAACCGCTTGAAGAAGTTCCCGCTAACAAAGCTCATGCCTTCGGGGTGAGGCCAACTTAGTGGCTCATCGTTGGCCTTTTTTTTCTCGTGTCTTCAGCTCTTATCTTTTGACTAAGCCGAGCAACTCTAAAACTGTAGTCCTCAACTTATACACATTGTGATGCATTTACATGTACGGCGATGCAGAGCAACTACTCAGTGGTCGGCTTGTATGTCTTACAGGCGCTCCAGTAGTTCTGCCTCCCCAGCCCCTGGTTGTTGTGCAGCTGCTCTGGCGGTGACCTTGGCTGCCGCATCTCCTGCTAAAACAATCTCCGGCGGTAGTCTCGTGCACAAACTAGAATCCGCCAGAATCGGTTGTACAATTAGCTCCAGCAGAGATGGTGAAGAGGGTAGCGGTGCTGCGTTTGAAGGGTTCCCTGCCCCTCGGTACATCTGCTGCTGCTGCTGCTCCTGCTGCACGCCAAGAACTCGAACTTTGATGGTATCTCCAGGCTGAGTGCGTCTCCACATATCTCCCACTTGAGGTGCCGCTCCTGCGTCTAGCATCAGAAGCTCTTCGTCGGCGTTCACCTCACCAGACACTTCTGGTGATTTAAGCTCTTTTGGGGGCCCCAGATTCTCGGGGCTTACTCGAGTAAAAAACTGTCTCGGAATCCTAATGTGTTTGGGGAGAAGGTGATGAACAGATGCAGGTAGCATGAGCTGCACGACGACAGCAATATCACTTTTTGAGATGACGGAGCCTGAAGACGCATCTCATCCTTCTCATCTAAGACGTACACCTTAAACCTTTAATCAAAACGCATTGCTGCGCAACATCCGGTAAGCTGGCAAATATATATACTTTCCCCAGTAGTGCCTGGCAGCCTCCGGGCGACAAACACTCAGCATGCATGCGCTATGTGTGGTCACTCAGGGCCATATTACATAAGGTTTATATAAGTTGCACTGTTGGTTCGTGGTTTGCGTCCCACAGGCAGTCCGGAAATTGTAAACATATTACATACATATATATTGCGGCTGGAGTTCCCTCTCACCTTCTAGAGGCAGCTGGCTGTCGCGTAGCCACGCCACGAGAGCCAGACACTCCTGCAGGCCGCTTTGTCGTCTTGTCTCACCGGGCTGCTGCTGCAAAGAGGAGGACTGGACCTCCTGTGGTTGCTGCTGGGGCCTTGACGTCTGTGCGTTCGGGCTGACAGCAAGAGGATGCTTTTGCCTGATCCCTCGATGCTGCTCCCGAGACGGCGGCAGTCGAATAGGCTTGCGTTGTTGCTGCGAGTCCAGTGGCGCCGGAAACCTCACTGAGGGTTCTGACCGTGTAGTCTGCATCAACATACAAAAGAATAATGAAAAAGAGCACAATGCTGCAGAATAACAGGAATGAAAACCATAGCCTTTAGTGGTTTGCGTAATATAAGCCAGTTTTACTTCATGGGCAAGCAAACGGTATTTATATAATGGATGGTACACAAGTAATGTATGCAAAACGATTTCTTACTGCAGGGCCATATTGCGTGTTGTACGGATGATGTAGTGATGCCTGCCATGTCTTTGGGGAGTTCAAGGGTGCTTGATGTGGGGGCCCACGCCTTCTTCGAACTACACTGTCTGATGATGCAAGGCCCTTGTGTCTACCTGCTTGAGGCTGCATCTCTCTCCCCCTTTTCCCACTGGCAGCTGTGGCACTGCCGTGTGTAAAGTGCTCTTGAGGCTGACTTGAGCCGCTATTGCTGCCGTCGTTAGAGGTGCGGATGAGGCGCCTCCTCCCACCCTCTCTCTGAACCATGGCAGCACAACTCCGACTTGGCTTATCTGGGGCCCTACATAGTGGCAGGAAAAACAAAACCGGTGTTCCCAAAGAAAAAATTATGCGGGTCGAGCCACCGCAAAAAACGGTCCTTGCTGCTAACGCTCCAGTGTCGGGTAAATGAGGCGTAAGGAAGCAACACGACAGTCGTGAAGAACCGCTACGCTGCTGCAACACCAGCGACAGGGCAGGTCGTTCCAATAAAAGCACAATAAGCAGCAACATCATCGACAGAACGCGTGCATGCAGCAGGAGCTGTTGCAGCAGCTGAAGCAACTTTCGCAGCTTCATGGCTATTGAGTTGGCTTTGACTTCATACCGCCTGACGGTACGATGAAGACATTGACAGAGTATCATTTCACCAAGCCACATGCATACAGTTTTGATTTACCCTAAATCAGTGAAACTTCCCGTCTGACTCAGACACCCAATATTGTAAGGCCGAAGAAGCCATTTTCCACAAAAATAAGAAAGCCTTGGGTTGTTGGCAAACCTGGAGCAACGCTGTTGCGCCAGCCAAAAAGTGCCGTAAGTTATGCTCATTAGAGTCAGCAGTAAGTATCTGAAGTGCCCTGGGGTTTAAAGGCTCCCGTGCACACCAGCATCTCCCACGTCCAAGTACCCACACACCTAAATTCAAAGCTCGTGAACATTCGTAGAATGGCACAAGGCGGTCAGAAACAGATTCGATAATTGATTATCAATGCGTGTTGTGCTGTGTAAGGGAAAGGGCTGTAAGTTTGTCTACATCAACGAGGGGGCCCCGGAGGCTCAAAAGAGCAGGGGCCTCCTTGCACGTTCTTGGGCGGTGGGTTGTCCACAGAAGCTCCCAAAGAGATATTTCGCTGTGTTCGCAAATTTACTATTAATAACTAGTTTACTAATTGATTAGTAATGGGAAAGCGGGTGCATACAAGTATTCTTCTGGTGGTTTCGCTGTCGAATGAACCGCCTGCTCCCAAGTTAGTCTGCTTGGGCACCAGTGCAGGTTAACCCGTGGCTCCTGAGCTGTCAGCAAGAAATGGTGCAACTAAAAATAAAGCACTTACTTTCAACAAAGTGTGTTATTTGGTTTCTTAGAATATTGCAATGTTAGAAGGTCCCGAGACACGCAGATCCAGAATATTTCTAACAGTAAAGCTGTCGGCCCACTGGCCAGATCTGTGTGCAAATTTCCCACCTTCTTTCGGCTCCTTTGCGCCACGAAAATGCAGCAGGAATTAAGAACCTGTATTTTAGGAAGTGTTTAGAGACAATATCAAGGAGTTTCTTTGGGGAGGAAGCAAAATGGAAGGAGACCTTGAGTGGCTTTCTGAGCCGCCATCCCACTGGACAGAACAGCCACAAAGTCCTAAAAGAGCCTCAAATAGTCGTCAGTCATGTGATATACTGAATGACTCATGTAGAAATAAACTGAACCCAGGACTTCTTTTGGATAAATGGCTTGCCGACCAAGAACGTATGCTGAGCACGCAAGATCGCCTAGACAATGTTTCCGCTTTCGAAACGTCAAACACTAGCAAACCAATTTTAAAAGGAAAAGAAAGAATAGCAGAAGACGATATTTCTGGTGCGTTAGCGCTTCCACCAGCCAAGCACAACTGCCATAAGGCTTCTTCTTCTGAACCGAGGGAAGATGGTGTCCCTAGTCGTCCTACCCCTTCCGCAGTTGCGTGGAAACTCCAGCTTTTTAAGGCGGCCGTGGGAATAAAGAAAAAACGGGAAGAATATGACATGAGGAGGCGCCGCAGCCTCCTCGCCTTTATGAAGCAAGCAATGCAGGAGGGATCTTATCACCTGCCAACAAAAAGATGGGAAAGATTCAATCAAGAGCACATCCAACAAACAGAACCAACAGGTCCTGCAGACGGTTGCTTGAACATTAGACATGAGGGGGCGTCGACTTCATACAAGTGGCACTGGGGCAGCGACAACCCAGCTTCCGCATCATCTCAGAAGCGCAGCAGCATCCTGGTTAATAATTCAACACACAACACCGCCTTTGGGAATTGTAGGCATCGGAAAGACAGCCTGGTTCGCCGATTTGTACTGCTTCAGCGGAAAGAGCTACTTGCGTCTCACCGCCTGCGCCTCCTGCCCACTCACCTAGAAGTCGAATCGTTGCTGGGAGAGGGAGCCAGCGGCCAGGTTTGGCGCGTGAAGCACCGAGAGACAGGGCAGGTGTTTGCATTGAAGGTCATAAAGAAGGGAGACTTCTCTCCAACGAGCAGCTCCTGCGCCCGGGTGTACGCCGAGCGAAATGTGCTTATTCGAAGTGCGCTATCGCATCGCCTCGTGAAGCTGTACGCTGCTTTCCAGGACGAAAGGCATTTGTATTTATTGCAAGAGTTGCTGCCGGGCCCCTCCCTTTTTACCATTCTGCAGAGCCGTGGACCTTTGCCCGAAGCAGAGGCGAGACGCTACGCAGCACAACTGGCTCTTGCAGTGCACGCTGTACATAAGCTCGGATTTATCCACCGAGATATAAAGCCAGAGAATGCAATCCTTGACAAGAATGGAAACATAAAACTCATTGACATGGGCCTGGCTTCCAGGCCCTCCACCCCGGAACCCCACTGTAGCTCAGAGGCCCTCCCTTTAACCAACCCTTCGACAGCGAAGGGGCGTGAGGGGGTCCCAGCAGCAACAACGAAGTGTCGCACCTCCGCCGCACACGAAGGAAACCATAGGTCACTACCAGACTTATGCCAAAAGACGAAAGCTATAGGGAAGCCAGAGGAAAAAAATCAAATGGCAAAGACTGGCGCGTGTTTTTGCTGTAGGTGCCCACAGCACATTGGTGATGTTGAAAATGAGCGTGAAGCTTCCGAAGGCCAGCCAAAGTGGTCTGACGCTTTCCTGGAGTCGTTTGCGTCCTGGAGGTTGCGACAACTTTCGGAAGAAGAAGCTCGCTCGTGCGTTGGAACACTGCACTACATGGCGCCAGAGGTGGCTATCGCGCACACAGCCACTGTGGATCCCCGTTCTGCAAGTGGCCTCTCACAAATTGTACAGGAGCCCCATGATAACCAAAACTTTGTATTCGCTTTTCATGGTCGAATATACTCAAAGAAGGCAGACTGGTGGAGCTTCGGAGCAGTTCTATTTGAGTGTCTCTTTGGCCACCCCCCTTTTGGCCGCTTTCACTTGGCTGCTCATGCGGCGCAACCTGCCAAATTGGATGAGGAAGAACACATAGGCATACCATTTCCGGGGAGGGTTGAAGCTGTTTCTGCGAGATGCAGTAACCGTATGACATCATCCGAAGATCGCCTGTCTGCGGACCACGCCATTAAGGGTGCGGCACAGGCGGACACAAAGAAGGCAGGGCCTGTACCGCTATCCTGTGGACTAGTTAGCAACCCCGAGCTCTTGATCTGTACGATACAAAACTGGCGGAAATACCTAAGGATCCCACCGCCTCCGTTTGTCGTGTATGAACCGCACTGCATCAATTCGACGGCAGAGGTGCCAGCAAATCGCCAGCAGGCGAAGTTCACAGAGGTTTCCAGAGAGGCAGTCGATCTCTTGCAAAATCTGTTGTGCGAAGAATTAAATCGTTTTGGTTTTGCTCACATTAAACGCCACCCCTGGTTTTACGCGTTTGACTGGGAAGCTGAATTGCGAACTCGTAAGTTCTCTACAGTCCGCAAGAAAAGCAAGGCCATTAATACCCGCAGTAAGTCTGTGTAGCAACCTCAGCAAGCTCCCCAGTAGTACCGACCGACTCTATGCACAGGCTGTATGCTCGACCCAAGACATGCACACCCGTGTGGCGAGCAAACACTGCTGCACGGGTAATGGTGACGCTAGGTGCGAAACTAATGGCCCGCGGCAAGTTGCTGTTACTTGCGATTGCTCAGAGGGCTCGTGCTTGGCATTGGAATGCTCTCGTCAAATTCAGCAATGTGGGGGCGTGGGCGAAAGCAACAGAACGTTTCAAATTGACCATCAGCCGGCCGCCAGCTACCCAAGCTCAGGCTCCTCTCCTCAGTGCACGACCGCGTCTACAGTTAGTGGCATCGTCGCCACCACGTCAGACGCAGGCGGTCAGGATTATGACACTGAGGGGTTGGGATTGGTGCCGGAAACTGTAACGGAAGAAACTGAATGGGAAGAAGTTGGAAGGGAAGAAGGACAGTCTGTAGAATTTTCCTGGTCAAATGCCAAACCTAGTGCGCATCCACACAACCAATGGATTTTGGATCTGCGCTTTCTTGGCTTCGAATTTGACCGACGCCGTGCGCAGGCGCGAGAAGCTGCACAGCGGTTGCGTGCTGCCTACGAGGACGGAACAAGACAAGACGACAGCCCCTCGGCTAACAGAAGCGAAACTGTAGAGAAGCTCTGAAGCCGCCAGCAAGGCACAGATCAAAGAACAACACTCTGAAACAGATCTGGTTATCGTCGAGCTTTTCTATTCGCCGTTGGATCCTGCCGAGAGGCAGGGTAATTCAGCCCAGCTGCCTCTAGCCTGCACCTTCCGCATTCATCCAAGTACACAATCTGAGGAGCTGGGACCCTGCCCCTCACATACACAGGCTTATACTTTCCACTCGTGTATCACTTATGGTATTAAGTAGGACAGTTGTGGGTTACAGAAAACAGACAAACACTGCAGTATCGAACACGTTGTCCATTAGTAGGACGTCACTAGTGGAAGGGGCCCTCACATACATAGGCATATCCCTTCCACTCACTTATCTTTTAGGGTAATAGTTAAGACAGTTCTAGGTGGCAAAAAACAGACACACACTGAAGTAGTGAACACGCCTTTCGATAGTAGGACGCCACTAGAGGAAGGAGCGCTTGCAAGAGGTTCATTAGATACGTTGCTGCAGCAGCTAAATGTAAATTTAAAAGTAAAATTCAAATTAGGCAGAAACTTAGGCAGTCCCCCTTAATTAATCTCAATAGGAATCACCATAGCACCCTACATCCGCACATTAATCAGATAAAGCGGACCTTGGGAAAATACGGCCCCACTTCACATAACATGTGCTAAAAATTTCTTTGGTTGAATGCTTCTTTCTACATTTTCCTTATTTTGTAGTGGACACATTCTGGCTTGTGACGAGGTCACTGCCACTCGTAGCTATTGGGAAAACTGCAGAAGGCCCTGATGAGGTTCCTAAGGAAAAATAGACAAAAAATAAATTTCCTTTCACACATGGGTGAAAGTGACAAATCTTCGTGTCGCCAGTTCTGTGGCTTAAACTCAGTAGACGCTTTCCTTTACTTGCAAAAGTACAGAGGTGGGGCCTCGTAATCTCCTTGCCTTCCGCGAAGACGCGCAGCATAGCTTTAGGAACATTACGATTTTAATAAAAAAGCAAGCTCTTGTTTGTCTGTTTATAAAAAATTGATCGTGAATTGTCATCTGAGCCAGCGTTTCTGGGCGCTGGTCCTATAGACGTGCAGAGATCAAATCTTTACTGGCTTGTGTCTGTCTTCTTACTTTTCCCCGCTCTTTTGCCTGCTTTTCTCCTCCTTAAGATTATTATATTGTGCTTTTTGGCTCGTCGGTTTGGTCTCAGCGGTATCGACACCTGTAAAATACGCAGTACTAATCAGCTCTGTAGGCGGGGGTCCATAGGGCGTGTGAAGGGCCCCGAATTCCCTCTACATCCCGCTTATCGAAATAGAAGGCAGCGTGTATATAAACTTAGGATATTACGTTTGCTCCAATGCCCAGCCATAATGCCGCGTAAACGCGGGGTACGCTCGGGGTCTTTGGGGGCTCAAGCGAACATTTCAAGTGCCTTATCGCCCACCACTGACGGTGACTCTGGCGGTTCCTGCACGTGCATTCACGAAGCTGAGACCCTGCAAACGACTGCTGTAGCGGAGCCATCTTCCGCCCAATGTGGGGTGCCCCCGAAGGGTCCCGGAGGGGAGGAGAGCGCTTATGTGTCTATTCACGCCAGATGCATGGAAAGCACAGATACGCCAGAGGCGAATGCCTTTTCATTGCTTTTGACATCACACGAAGATGCTTGTGCCTTCCATAGCCCCCGCAGTCTTCCCGGCGACACCACAGAGGAAGGGCCCTCCATTAGTAAGACGTCCCTAGAGGAGACGGCCCTTTCAAGGGATCCGCTCGGTACTCCCGAGTTTCTGCCTGTGAATTTAAGCCAGGCCGAGGCGTTAGCGGGTCCCTCTAACTCATTCCAAGCTGGACATTCAGATGAGCAGCCGATGATGGAACAGGAGAGACAAACGGAGCAGCAGCCACAGCAGCCTACGGACCAATCACCTCGGCACGAGGAGGAAAAGCAGCAAGAAGGGCAGCACAATGGGCTACAAGAAAACAAGACAAACGATGGGGCGCCCCACTTGCGAACCTGTTCAATGAGTGAGAGTGAAGGTGAATGGATCCGCGTTGAAGAGCCTCACAGAGAGATCACAGCAAAAACAAACTCAGGGACTTTTTGTAGTTGCCCAGAGTGTCCGTACACTCAAGCGGAGGAAACGCTTTTTGTGCAATCTTCACGCTTCCTCCCTTCAGGGTCCCAGCTGCCTCAGGGAGCCGATTTCCCTATATGTATCGGCAGTGCAATTCAAGCTGAGGAGGGTGCAGGGGCAGACGGCAACTGCATGGGGATAGTGGGGGGGATCATACCTCGCGAGGCAAACAAGAAAGGCTCGGGCGGCATCTCCACGTCCCCAAAAGAAGGTTTCTTCAATAGAAACACAAAGAAGCTTCTTGCTCGTATATCTGGCTTTGCGTTGGCTCTCGCTTCTTCTGTCTCTGGACGCTGCAGTGAGCAGGAGCAGCAGGATGAAGACGCTCTACCCTGTGGGACGGAAGTGACTGATTTGCCTTCCCAGACCGAGAACAATGAGGGGAAGAGAAGCAGATTGCTTGAGAAGGTGGTGGAGTGGCACAGATGCCTTCTTGAGCTGTACGGAGGGCCAGTTGAGGACATCACACGACTTGCGCTGCAGGTTCTTCCTGCTCAAGCAAACGGTGATATGCTGTCGCTGCTGCTGCTGTAGGGTATTAGGGTTTTGCTGCTGCTGCGTGTTATTTATGGAGTCAATGTACAATCTGCTGCTGTTGTGTCTTACCAGATGACCAAAGCGAGCGGAGACTCTTAGTTATCCAGGGCCTCTTCGATGTCTTCTGTCTCTACCGCGCCCACTTCCTTTCTCCGCCGGAAGGTCTATTGCAGGCAGAGGCGGTGCATCAGCAGTGGCAGCTGCGTGCAGAGAGTTCGCGAGGGCCTGCAACAAGGCTCAAGTTGCCGGGGACCCCAATAGTTTCCTCTGCTACACCTTTGTTTGTTGAAGGTTTCCTGGAAGAGGGAACGAGGGTAGAGCGCCTTCCCCTGTCTGTACGGTTGGCACTCTATGGGGCGGCTTCTCTCGCTTTAAAGGTAGTGCGAGCTCTGCAGTTGCTGCTGGAGGTAAACCAGCTCAGAACTGGTGGACAGGGCCCCCGGTTTGCTCTATGCCTACGCCTGGAACTGCTGAAGCTTGTGCTTAAGATGATACTTTCCGCGCTTACGCCCTTTGCATTTTACTGCGACGAGCAGAGCATTTCGCAGGCCCTTGATGCACACAGAGACAAACAGGTTTGGTGTTGTCTTTTACCTGTCGTCGTTCTTGTTTAGCTCCAGCACGATCCTGACATTGCTAAGCTGCGGCAAAGGCTAGAGATTCAAAGAGATTGTATCCACGGATGCTGTGCACGAATGAGGTGGCACGCTGGCGCTTAGTCCTGCTGCTGCTAGATATCTTAGTGATATTCTTGCTGGCTTTTGTTTTTCTGGCAGATGATAGGAGAAGCCAACAGACTGCGGCCTTGCTATGGCCGGCGAACAGGCAGGCGGATTCTGCCTCTCCCCTCTGCGGCACCACAGTACGCCCAACACTCCACCCGATTGTCTCTTTCTCTGCTCATCATTGTTTCTACTTGTATTTCACCTAGTCATTCTTCATCCACTTCGATTTCTTTGTACGACCTGAGGATCGTAGCGACTGGCTTCAAGGGAGGGATGATCTTTCTCGTGCATCATGAGTACGTAAGAGACAGCTAGCTAGCGATGCAGGACCCTGGCTTTGAGGGTTTTGTGTTTCGTTGTTTAGGGCAAACGAGCAACAGGCAGCGATTGTCACTGCTGCACGCCAGCCACTACCTCGCCAGTGGGGACTTCTCGTGACCCTATGGCTTTTAAAGGAGCTCAAGACCAATTTGTCCTGGAGTCGCCTTTACGGAATGGGGAGACTCTTAGCATCCAACTCCTCTTGGCGGTACTTCGTCCCTCCTTTACTTCCAACACGCAGCAGATCGACGTGCTGCGATCTCTTTTCCTCGTTCTTCCTCTTTGTGTCTCTGCCTGCCCTCTTTCATCACCTATTTATTAATGTCTATTTAACCGTTGTTTTGGAGAAGAGATGCTCAGCTTTGTATAGCATCGGTATCTGCTGTGGACACAGTTTGTTGGTGCTTTTTGCAGCCCTGTCTTAGGGGAGGTTCTCTATCATGTTCGGCCGTTTGTGCATCTTTACCTCCTCAAACGCGCCAAAAACACTAAGTCGTGGACTCCGTGGCTTGCCGCTTTCCGTATGTGGTTTGACACTCTCCATCTCCCAGCTTTACCTACGCTCCATGTCTCCCTGCGATTCCGTGCTTACCTGCAGCAACAGCCATCACGGCAACGAGTTGTCGTTTGTTAATGGCTGTCCAGGTCTTATGATAGTATTTTGTGGTTTGATAGTGCCTGTGTTTCGCTTTGCAGTCATAGAGGCGAACTCTCTTTCTTTGTTACACGGATCTCCTCAAGTGATGGAGCGTCTCTCGCCTATTGAGGCTGCAGAACTACGTCGCCGGTGAGGCGGGGGGTCGCTTGTTGTCTTGTTTGCCCCAATACCTCTTCCTTTCCTGTGACTGTCGAGCTAGAATCAGTGCGGTAGGAGCTGTCTTGTACTTGCAGCCTGACGGGCCTCCCCTACGCCTTGCTGCGGCCCCCTTTTTTCGACAAATTTCTTGCACGGCCTTTCGAGGCCATCGATTATATTGTGCGGCGGGTGCCTCTCCTCAACCACTTTAAGTGAGCCTGCTTGCAGTAAACCACCCCATACGCGGCTTTCCAGCTAAGGCCAAAATGGCGACGCCGTCAAGTACTGTTTCGCTCATACCTCTTTATTGCCATGTGAATTCCTTCCAGCAACTCGCGTTTCTAATTTACGCTGGATTGGTCATTCTGCATATGCCTATTTGGATACTTACGACTGTTTTGTCTTTTCGTGAGCTTGCCCATTCCAGTGGATCTATTTTTATGGTTATATGTGTACGCATGTGGATGTATTAGTAATTTTATGTCTGCCTTTATAAGTTTAAATTTTGTGCGTGGCTACAGCCCTCTGTGAATGCAGCTCTTGGTAGCATAGGCAATTTACATGTGTGTATATATGCCAGTATTCCCATGCATGTGTCTAGCAGTTTACTTTTGTACGAGTGTCTGTATGTGAGTGAGTGAGTCTCTGTGTGTTGTGGTGCTTTTTCCTCAGCGTGCTAGACGTATTCCTCGTGTACAGAGGCTTGTACTTCACAACTTCCAATACCTGATAATGCCTTCCACAACGGGTGCCTGCGGGCCTGCAGCACGCGTCTTGTGCCTAGAAACACCTTTATTTGCTGGGGGAGCGCTTCAAAACTCCCGCCAGCGGGTGCTTTTTTTTATTCACAAGTCAGCAACTTACGGCAGACAGAATAACTTACGGGTCGAGAAGTTTATGTCGCTATTGTGAAAGGCCCTTTGCTGTCTCATAAAAGAGCGTAGACTACATATTAGCCCCCCTATGGGTGTGTGGCGGGGACTGGCCACATCATGTTTACTTAGTGCTGAAGATCAATTGATTTCCTTGGTGATGAAAATTGGATTTCACTTATTATACCAGTATGTATCCACATGTCGTTTCTGGAAAATCCTTTGGGATCTTAAAAATAGTCAATCAGGTTTGTGGCGGTCAAATCCTGCTAAGTGGATTCAGTCCGCAGACTGGCTGCCTTAAGTGAGGAGCGAGACACCTGAGCGCTTTTTGAGATGCAAGGAGCTCTTCTCGCGGGCTCCACAATGCAAGAATTATGCAGAAGAATTGGTTAGTTTTGTCGAATTACTTCGCAAAGACTGACCTGAACTTTCGGGAGCATAGAGTAGCAATATCTGGTTTCCAGAGAATTGGGTCTCGCTCGCTCCAGTGCGACACTGGCCGAACATTCCATGCTCGTCTAAAAGGTAATGGATTGAGACTCACGGAGTTCGAAAGAATAAGACATCTTCGACTCGTAAGTCCCTTAACCCCTAACTTCCGATGGTTCCATTTCCTCCAGCTTGCTTGTCGGGTTATTAAGAATTGCCCTTTCAGGTAGGATATTTCGTCTGCTTTTCTGCGACTATTTCTTCTTAGAGTGCCATCTATTGGTCACCGCACTTTCTGCCTGCTCATTTTGCTGTGTGTAACTAGCAAAGTTGGACCTAGACCGAATGCGATGATCGTATGTACTGTGTGTTACCACGGTAGATAGAGGTGGGCAACTATAGCCCCATCTTTCACCAAAAAATGGAAAACCTTGAAAAAAGCAAGCTGTGCCAAAGAGGAACAATTTTAGCTGACCTAAGATACGGTGGGGTGTGCTAACATGCTTTGGTTTGAACCCTCCGAGCCGCTCCTGAAAAAAGACACAGGATGAGACAGCGACTTGAATAATTACGATGTCTAGAGCCCCATATCACTTATTCCGCATTGTTTGCATTATTTACATCATGAGAGCATCTTGCAAGCAGGATTCGTCGAGCAGTAGCACCATGCTCTGTTAATACGCTTAGTGTGCCTGTTTTGCCGAACATCTCACAGCAGTGACTTTTGCCTGAGGCAAGGCACATTGCTTCCGCTATCCCCCTAGTTCTTCTTTCAGCACACCTTTTCTAAGGTGTTTTAAAAACAGAAGAAACAGCATGTGTTAACTGCAAGGTGACGTATTCCGCCTCCTGGCAAAGCGGGGAGGCGGGCGAGATTAACACAGACTGGTCTGGTGCCGTTCGACGTAGCTGGGCGTGCAGCTGGGTGCCCGTGACCCCTGTCAACTCCTAAATATCTGGACGATTTGTTTATTTTTTAGCGTATACAAATAGAGAGGAGTTCACTTATAAGCGCCTGTGCGCCTTGAAAACAGCCACGAAGAGTGACAGTCTCCTTTCCAATCGACGTGGTCATAGCGTATTCGTTGTTCTCTGTGATTTTAACACTGTCGCAATGGGGGCATCACAGTTCAAGAACCATAGTGAAGGACTTGAACAGGGAGAATCTTGTGCGAGGAGTACGAAGGATAGGAAGAATCGGCTGTCCTCTTGCTTTGAGACAATCGGCACAGAGCAATCTGTCAGTAAACACCACCGCCACCGGTTTACCAGTCGGAAATTCCGTTTACAGGGGTTTCGACGGGGCAGGTCACGTTGCAGCGGGCGTGCACAAGAAGCCCAATCAAGCGAGGGCTCCCCGAGCAGTGGTATCCCTATGCCTTGGCTAGAAAAGCCTCAAAAGCAAAGGGCCGTTGTCTTACGTGAAGAGACCAGTGGGGACTGTGTGTTGTTTTCTGGTGAGGGCGAGAGGGTGGATATCACGGATAGTCCAAGGGGTGATGCTGGAGGGAATTCTGCGGGAGAGCCTGAGGAGTTCATTGCTCGTTCAGTACACCTGCCCGATGGCTGTGGGAGGAAATGCTCACTTTTCCGGGCGTATTCCGGTTTGCTGGGGTATATGGAAGACGATGTTATTGCAGCTTTAGCACTCCACCCGTGTCCCAATGAGGTCTGTTGACACCTTCCGCTTCTTCCCATTCCTTCCTCTCTCCTGGAAAAATTTGCTAGCGTGATTCCCTTTTAGAAATTCTGCTAGCATGGCCATCTGCTGACTCAGGTTAACATCCATTTGCTGTTGCTGTGCTGTATAGGCCTTAAGTTTAATGTAGATCTGCTGCTCCTCCGAGCCATTGCCCGTGGAGCCTACACTAGCGCCGAGCTCACCTATATTGGGATACGTGCTACCTGGCACCTGCATAAAGGTAGGCCATCTCAGAGTTCCCGCAAGTTACCAGAAATACTGCATTTGACGAGACGTCTGTTTGTATGTGATTACCTAAGAGCCTCATCAGGCGCTGCAGCTGCTTCCACAGTTCATTGCAGAAATTTGCAGTGAGATTGCGAGTTATGCAAGTGCTCTATTTCATGCGTGTGCCCGTTTGCATCCTTATCCGGGTTTCTGGCCTTTAGGTGCTTGATTTCACAGCGTACAGTACGCAAACGGAACATCTGCTGAGATTAAAAATGGCCGAGGGCTGGGTGACTGGGGCAAGTATACAAATAATGGGGTTGCCGCATTTTTCTTGCTGCTCAACGCCGAGGATTTCAAACGGCGAATTTTTCGGGCCCAAAACCAGTAGTCGCCAGAATAGCTTTTCTGCTGTGCGAGCGCCAGTCCTGTTCTCTAGCCAGCAGCAGCTGGGGCACCCCGGTGTACTTCAATATGACGGAAACTGTTACAGCTCTTTAGGCGATATACAGGAGCTTGGCGAAGCGCATTTAGGAGCAGCTGGATCACAGAAAGCTGAGAATCCTTTTTCATCGACCTGCTGGGGTACCGTCAACGAATGCGGGTTCACACATTTCTGCCGCTTTCAATCATGTGTTGTCCAGCCACAAGATCGGGCTTGTTATGAAAGTCTTACCAAGCTCATGTCTGTCACAGACATTCAGCGCTTGACGACTGCTTTGTTTGAAAGCACACCGGGACTTACATCGAATACAGCCAAGGCTCACGCCCGAAACATGTCGTGCAGCAAGGCAGCAGCTTCAAACAGCAGCGTTCCTGGAGGCATGAGCCCAAGCGAGCATCCGTTCATGCTCTTCCGCGTTGTGTCTAATCGCGCTGTACCCGTGAGGTTAGCTGAAACCTAAAATATATAATTTTCTGCTCGGCAAGTGCTGCTTGGCGCTGCAAAGAAGGTTCAGCCCTACACGGCTTTCTCTGTGACTGCTAATGCAGCGAGACCCCGCACTTGGGTTCTCCCATAGTGGGCCGTCTCTTACGTCGACAGGTATTTCCCGTGCTCGACGCATGCCTCGCCTACTGCGGCTCGTCTTGCAGCCATTCTGGCGTGGAGGGAGATTGTTTGCTAAGCGGCATGGCCGCTCTATGCCCAGGAGGACCAGACACTCTGCACTTTACGCTATCGGAGAGTCTCTGCAACAGGAAGACGAGAAGACACCTAAAGTGCTTTTCCCGCAGTACGAGAGTGCTGCTCCGCATCTGCACTATTCAAGGTTGGGTGACGTTCGACCGATCTATAGAGAAAGTGGACGAGTGCGAAATATTGTATGAATTGCCTGTACTCTACGAGATTGTCGGTAGGTTATAGCCATGCATCAACAACAGGAAATGTTGAGGTGGCTCTGCCCGCTTTCTCCCGGAAAAGCCGTAGCATCCTTTAGTGTTGCGATCATGATGGGCTGCTCGTGCGGATGCTGCTGTTGCAGCTGACGGGTACTTGGTGAATGTGAGAGCTTCACTTGAGATAGAAGGGCCGATCCGGCGAACGGTACCCCCAGCGACTTTCGTGGAAGTTTATGAGAGAAAAGTTAACGCGGAGGGGCTCATGCGTTTGAGGTACGCCACGTGAATTCTGTTGGATGAACTTTTGCTAGGGGTTAGTAAATCCTAGCTTCCATGCTTCAGTTCAGCTAACGTTGTAGCGTTTGTTTTTTGTCTCACTTCTGCTATGGTAGCAGATCAAAAGAAAGTCGAGCGGCAGCGTGTGCCTCCTGCAAAATGTGTGTATCTGTCTCTGGGTGGGGTTTAGGCTTGAAGATGGCTGGCTAAATGAACGAAGGAAAGACACGGATGACACAGGGATGCTATTTGCCATTCGTGTGGAAGATCACCGTGCAGCGGCTTTTGCAAGACAGGCGACAGCAGTAGGCATTCTGCTGCCAGCTCTCTGCAGCAGTAACAAGCGAATTAGCACCGCAGCGGCCACTTGGTTAGCAGCAAATGCTGCACATTCCGCTGTCGCCTCTGCAGCTCTTATGGAAGAAGTAGACAAAGCTCGAGTAGCAGCCGTGATAAAGCGGAGCCCCTGCTGTTTTTCCACAGGAGAGAATAGCAGGGCAGGCAGGGAGACGCATAGGGCTAGCTGCCCACCCTCTTTTAGTGCCGAAAGTAGTCAGCTGTGTCCTAGCAACTGCTGTTCTAGAGACGCTTTATCCTATATTGAAACCCCCCTCGGGACGTCCCAGGAAGACGGGCAGAAGAGTGATGGCCAGGGCTTTGTCGGGGAGCATCCACTGCTTCACAATGGCTCTCTATCGCATGATGTGTCATGCCACCTGAGGCTTTTGGCAGCACAGGATTTGTTGCTGGCTGAATGCCCTGTAATTGAGTCATCAGACTCCCTGGCCTCAGCTTTCCCGTGCACAACACCCCGGATTGCAAGCAACGAAACATCTCGCCAGTTCGAATCAGCGGCGTCTGTAGGCGGATTTGCTAATTTGCAGCTTTTAAAGAGTTACACTGACTACTTTGAGGAGGGCTGCTGCACGAGCTACTTGGGAAAAGGCTCTATGGTCGTTCCTGGAATGTCGGACGTCTGTTGTAATGTCCACGAAGGATATAAGGAAGCTAACGGGCTCAGGAACAGTTTGTACTCCCTGGTTCAGGTGCTGTTACTGCGAGCTACTAGTTTTGCTTTGAAGATTTGACTAATGGGGCATTATTTTGGCTGTTTGCAGTGCTTATTTCTGTGGGACGAAGAGTGGCCATAAGCAATATGTTTTTTTTGGTGCAGGCTGCTTCGGCTCTCCCCGAATTTCTCCCAGTGCCGCCCGTCCACTGCCTTTACTGTACACCGGATGTGGGTGTGAAGAGTGAATACGTAAAGGAATGCAGCAGCCGCGTGTCAGATAATTCACGTGATGGGAATGAAGCAGCTCGAAACTGCAACGTACCTTGCCAAGCCTTCAAGCAGGGGAACAACTCTTTTTTCCCCGGGGAAGCAACTCAGCGAGCAAGCAAAAGCTCCGACGGAATACAGGATGATGGATTAGATACCTTGGGCAATTCTGATTGCTTGACAAGATTCCGGGCAAATGCGCCACTGCTGATGCATATTCATTCAAAATAGCACTTTTTACATCGCATGTCGTCCCCGGAGCTTGGAATGAGGATGGCGATGAACCGCGATCTCGCGGTATGGAGAGAGACTCTTTCGCCAACAGACGTCCTTTACCAGTTCTGTGTGGCAGCTGTAGGCAGCCACTTGATGGTGACACATTTTTTTTACAGTGCTTATAAAGGAGTTATGTAGACCTCTGAATGCTCATTGTGTCAGCAACTGCGCGCTTGTGTGTGCGGGGTTTCCCAACCTGCTCCGCAGGTATACTCCTCGTTGGACGAGCACAGGGAACCTGTCGGGCGTAACACGGCTTATCGCCCTTCCGTGGGCACGTATGCACATTCTCCGTATCAACACAACTTCATGCTGCTCAATAGGGCAACGCACCAGTCCATGCTTGCAGCGTACAAGCCACAGCAGCTGACCACGAAAGGACAGCGCTCCATTGTCAACTCTAATCGTTGCAGCAGCTTCGCTTCCCACCAGCCACCTATTATCGTGGTAAAGTTTCGAATGAGGATAGAACGTATTCTGAAAATGAAGATTTCCCCATGCGAGTGTATCCAGTGTTTACAGTGGCTGACTTTCCGCTGAATACTGCTGTTTCGTTATGGCCGCAGATCCACAAAGTAGAGAGGATCTGGAATGGCTTCCTGGTTCGGCGATACCTCCACGAGAGAAGTATGCTTATGCTGATGAATGCAGAGAGCGGCTGCAAGCTTTATGATGCAATTCCAAACCCTCTTTTAAAGGCACAAGTACCTCATCCCAGTCAGGCAAGTACTGGCTATATACATGATATTGTTTCCCAAGACACTTAGAGGGGATTATCAGGTCAACCGAGTTCGCTTCATTTCACAGACATTTCTGAAGGCTTTAGTCCTTTGGTTTTTAGCGGAGTGCAGAACTGCTGCGTATTCGGACTATGAGCTAGTTGCACGTTGGTAAAATAAAACAGCTATCCAAATACAGGATTCCAGTGAAGGCGATGATGAGGCTGACGTTTATTAGGCAGTGATTGCCTGGCTTTCGAGGGTGGCAACTCGGGGCTAACAGCAAAACGCAGATTGACATTTAGAGGTTTCACGTTGTTGAGTGTTGTGTTTCTCTAGCGAATGCTCTAATGCTGCAGGAACCTTTAAATGAGTATTTCCTCTTCCATGGATGCACGGAAGAGCGTGCAAGATTGATCGCGGTATCTGGGTTCGATTTCCGCAGAGGAGGCGAAAATGGAGGTACTCAGCACTTAATGACGAAGCGATAATGTCCTCTGTGTTTTGCAGCCATGGAGAAACTTTATATCTTTTCCAGGTTCACGAGGTTCCATAATCTCTTGCGTAACTGTGCCTTTGCAGGGAGTCTTTTCGGCGTAGGTACTTACTTCTCACCGAATGCGAGCAAAGCAGATCTGTATACGCGGCCCGTCGGGTTTTCAACCAAACCTGTTGGACCTGTCCCCGCAACGGCAGTTGCATTTAACATGTCTGTGCCAGCTCTGCCACTCATCGCAACCTGCATAACCAACCCACTCACTACAGGCGTGCCAACAGGTCCCCTTTCACTCCATGCTATCCCAACTGGAAGCTTAGGGGTGGGCGGGCCCACTCCAACTGCTGAACCAATCACCAACAAACTTCGCTTTCCCAGACGCACTTGGCTGGGAGGAGGAAAAGGCAGCCCAAGCAGTACACGGACAGCGCCAGCTCCTTTTCCCCCTCGCCTTCGGCAAGAATATGGAACCACGAAAATTGCACCGGGAAAGGGGGGCCTGCGGGCAGCATGCGCAAAGCTTGTCAGGATGGGGAACGGGGATATTAGGAGCCGATCACCCTATTCCCAGCTACATGGCCAGGCGGCACACTGCCAGAAGGCATCCAACTCACAACAGGCAAACTCCCAGCAACATAGAAAGACGCAAAATGTATCAGCGACAAAATTTAAGCAGGGAGGAAGAAGCGTGGGACCATTCGGAAGCTCAGTTAACTCTACTGAGTCACTGTCGATGCGCTGCTTGCTTCTTGCACGTGTGTGCCTCGGTGAGGTGTACAAGGCTTTGTCTCCGTTGCCAGATGCACGTATGCCCCCTAACAAGCCCCATCCGGTGACGCCGAAGCTGGCTTACGACTCGGGTAAGTCACAGAGAACTGCAAAGACTTCGTTGTTTATTGACATGCAGGAACCTCGTTCACCAAGGCAGTTAAACTACTACGAGACTTGCTTTTAAGTTGGCTATTGTGTCAAAGCAAGTTCTATTTAGATTATGTTTCGTTTCAAGTGTACGTTACAATTACTTGTTCTGTTGAAGATGGCCTTCTGTGTAATCGGTGCTTTGCTTTTGTCCATGCAGTAATGGCAGAGTGTCGCACGCGGGGCGGCGTTGTGGACAGTGTCGAATTTGTAGTGTTTGAGCGGGCCCAGGCTCTGCCGCAGTTTATCGTAACATATTCACATGCCCGGCACTGCCAGTGTACCGAATGTCACCGACTGCAGCCTCAGTAGGGCACGTCCTTGTCTATATGGTGTGGTGGTCTGGCGGCGTGTCGGTTGCTTTTAAAGCACTGGCGTTATTTGCGGTGACTACTATTCCGCTTTGCGGACACACATTCGAAAAGAGATAGCGACAAGGGCGCCCTCCCACATTTTTAATCTGACACTCTTCTCTAGCGCACCCTGGTATACGGAGACACTATAGCAAACCTGTGGCGAGTTTCTTTCCTCCCTTGACTCTGACAGCTCATGCTGTACGCAGCGAGTTATACCACTTGGAGGCTTTGCCCGCATCGCTGCAATGCAGAAGGATGACTGGAACCATGTTCCATCGGCCTGTAATTCTTTTTTTGATATGAATCAAAGAGTTTCGACTTCAGCGCCATACAGAATGTACGCCAGCACATCGTGCAGAGCTTCCCTTCGTAGCCATACCCTAACTGCTGCCTGTTGCATCAGTCGACATCCTGGAATCCAAACGCTACAAAGCAAATAGGATATCCAGCTTAGAGCACTATGTGCTGACTTCCCAGAGCAAGTAGGTACTCCACGGCCTCCACCACTGAGCGACAACTTTAAGGGAAGGTTTGGAAGACCTAGAATTGACGAGCAGAACTAGATCTGCATCAGAGTTCGTTGCTGACGGAGGTGTGGAAAAGACTGATTGTCATCTGCAGTTCTGCCATTACGAGTGTTGCACGCTAAAGAGTGTAACCTGCCCCCAAAGGGCTGCGACGCAGCGAGTTCAGACGGCAACCACTGCCGTTCTGTTAATAGTCTTCCCTAATATGAAGGAAGATGATGAATCGTTAGCCGGTGCTGGCTGTTCTACCAGCACGAAGAATAAACAGTGGCATGTGACTGCTACCGCTGCGGACAGCCAGCTTTGCAACTGCACAGTGCTGCTGCCTGAACTTCGTTTACACGGACGGCTTGCAACGAGGCAACACTACACCTATTGTCCCAGTACTAACTGGGACGCAAACATTGTTGGCCGTCATGATCATTCCCACTGTGGACTGAATGTGCGAACCCAGAGGGGATTGGAATGCAAGCACCGCTGCATCGTCTCATAATCCATCCTCAATTACTTCCTCGGCAAAAACGTAGTCTGCAGGCAAAAGACCCTTGTTTCGGGAGGCGGCAACCATGTGGCAGATCTTCTGCTGCGCGTTTGGCACGTCCAATTCAATCTGACGGACCACAAACACCAACAAATGTTTTTCTTACACTGCAGAACTGTTTCTGCATGCGAAGTGGCGCTTCTCCCTAATAATAACAAGGTTTCAACTGCAACAACAGCAAATGCTGCAGTAAATACGTACGTCGGGCAGCAAATCTCTTATTTGCGCAAGACCCTGGATAATGCATTCTTGATCGAGTTCCCCCAGTGCACGCAGTTGTTCAAGGAGTCCCACCACGGCCTTTGCTGCCTGATCGGGATCCTTTGACCGCTCCATAGAAAAGATATAAGCCTTACGCACGACTTCGGAATCCTGTTGCATACAACAGCACAAAAAACCCACCACCCGTAAACCCTACACCCTATAATGGCTGCGCAGTGGCATCCTATATGGAAATGTGAGAAACGTGTCGGCAGTAAACTCATTTTCTGCGATAGTGAGGTTACGTTGTAGATCCCCGATGGCTCTCCTACTGATTTTGCTTTTGGTTACCTGGTCTGGCGCAAGGTTCATATCTATGATTGTCCGCGCCGCCTCAGCCGCGTCGAGAGTATCGAGGTATTTGCGGATGCAAGCTTTAAGCTCATGCTTAAAGATGCGAGCCTCACGCATCGTTGGGTCTGTTCCCGTCCAGATCTGCGCCAGAAGTCCCGAGCATCAACAGTGAAAATGAGCGTTTCCCTGTGGGCTTTGTGAAGAAAAGGACAAATATACTTGAAATATATATAAATATATATATATATATATATATATATATATATA
>NPHX01000453.1:376581-403765 GCA_002271815.1 Eimeria falciformis
ACTACTTCGATTTCCCGCAGACTGAAGGGGAGGCTGAGGTGCTGCGCTGCGCCTCGCTGCCGTACTGTGTGCTGCTGGTACAGATGCTTGGTGTACATACACCTGAACTGCGGCGGTTAATGCTCTGTTCCGAAGCAGCAACGGCAGGAGCGGCAGAGAGTGGCTATCCTGGCTTAGGGGATGCCATCTGCTGCAGAGGTCTAAGCTGTGACAGAAGCAGCAGCAGCAGCAGTAGCGGCTGTAGCTGCCACACACGCAGCTCGGATCTCTTTGGGACAGACCGCCAGCTGCTGGCAGTAGACAAAGGAGGAAACGGCGTCGTGCTGGACTGGTGCAGCAGCAGAAGCACCAGCAGCATGTGTGAGGCGACGGAGCTGCGTGGTTTTTCTCTCCGAGAGCCTCTCTGCTGCTGCTGCAGCAACAGCCTGCTGCTTCAGCAGTTGGCTGTTGCTTCCGCTACTGCAGCCTCTTTTCTTTCGGTGTATGATATAGAGGCCAACGCGTTTTGTTTTTATGCGCATGCTCCTCCCGCAACTGCTGCAGCACAGACCATCCTCCGCTGCAGCAGCAGCAGCAGCAGCCAGCTTATCAGCAACAGCAACCCATGTGACGGTGCTCCTCCTGCAGGAGGCATCTGCAGCAGCACCACCACCAACGGCACCCGTCTTCCAGTGTACGCCGAGTTGTCCTCTCCTTGGCCTCGCCGGCCCTCTGATGTGGCAGCAGCAGGAGCAGCAATCAACAGCAACAACAGCAGCAAACTGCAGCAGCAAGTCTGCACCAGCGTCAGCTGGCTGCCACGGCTGGGCCCAAGCGTCCTCTGCGGTGTCACTGCAGACGCGCTGCTGCTGCTGTATGACACCCGAGCTTCATCTTTCCCTGTTTATATTGCTTCCACAGCAGCAAGGAACCCCTCAGGTGACTCTGGTGGTGCCCCCGGGGCCCCCAAGGGAGCCCCCCAAAGGGCAGGAGGAGGGCCTCGTCCCATGGTGTTTGTCGGCGCACAGCCAGGGCTGGTTGCTGCGCAGGACGAGATGGAGGCGGCTGTGCTGCCCTGCTGCTGCTGCTGCTGCTGCTGCACAGGTTGTAAACGGCAGCGCAGTGGGCAGCAGCAGCAACAGCAGCAGCAAGTGGAGCAGCAACAGCAGCAGCAAGTGGAGCAGCATGCTTGGCAGCAGTCTTCGCTGTTTGAAGACCACAGGGGCCTCCTGGTGCTGAAACCTCACGCCACAGGCCGCTGCAAACGCGGCAGCAGCAGCAAGAGCAACAGCTTGCGTCTTCTCTCTGGCAAGCTGCAGGCGCGCATTGCTGAGGACTTTGAGGGTCTCGCCGCGGCCCACTGCCAGCATGAGGCCCTCTCCAAATTACGGAGGGTCACAGGCAGCAATGCTGCAGCAGCAGCAGCAGCAGCAGCAGTAATACCAAGTACAGCAAAAGGGGCTGCTGGTGATGTTGCCGGGGCAGCTGCTGCTGGCCGACGGGGTGCCCACAAGCGTAGGATAGACAGCTGGGGAGCTGCACTTGTGGCAATGAGCTCGTCCTCGGACTCCCCTCTGACGTCCTTTCCTGCTGTCTCTGCTGCTGCTGCTGCTGCTGCTGCTGCTGAGAAGCAGCAGCAGCAGGAGCAGCATGCAGGTCTTCGGCCAGAGGTTCTGGGGTGGCTGACTACAGCATGCTACACCCTTGTTGCGACCTCTCTCTCTCGTTTGCTGACAGAGAAGCACATAGTGAGGCGGCGGCTGCTCCAGCACACGCAGCAGCAGTTGCTGCTGCTGCTGCGCAGCAGCTGCCTGCCCCCGGAGCTGCTGCAACCGTCTCCTGCTGCTTCCAACGGCAAGAACAGAAGCAGCAGCAGCAGTGACTGCTGCAGCTTAGATCCCGCTGCACTAACAGCAGGAACAGCTGCCACACGGCCCCTCAAAAAAGCCCGCAATAAATCGTCATCAGCAGCAGCAGCAGCAGCAAAAGGTGTTGGCCGTGCTGCTTGTTCTGCCAACGAGCCTGCTGCTGCTGCTGCTCCTCCTCCTCCTTTAGAAAAGCATCAGAGTGTGCTACAGCAGTTTGCTGATCGGGTCCAGCGTCTGTTGAGGGTGGTAGATTTCACGGACAGCAGCAGCACCGCCAGTGATGTGCGGCAGCAACAGCAGCAGATTCAGCAGCTCCTGCCTTTGCTGTTTCAGCGGCAGCAGCAAAACGTGCTGCGGCTGCTGGAGTATTGCGCCGCATTTTCCTTTTGTTTCTCGCAATCCTTCCTGCGTGCTTGCAAGACCACCTTCAAAGCTTCCTCCCTCAGTCAGCCTGCAGACGCAGCAGCACCAGCAGCACCAGCAGCAGACATGCAGCAGTCGGAACTGCCGGCGCTACTGTTGCATCCAGCAGCAAAGGAGGTGTTGCGGTGGTTCAAGAGATCCGCACCAGTACCAGGAAGCTCTGCTGCTGTTATTTCTGCTGCCCGCGATTTTGTTGGCAGCCTGCAGGTGGGCTTTGGGTTTGCAGCACAACAACCCCACCTGTTGTTTAGCGTGCTACTTTGCTGGCGGCAGCAGCAGCTGCAGCAGCAGGAATGGTCCATTCTTCGTCCCTTGTGTTGGCAGCCAGACACGTCAAATCCAGCTGAAGAAAATGACAGCCCCAGCAGCAAGATCGAACAACAGCAAGAGACGGCAGCAGGAGTGGAAGTCCCTGAAGTGTACATACAGCGCAACTGCATCTGCAAGCTGCCTATCTCCGATTCTCTTTTCTTTTCTATTGCCGAGCAGCAGCGCAGCAAACGCGGCAGCAAGAAACGACACCGTAGCAGCAGTAACTGCGGTGACGGCAGGAGCAGAACCAGCAGCAGCGGACCAGCTGTAGATACAGCCCAGCTCATCTGCTGCGACATCGCGGGGGAGATTTCGGTTTTGCGTGTCTCTGTCCTTCGCTTCAGAAATCACAGCGAAAAGCAGCAGTACATACACTGCACTGCTGCCACAACAGCAGCAGCGGAATCAAAGAACAGCAGCCACGTGCAGCAGCACCCAGCAGAGGACGCCCTCGCCAAGGCACGCATTTGGTTTCCTCAGCTCCCTGCTTTTAATCAAAACGAAGAAGCAGCAGCAGAGGAAACACCCGAAAAGACGATTGCTGCTTCAGGCCCATCTTTAGCATTGGGGAGAACCTGCTGCTGCCGTTGCTGCGTCATCAGCTACAGTGTGCATCTGGACATGAATTTCGTTGCCCCTCGCAGCAGCAGCAGCAGCAGCAGCCTGTCCGTACACTCGAATGGATCTTACTTGCTGCTGGCTTCTCGGGATCCCTACTTTGCGTTGTACGGCATAAACCCGCATCTGCCCCCCTACGGAAGCCGCAGTCGAATTCGCGTTCCTCCGCTGCTTGGTCTGGCGCTGCCTCCTGTTGCTGCTGCGCCGCTGCAGCAGCACCAGCACGCTGCAGCGGATGTGATGCAGCCTGTGCTACTGTCTGCTGCACCCCTTCTGCCCTCTGTACCCCTCCCAACCTCCCTCCCCCCATATCTTGCTGCTCCCCCCATCCTGCCCACCCAGGTATCGCTGCAGCACCGCTTCCAGCAGCAGCAGCTGCAGCAACAGCAAGCAGCAACACCTGCAACACCTGCCAATTTAGGGGGGGCTGCCTGGGATACAGGAATCGAGTTTAGCGACTGGCTCACAGAGCCAGAGGACCCCGACTGGCAACAGTCAGACGGCGAGTAGCACCAGCAACAGCAGGGCAGTACCCTCCAAGCTGCGGCAGCAACAGCAGCAGCAACAGCAGCAGCAGCAGCAGCAGCAGCAAACGAATAATACTAATAAACAAAAGCACTCCTTCAGCCCTCGCCTTTCAAGGGCCTTTTTATTTTGACATAAGGAGCATTTTTCTTAGTTGCCGTAATGGTTAGCGTGTGGAGTTTAGGCTTTAAGGTCTACGAAACGCAAAGGCACGGAAACAACTTTTCTTGTTCTACTCCACTTTGTCCGCCACAGACTCAGCGATCTCTTTGCAGCCAACAAACAATGCTGCTATCAATGCAGACAGACCCTCTGGAGACACCCGAAAGTGGTTAGCCATTTTTTGCTTTATGTGTTGTGACCCCCTTTGACATCGAACCGGGATTGCTACGAAGGTATCTTGAAATAGTAAAGTTGTGTAAAGATGTTGCATCTCTCTCATGGTTATTTGGAGCACTTCCTTAGGCAGGTGCAGCGTCAAACTGCCACGGAAGGTGGGCGTACACCTCACAGCCCGACTACTGACGAAAGCACCAAGTATACCATTTGTTTGTATCAGGTGGAAGCGCCAAATGCGAGCTGAAGTGACGCGAGCTAACGTAAACTGGAAAAAGAATGAATGCCAAACAATTGTGTGTTAGCGTGTAGGTTCCCATCGCGTAGATTTACCTGAATGCTTGCTTTCAGGCCCAGCACCACTTCATAGGCGCACTGCTGCTTGTACGGTGAGTGCTCGTCTGCGCCTACTGAACACGCAGCAAGCTGCTTGCCTACAGCTTAGGGGATCTTCATGGCATAGAGACCCCTCACGGCTTAGGGGACCCCAGTTCCACGTTATACAGGAGCACCACTCAACCTCGCCTCTCATAATACTTGGAACAGCTTATGCGCGAGCACCCACTAGAATCCTCTGTCAAAAGACCCCAAACGGCGAGTTAGTACAGCCTAAACCCAAACCATATAATCCTGGCCTCCAAAGCGGTGCCCTGCCTTCCTGAGGCCATTTTGACCTGGGGGGAGCCACAAGGCAAGCGAAGCGTCCCATAAAAACATGCCGCTATCCAGCACACGAAACACCGCAACACACACTCATTGGAGCAACGCAACTGACCCACGACTCGCCTATAGATATATCTGACATCAGTGTTTTAGCTAGAGAGCACGGAAAGGCATACAAAAAACACCCAAGCGCTATGCTTTGGCCAGCACAGAAGCACGCTACTCTGACTGCCGCGCAGAACAGAAGACTCCACTGGAGAACACTATAAAGAAAGCGTTTTGTGGTCTTAGATATTCCTGCACAAGTTTGGTTCCAATCTTCAGCTGTGCGTATTACAACTTAGTTTAGCATGTCACAATGATTGCGTAAAGAATTTAAGAACAAAAACGTAAAAGCACTTTCACACAAAATTTACTGGAGTAGAAAAAGTAGAAAATGGAATATCTACTTATACGCGGTTTACGTTTCTGTTTTCATATTAACCACCCCAAAAAGCAACCAGACCCCGTAGTTACAGGTTTGCGGTTTGTCGAGAACAATCTGGCCGTTTTATAAAAACAAACGTATTTTATATATTTTCATATAATTTAAGTAGGTTGCTGAAACTTGTTGCATTTGAACAGTTCCAGCTCTCTTCGAGTGGTAAGTAAGAAATTTTGGAAGGCGCCCCAGTTTCGTGCTTCGTGATTGTGAGCAGCCGTCCGCGTCTGTTTCTTCTTTCATAAGTTGTTTAATAATTTTAGGTTGGGGATTTCCATGACCTGTTGACACTAAAACAGCCGGTGTGTGCATACAGTCCGCCCTGCTTTGCGCTCCCACGGTCTTGGGCCCTATACGCCAGTTTCTTTCGATTAATTTTTTACCTTTATTTCTTGGCAGCTTGTTCAAGTTTTCTTGTGCGTTTTCCATTTGCTGACTTTACACATGAATACGGGAGGTGACATCACCCCGATCCATTAGGGTAATGTTTCTCCTCTTCGGCCCCCTCCAGCTTTTCTCTCTGTTTCTTTTAAGTAGAGTCTTTCCCTGGCTTGTTTCTCTTTAGCAATTCCACTTGCTGCCTGACTAGGTGGACCACCGAGGGCTCCGTAAACCTGCTGTCTCTTGTGGGAACTACTGCGAAGATCGTCGGGGCCCCACTGCTGCGAGCACCGTTGGTGCCCATTGATCCCGCAAGATGCATGCGCTTTCTCAGGAGGAGGCAGAGTCCTTGTTTGGAGTTTCTTGTTTCTCCCACTTATGCGGCAGCAGCCCCGAGGGTTCCCAGCTGGATGCAACTGAAAAGGGGGCCCCAGCAGTCCGTTGCTTCCCCCTCGCTTCCTCTCCACAGTCTCTCACTCTAGACGGAGGTATTCAAATTGACGACATTTCTGCGGAAGATGAGGCCCCTGCAGGTTGTCCTCAGGTGCCGTCCACAGTAGAGACCAGCGCCTCAACCCCGCCCAAGAGGCCGAAGGCAACAGGGTGCAGAGACGAAACAGACAGAAGGGCCCCCAAGGAGTCAGTTTCTCATGTAGGAACGAAAGGGCTTGAAAACCTTAGCAGCAGCAGCAACAGCAGCTGCTGCAGCAGCCTCACGGCTGGCGGTGCATTCCACTCGACCGGTCTTGCTGCGCTGACCGCAGTAGTGGCTGCTGCATCTGCAGCAGCAGCAGGAGCAACAGCCACTGGGACAAAAAATACAAGAAGTCATGTGGGGGGCCCCCAGGGGCCTTATTCGAGGCGCCTTTGGCTGCGACCCTCCGAGTTTTCGCTCCTGGCACAAATAAAGGCCCAAGCGGATGCGGCTACTGCCACGCAAATCCAAGCAGCAGCAGAAGCTGCTGCTGCTGCTTTGCGAACAAAGGCCCTGATGCGTTTTCGTGCTCACACTGCTGACAGTCTCTCTGCAGCCGATCCCACCTGCCGCTTAAGCAGCCCACTTCCTGCTTCTTCCCCAGGGGGCCCCCCCGGGGCCCCCCAGCCAGGGCAGCCAGCTGGCGGCTCGTCAAATGGCTCCGTCTTCTCTTCTGTTTTTTTGGATGTGACGGTTTCTCGCCCGAGCCTAGAGGAGATAGAGGGGACAGGCGGAGGGCACCAAACGGGGCCGTCAGAGGACAGTGCAGATCTGGGCCTTGGGAAAGCCACTGAGCTTGTGGAAGGTACGTGGATTGAAACGGATAGTCAGGGGGGGCCCGAGGGCGCCACATGGCGTACGTACACCCCAGATGGTGCTGACTGCTGCTCCTCCCTCGGCTCGTCCTCCTGCCACAATGCAGGTAAATATCCGCACCAACAGGAGACACCAGCAGCAGCAGAAGAGGCAGATTTGCTGCCGCCAACGCAAAAAACACAAGAAGAGCCTCCTATTTTCTTATCTGTTGGACCTGCTGCTGCTCTTGATGAGGCAGCAGCCACAGCTCCTTCAGCAGCCCAAGACGCACCTTTGCCGAGCACTTCGAACCTCGCTGGTTTAGCTGCTGCTGCAGCTCAGCGTGTTGCTGCTGCTGCACCCCAAATTCCTGCTGCTGCCCCACAAGCGGCTGTTGGCCCTGCAGAGGACGGAGTCAGTAGAGTGGGGAAAGAGGGCTTTCTTGGTCTCCCCGCCTGCTCTTTGCAGTTTACAGACGCAGCTGCACCAACAAAAGCAGCTGCTGCAGCAACAGCAGCACCGCCAGCTGAAGCAGTCAATGCGACTCAGCAGCACACCAGAAGGGCCCTAGACTTTTTTGAGGGGCTCTTGAGTAAGCCTGCAACGCCTCGTCGCCTTCGGGAGGAAGCAGCAGCTGCAACTGCAGCGGGAACAACTGCAGCAGCAACAGCAAGAGGAAAGTTATTGACAGCACGAGTAGCAGCTGGCGGCAGTGGTGGTATTTTGGGGCCAGCTGATGGCATTGCCTCTCCATATGTGACTCCGCCTCGGGGTATCCGATCCCAAGGGGCCCCAGGGCCAGGGGACGACCAACATTCGGGGCCCCCAACGCCCACCTCTACGAGCTTATCTGCTTCTAGGAGAGGAAGGCTCAAGTCCACTGCCAGGCTCGCTGCCTCATCCCTCAGCCGGGCTGCTGTGGAGGACATGGCCAGACGTTTCCCCCGCCTGCCACTTGTGGGGGCTGTCTTGGGCTCCCTTCGGGTGACACCTTTGAGCCCACTGAAGAAGAAAAGGGCGGGTGTCCTCAGACAGCTGCCAAGTGAAGGAGGAGACGCAACTAGCAACGATAACAAAGATAACAGAGACGGAAACTGCGAACTTCTGGCACCCTTGACAACCGAAGCGGGGGCCCCCGAGGGCCCCCAACGCCTGAAAGCCGTCAAGCAGGAACGGCCCACAGACCCCGTGCAACGGCAGCAGCCGGAGCAGCAAGAGCAGGAGCAGCCGCAGCAGCAGAAGCAGCAGCAGCAACTTTTGCAGGTACAAGCAGTGAAGGTCTCCTCTTCAGCGATAGCGATGCCTCAAGAGATGGAGAGACGGGAGGCGCCAGGGGATCGAGAAGGGCCCCCCGAATGCATGCAAGAGGAAGGAGCAACGATGGAAAGGCCCCCAAGCCCCGAGAGCTCCGGGGCTGTTACGAATAGAGTAATGCCCTGTCCCCATTTAGGGAAACTAAGGCAGCTTGTGGGGGCCCCTGTTGCAGCGAGGCAGTTGGAGGAGGTCCTGCGAAGAGGTTTGTATGGCTTTCAAGTGGAAGGCCTGCTTTGGATGCTTCAGAGGGAAGGGAGACTGCCGACGGAACGTCCCCTCGCTGTTCCCAGCCAGGGGAATCTTTCTTCTCTTGCCCAGGGTAGCGCCTTGTTTGCTGTGGACCGTCTGGGTGGAGGGGGAATTCTTGCCGATGATCCGGGACTCGGGAAGACTCTACAAGTGGTCTCTCTCATTGCTGCTACTGTGCCAATTTCTCTGCTGAGGGGCCTTACGGAGGGCCCCCAGTCACAGATAAAAGAAAACGATGCGGGGGCGAGGGAAATGCGCTCGCTGGTGCTCACCCCCGCCTCTCTCGTTCCCCAGTGGGAGGCGGAGATATACCGCATTTGTGGCATGAAGCTGGGGGTCCTCAACATCCCTCGCCGCCTCCGGGAGACGGGTGTGCAACCACTCCCTGCTCTTGTCGCTGTTGCTGTTGTCGTTGCTGTTGCTGTTGTCGTTGCTGCTGCTGTTTTTGTTGCTGCTGCTCTTGCTGCTGCTGTTGCTGTCGTTGTTGCTGCTGCTGTTGTTGCTGCTGGTTGCACGTACAAAGAGGCTTGGGGCGGATTCCCATCGTGTTGTTGTATGTGCCTGATGCGGTATGTCTCTCTGCAGGGTCTCTCTTGACTCCCTCAGTGCTGCACGGGATCCACGTGGTGTTGGTTTCGTATGAGGCTTTGCTCTCCGTTGACTGCCTTTGCAGACCTGCGAGGCCTCGAGCAGAGAAACGGAGAAGGCAGCAGCAGCGGGTGACGGTACACCCCAGTCTGCTGCATGGGGATGTTATTGCTGGGCAGGATGATGACTCCTTCTTTGCTTTCACTGAATCATCCAGCTCCGGGGCCTCTGACACGAATACTGGAAACAAAGGGGCCTTCCAAGAGCCTTCCTGGTTTAACCCTAAAACCCCTGTCTATTCTCGCCGCACTTCAGGCAACCCCTGCAATTTTGATGGGGTATCTCCCTGCCTCTCATCTCCTGCCTTTCTAACAAAGCTGCATGTGCACTCCCACACGCCGGATGCCTGCACACCGAAATTCAGAAGTTTGGGGTCGCGTGTGGATCGTCAGAGTAAACAAACGGAACCCTTTTCTCCCCCCGCTGCAAGCGCTCCACTGACCTCCCGCAGCAGGCCAGTGGCTATCTGGGAGCCTCGGGGCCCCCGCTGCGCCTGCGTACGGTGCTTCCTTCTGGGATTCGAGTGGGAACGGCTGGTTCTTGATGAGGCCCACCTTGTCCTTCGGAGAAGGCGGCTCGCTAACACCATAAAGGTTTTCTCTGCGCCATATCGATGGGGCCTCACGGCCACTCC
This sequence comes from Eimeria falciformis, assembly GCA_002271815.1. Lineage (NCBI taxonomy): Eukaryota > Apicomplexa > Conoidasida > Eucoccidiorida > Eimeriidae > Eimeria > Eimeria falciformis. The sequence continues at coordinate 386,283 of NPHX01000453.1, forward strand.
GGGACCGCCTATAGGTGACCTTGCAGGTGACCCTGCAGTTGACCCTTTGAGTCTCGTGCGACTTCTCGGGCTTCTGCAGGAATCGGATGAGAAAGAAAAGGGAAAGAAAGGAGGGGATGCGAGAATGGTGCAGATTGAAAGGTGCTGCTGTTCTAGCATGCCGGCGGATGTTGCTTGTTGTGAGGGAGCAGTAAGCACAAAGGGACTTGGGATATTCGTCTTGCGGAGGACTCACAGAGACCTTAAACGAAGGGAGAACGTAGGGAAGATGTGCGGCATCGCGAGTGCACAGCTCCAGAAATTGCAAATCCAGACCCCCATAAGACACCCCGTTTTGCCTGTTGTACAGCTCAAGCTTCAGATGCTTTCTTTCGCATCTCCGCATGAACTGAATCTCTACAAGAAGATAGAAGGGATGGCTGGCAGGCAGCTAACAGCTGCTGCACGGGAAACCGCTGCGCCTCCAGTGAACTGCCTGGGATGGATCTTGCGGTTGCGACAGGCGTGTTTGCACTTTTCTCTTGTGCCTGGCGACAGCGAAAAAGAGCAAAACGAATATCACTCTGCATCAACTTGTATCACGGGTTCTTTATCTGAGTGTGGGGATAGCCCGATGTCGCTACCGGTGCGACGCAGACAGGTGCTCTCTATGAAATCACAAGGTTATCGGCTAGGTATAGAAGCGCAGGTGGGAACTCAAACAATACGACAAGAGCAGGCATCTATCAGTTCCCTGCATGAGACAGCTGAGGAGGTTAAGCCAAGTCATAGTACGAAAACCAAAGCAATCATCTCTGCCGTGGCGGACATTCTTGAATGCAACCGCGATGCTAAGATTGTCATTGTTTCTGCTTTCACTTCCTTTCTAAAGCTGCTGGAGCTTCATTTGGCGGTGGCTTTTCGTGGCCGCTGTCGAGCAGATATCGATGTAGGAAGCAAAGTGGTGAAGATAACAGGGGAAACCAAAGTTGTACACAGGTCAAGAATAATACGCCAATTTGCAACAGAACGAAACGTGAATATTATGCTGCTGTCCGCACTCTCCGCTTCCCATGGGGTTGACGGGCTGCAAACCGCAGGCGAGCTATGCAGATTTGATATTAGTGGAATTTTCTATAAGCGTAGCTGCCCCGTATTGGACACTGCTGTTTTCGGCACGTTCGTTCAGGGTTATGGCCTTTGTGTACAGTCCTGATTCTTTTGGGTTTATGTTCATTGCGACGATGTGCGTCTTCGTCCAGGCCATCTTCTGATTTGCGAACCAATGATGAGCCCTGGGCGGCTTCGTCAAGTTTTAGGTCGCCTAACCAGGATTGGACAAGCCGAAAACCAAGTTTTAGTTAAGCTTTTTTTTGTGAGAAACACAATTGAACACCGGATTTTGCAATTGTGGCCTCCCATCGGGTTGGCCGACAGTCAGTTCCTTTCATCCGATGATGGAACTACACTACCGCTTGAGCTGTTACTCAGGCACAGTTCTGAGCAAAGCAGGAGCCACTTGCTCCCTCCCGACGACACGTTTTTCCTTTTAGGTCTTTAACGGCTCAACACAGAGCTTTTTTTCAAACGCGCTTCAGCTGTACCTACTGTGAATGAGAGCGTAACTTTCCAACGTGATCTATTATCACGTATTGCCTTTCAATCATGCGATCCATTTGGGGCTAATTTGAACTGCTGAATATTATCAAATTTATCATGGAAAGCAAACAGAACTTCGAATGGAAAGCTCGCTCTCAGGACGCTGAACAGCCTGACGAACACGGGCTCTGTTGGCGTGAAACACACATTGGAACGTTGGCTTTTAAGACCAATGAGGATGGTAGCGTGGCTTGGTTTCAATTTGACAGCAATGGGGAAGGCAGACAAGTTGGTTTTGATGAAACTGGACAGGCGTTCTATGTTGATGGTGATCACCCGATACCAGTGCCAATACCCAATACTGACCAACTTCCACAGCCCGAATCACAGCAGCATTCCGAATTTCACAAGTCAGAATCAAGGTCGCAAGAAACTTTTGGCTGGGGAACAACAGCCTCGCAGATAGAAATGATAACGGACAGCCGTGCAGAAAACGAGACACATACAAGTTCAGAATTCAATAATTCTGCGGGAGGATCCGTGGTATTGCCAGATGGCGTATGCATAGCTATCTCAGAGAAAGACAAACCAGAACCGGAGAATATGGTAAATCAAAAGATTGAAACTGAACCTCTCGCCCATAGACAGCCGTCACGGAACGTTTGTGAATCTGGATTTTTCGATACTCTCTCACACAAAAGCATTGAAGCTCATGGACATGCAACGGCGAAAACAGGTGCCCCTCTTTCGCTGAATAACGTGGCTCTCTGCAGCATCTAATCCATGTGTTTTATTAAGCTAAAAGGCGCCCCTTCACCGGGTCGGCTATCGCTTTGCAAAGTCAGGCCGGTGGAATCGGCGAATTACTTTCTCTCTGGGAGAAATCCAACGCACCACAAGATAAAGAAAAATTAGAGCATGCAAACACGCAGCAATGGCCGATCCGGTTGCAGCAGGTAGGGATCGCAGAACGTTTGGAGAAAGTTGTAGATGACGAAAAAGCGTATGTCTTTAAACCCTATCAGGACAGCGTTTCAAATCCATAAACTCTTGTACTGCAGGTTTGCTGCTGCATTTGAAAATCAGATCACGATTCTAAGCATTGAACTGGAGCGGATGCAGTCAACTGTGACGCTAGCCGAACAGGTCAGTTCATTCATATGGCACTTTCATTGAACTGCGGATTGCTGAAATGCTTATTTATTTAGAGGCTAGAACAATGCTATGAGACACACCGAAAGATTGCCGAACTGCAAACAAGCATCCTGACATCGTGGTCTCTGGCTAATGTGATGCAAAATGTGGCCAAGCGAGCTGAATCGTTCTTGCACTCCTCCTCTGAAAAGTGAAGAGTCTCCTTTGACTGACTAATTTATTAAAGACAAACTCGACCAATGCGCTATATATAAGAGCAACTAATTGATGAAGGGTCTATCCTACGGGGAGCCTGTTTCAGCTTGTTGATAGTCCAACGGGGTGAGTGTCTAAAACTCCTGAGAGGTAATGTTTCTTGAAGAGTGTCGGTGCCCTGGTTATTGAGGGCACAATATGCTAAACTAGCGATATTTGTAAGGGTAATAGGTGCGTCCTTCTTTGGCATCACACCCCCATGAAAGCGGCAATGATCCATCTTAGTAAACTCTTCGGGACTCAACGTTTAGTGTGGGTCACACAGCAAAACAAAAGTTTGAGTGTATTAGTCAGTAGGCTAAAGAATTAGATCCTTTATAATAGTTTGTAAGGGTAGACTGACTCCCGCATGATTTTTTGGAATGTATTTCCTCGTTGAAATCAACAACTTGAATATTCGGCAAAGAGACCAGCGTCGCTGCTAAGCAGATTAACCGATGAACTCCCTCAAATCATCACAAGCTTCTGGAGTTAGGACAAGCAAGTTACAAGTAAAAATGTATAATTGTGTTGCCTTTACTATCCGACCTGAGCAACGTGGTGGCACACGTCGGCAGGGTGCTTGCTTGCGAAAGGTCACACTACAGAAAGACAGCATGCACCTCGCTAGGCAATAATACCCCTAAAATCAGTACCTCAGACAAAAGCAAGCATATTCACATCTTTACAAGTATGGTTTTTGGGAGTGAATTAATTTAGGGTTATTACTGGGAAAGGGATAATCGAAACTGAAACTGGAGATCCGTCGGCAGCTAGCAGCCAGTGGCTTCGGCGCACCAAACCATAACGCATTACAGTAACAGAGAGTTGGCCAATTTCAATTTTATTCAGCCCAAAAAATATGCCTTTGACATTTATAAATAAATATAGTGGACTTCACAACAATTCCCAGATATCTCAAGTTTCGCGGATCCTTCATGCAGCGTCGCCTGTGGGCCATCCTTCGATTCACTCGGTCCTACCGTTCATTTCCCTTGTTTTTTTTTTACATAGGAGGCTTGAATTATGCTCATTTGTCACTGCTTAAACCATTGCGGAGTACCCTGGAAAGTTAGGGAAACGAACTTGACCTGTAACAAAGGCTCATGCAAGCTTACTATCCGATATGCCTCCAGTTGCTTTTTAAACAGCCTTGTTTTAAAAAATTCTTTTATTACTTAGCTGCTGACAACGGCATTCCCGGTGAACTCTGCTCATTAGGCTGATCCGTGCCGGGCTCCAGAATTCAGGTTGTGAAAATGATGGAATGCAGCGTGGCTCCAACGCCAAGAGAATACATGCACACAATCTTCCCGCATGGTCACACCCGCCGAGTACCTGTAGAAGCTGAGTGCAGGTAAGAAAGGAAGCCCAAAATATAGTGAAGATTGCTTAGCATTCTAGTCCCGTCATGGCTGCTCGACGTAATGGATACATCTTCTGCTCTGAGCACAAACCTGTGTTTACCTCTTGTTTGCATCAACTTGCAGAGTGAATGAAATTGCGAAGTGTGTGTTTTGCCCGTGCCAAGCTGCCTGCTGCCAATGTGACAGCGAAATCGAAGCTCATGCACCAGTGAGCATTCTGAGTCATGCAGCTTGCAAATGGCACAGAACCACCAGCTGGCTTTCATTTATTCTCTGTCGGAATAACTTACTTTAGCTTTTAATTTTATAGTGTTTTCACATTTTGGCTTGTTCCCCTGGGGCCTGTGCTAGCTTACGGGCTGCTGCTGATGCCTTGTGACTGGACATGTGGGTAGGTTGAATCTTCGGGTTCGACAGTTAGAATAAAACATATGGAAGACGAAGCAAAATATGCTCACGATTCAGATATATTTCTTGACAAGAAGAACAACCTAACGAGTCACTCCGCGGAAATACTGGCTGTTGACGAGTCGCCTATCCAGGATGAGCAGGAATTGTTAGTTCAGGAATCACCTGTTCAGGAATCAGAAGGAAATGCTTTAAACATTCCTGTGCTTTTTTTCTCTCCCCCTGATCAGCGATCCCGTGAGTCTTCGAAATCCGAGTCTCCAGAACAACTACCGGATGTCCCTACTGTAACGAATGCTGCTCCACTTGAGGATGGTGCGCAGCAGAGTTTGTCGTGGCTTAACTGCTGGAATCAAGTGAGCAAATACGTGCTTTTAGGCAGGAGCTCTACCCATATATAAAGCAAGCTGGAACGTTAACCGTTTCGCCACAAAGTGTATTTTTTGGTGAATGATGACCAGTTAAGGGGTTCATGTGTCTCGGGCTCCTTGTGGCATCTGCTTCAGGACTGCTGTGGAAGCTCGCTACAGCCAGAGCCTGAAGGCCCCCCACCTCCTTTCCCAGAACAAGCGGTGCCTGTGCCTCTACAGGAGTCGACGGAGTCCGTGAACCAGATAGACGACGTTGGAGGTTGGAGCGCTGTAAGTAAATGGCATTTTTGCAGCCTGACACTGTGCCAATTTGCTTTGACAACTGCGCCGTTGCGGTTTTCAAAGATCACTGACCTTTGGCTTTAATGCTGGCCGGTCTGTGGATCCTGTGTGTATGTGTGTGATCTGTTACCTGCGAAAGCAGAATTGCTGTAAAAACTTGGTACAACCAGAATCCGAAAGTATCCCCTCGCACACAGATAACGACGGACCACCTTCTGCTACTGCGGCTATGAAGACCGAGACACCACAGAAAGAAGACGAAGTTGTTATACCCCAGAAAGTTCCTAGGTCTCCTGTCATCGAGAAGAAGGAGAAGCGTGAAGGCATTCAAGTCGTTTACATTGATCATTGCCCAGAGTCATTTGTCAAAAGTTACTTTGGGGACGATGGCTCAGTTGAGATACCAAACGACTACCGCGGTCAGTCCCTTATATGCTAGAGATAACAACCCAAATGTCTGCGTTCTAAACCCAAGAAATCATTCCCTGTGCCAATACGGCCTCATTCAAGTGGTGCGTGTTTTGCAGACTTGCGGTTCAATACGGCAGCAGAAATTATTTTTGCAGCCGGTGAGTCGATGAACTTCCTAAATTTCAAACAGCTTACATGAATCGTATTTCTTAAAACAATGATGGGTGACTGTGCACTTGCTGCATAATAATGCTATCCTAAAGAAGTATGCACAATCATCAGCAGGCTTTGTTTTATACTCGCTTGCAGGCTCTGCCGTCGGCGTTGTCGTTACCGGGGGAGCAGTACTTATTGGAGCTGCTGCTCTCACTGCAGGCCTAACAGTTGGTATTGCAGCAAAGGAAATATATAAACGTCTGCAAAACAATTACGATATTTAGGACGATCCCTTTAAAGGGACAACGCTCTCCTTGAGCCAACGAAGGGAGCATACACGTCCCTTCCTACGGTGAACTTATGAATGTCCAGTCGAAGTCTTGGCTGAATAAAAGACGTGACACCCTTTTTCCCCCCTCCTATTTAGCTACTACGAAGCTGCAACGAGAGGAGCTGCTGAAATGGCTTTTCCATCTGCAGGTAGCAAAGACTTTCTTGCCTAATTGGCAGCACCGTACAGTGACGCTATCTGTGCTGGCCATCTTGTCGGCGGTAGCGAATTTCCACCAAAACATATTATAGATCGGCGTTGTACAGGCCACTTTTAGGGAACAAAGTTTTGCAGATGCTTCTATTGGGCTTCCTTGAAACCTTGTGCAACGGGGCGTTCATGAGGCTTAGGCGGTCCCGTGGACCTCCGCTTTCAAGCCATACCCTAACGTCCCTACTCCATTCGTGGTAGATTATCTATCATCCGTGCAAAAACCCTCACATTTCTGCAAGGCGCAAAATGTTACAAATAATAATTACATCAGCATTCTATAGAGGAGTATGTCCCAATCACACCTACTGGCTGCAAAAGAGCCTGGCTCTCAGCTTCAGATCCTGTGCTCACCATTATTTGCAAGAGAGTGTCCGTGTTTGTTTACAACAATTCCTGCATCAGACAAAAAAGAAATGTGAGGACGACCCCGGTTCGAACAGTTTATTTTCTAGACCTCACGAGTGAAGATAGTGCTAGTGGCTTTTAGAACTGCTTGAATGTAAGCAAGAACTCCACTGTGAGGTACTAATAATCCACGCATACGTATCGGACCTCCGTGGTAGCCGAGTCGTTTCACTGTGTCGAATGTAAGAGAAATCTTTCCGGCACTGACCACCAGCTCTTCAGACAACTGCGCTTTGGAGACGAAATCGGTGCCGTCGAACACTTGACCTGCATAGGCATGTCAACTCCAAAACCCAAGCCCTCCTGGACAAGTTAAAAGGTGCATTGCTGTCCCACTGCACAGCGAACGTGCTTTAGAAAACTCTCTTAAGGTGGTTCTTTGCTTGCCTTGCAATTCCGTAGCTGCACGAAACAAAGCACTCAAATAAAGAGATCGCATGTACATCCCTGGCTCTCCTTCATGTAAGTGCTGTGGATGCAATGCTGTGCTTATTGCGGAATGCAACATGCCTGGGGCAGAAGTTTTCGTGCTATCACTTACGGAGCTCAATGGAATCAAAATAGGACGCTGCATACACAAATGCGCACCAAAGCAGAACGGCTGCAATTGGGACTGTATGTAAAAAGCAGCTTGCCAAATTGTTTGGTGATAATATCTAAGTTTCCCGTCTGGGTTGTGGATATTAAAATTAAAGGATGCGGTTTTTATTTTTTCTACCTGGATGCGTAAAAAGGCCACCTAAAAATTCGCGGCCTGTAAAGCAAACCACAGGCATGACGGGATAGTATTAGCATCAAAAGAAGTGGTTAAAAAACGTCGGACTGAATACAACATACTTATGCACGCATGGCTCTTACTCTCTGGAAATATATACATCAGCTTTGGATCTACCTCTGTCGTTGGTCCTGCAAAAACGTTACAGTGCAGTCATGGATCAGACACTGGTGCTGCTAACCAGCTGACAACTTGTTTTTCGTTGAATAAGATCAAACATCCCAAAACGATGCTTGGAGAAGAGGAAACAAATGCTCAAGAATTTAACAGCTTGAGGGGGCAGTAGTATCAGAAAGGTTTAAGACATACGAACAGGAATGCTATACGCAACTTGCATCTTCTTAAAGCGCCGCTTGCTGGTAATATTTCCGAGCTTTTCCTTAAGCCAAACTGCAGCAGCAATAGGAGTCAAGAGAGGTACCAAAGCGAGCTTTGACTTTGTAATCTTGTACCAAATGTGGCTCTGCGCTCCTTGCGCACCTGCATGACAAAAACAAAATACAGTAAAGAATAAAAGCTCTTTATGGTTGCATCGCTGTGCACAGCTGGATAAACTGTCGCAACGAAGGAGGCAGAAGGCCTTTGCTTACAACCATCTAGGGCGCGGTGCTGCTGTAAGCTAAGTAACTCTGCCTCTGCTATTATGGTTACCAATTGCATGCAATGATAATGTTGCCTGTCTTTCCTTCAGCTTTTCAGCGTTGATATAGGTAGACATGAAGGGGCATGAAACTTGCAAGTGCACCTCTCCTTTCACAGCCTTCTTCCCGTTTTTTGTATCGACTTGACTGATTTGCGCTGATTGGGCTGTGGCAAATAATGCGTTTAGGTACTCTTGATAATTTTCAGGTTTTTCCTTTGCTAAATCGGTTTTTGCAATACGACGAATGTAGGCTGAGGTAGCTCACAGAAAACAAGAATATCATACTGATTTGTGTGTGAGATCTTCGATAGCTGGGGTATGCGCGCAACCAAGGTTGCTTGGTGTACCTTGGAGTCCAGCACAATGGAAGCGTAGTGCAGCCTCAGTCTGCATAAGGGTTAGACCACTGAGAATCCTTATTTCCTGAACAATAAAAGCCGTAGATCAAATGTTCAAAATGCCGAAGGGGCATTCTATGGTGAGGCGTAAGTTGGAAGATTAAACGTAAGCACAAGAATATTCAGAAATAGGAAAGCACAGTGTCCGGTTGATACGAACATTTTCGTACCCACCTTTTGAGAGTGCCCTACGACAAGAAGTGTATTTGCCAGATCCACAGCCATTCGAATGACATCGACTGGGTCATCAGACGTGGCAGCGACCTCGATAAAGAAGTTCTCAAGATCTGGTGCTCTAAGCTGCACCCTGCCCCGTCTGGCCAGAGCCACGACAGCTCCGCCCAACTGGAATTCGTAATTACCGACATAAGAAACGCGCCCAAAATCAATAGCGCCTGAAACATATACGACACATGGTTACCCTCAAGTAAATGCTTGCACTCTCTGCTGAGCAGCGTGTGTATTTGAAGTATTACAGGCAATCTTGACAATACTTTATTTGTCTTAAATACCAGCCGACGCACTAGCTCCTGTAAGCTTTGCTGCTGCTTCTAGCACGAGGTCGACAGCGAGCCCAACATGACCTTGTTCTACAACATATGGAAAACAAAAGAACTAGTACATGTAAAACACCTCATTCTGTCAGTTCTGAGGCATATATAGTTGTGTGTTACTCTCCACATTGAACTTTGAAGGCGCACACAATATGCAGGAGAGTAACTGGAAGTTGTGAAAGGAAAGGCCTGCAGAAGAGCAGTTGAAAAGATAATACAGGTGACTGGGGTCTTACTGTGTAGGATAGCTGTCAAAAGAAGTGTCTTTCTAGCGTTCGATATTTGATTGCTTGCAAGTGAAAAAGTTGGTCCGTTCTTTTGCGTCCACAACCCCAGCAGGACGCTGGAAAGTTGCTTCAGGTACATTGGCGCCACAATTTCGGGAGCAAGAAACTTCTTCCTGAATTCTCCTCCTAAATTATATAGGACCTGCATTGCTCCTTTATAGACCGCAAAACTGGAGCCGGATCCAGGCTGCATTACCAATTCCAACTCAACCCAAGTTTTGGGATAGCGAGGTCTGCGGTGCACTTTGCGAGCAAGGCGCTTGATTAAGGCCGCCGCGGTGCGTACCACCGACCTCCCGATGGCTCGTAAAACAGAAACACTTTCGTCGTACTCTTCCACAATGGAATGTAAGAATCCAGCTGCATTGAGCACACGCATGTTTCGCAAAGGCTCAGAATGTTAATATATCACGGCACAGAGTAGTCGGTGACTGCTTATCCGAAGTATACCGCAATCACCAAATACCTGTCTGCATGCAGACCGATGTTAGAGGAGCGTAAACATCAGGAAGGCCCCATTGCGGTTGGGATTGGAGAAGCGAAACAAGGATGGCTCCTAGCTTGTCCCCATCGCCTTTCCAGTTCTCGACTTTTTCCGTAAACGCTTCGCTACCAGACTGCAACTCCCGTGCCCGACTCCAGAAAGTTTGGCACACGAGGTAGGGATTGGGTATTTTCGAGGATGGAGTTCCGCCTTCCTTGTCGAGGCCCAGCCACTGAACGACAGTCTCAAAACTGTGTAAGGATTTGAGGGCTTGAAGACCTTTGCCCAAGCTTGTGCTGTTGGGTGCAAACAAATCTAATGCCCATAAGTGCTCTTGCTTGTCTTGCAGTGGCCGACGAAGGGGCAACAAAGACCTTTTCCCTTTCCTATCTTCCGTCTGTAAACACGAAGCGAAGCCTCAGCAGTAGCTTTAGATACATTTACGGTCGAATCTGACATGCCTGTCTGCCGGCAGCCCAGCTATTGCAATCCTCCAATAGATGCATTTACAAGGGGAAATAGCTTTATGCTATGAAGTAACATACGGAAATGCTGGCGAACTGTTGAAGAGACTCAGGCACAGAAAACTGTGGGTCTTGAGGATCGATGGATGTGGACAGAAGTTTGCTCTCTTCGGCACATGCGACGCCGTCGCCTGTAGCTTTACATACATCGGATGTCTCCAAAATTATTCCGGCAAGAAGGCTCTCCAATCTCGCCTCAACAGTCCGGATGAGAGAATCATGATGAAACATGAACAGGCGAAGGACTGCAGCGAAAGACGAGCCAGGTTGCAAAAACCCGCATTAAAACATATTCGGAACGGCTTTTCATGTGTTTTGTGGTTGGAGCTGGCCTCTACCACCATTTTATTGTGATTATCGCCACTTAGGTAGCCACCAGCATCGTAGCCAGCAAATCTGCAACAGAAAACGATCAGTCTACACCAGGGGACAAGTAGCTTACCGTCAGCGATCCTGTTCTCCTGAGGATACTGCTGCGAAGGTGCTCTGAGTGTCTGAGAGAGGAACTTGTGGCACGCTTTTGTACAGAGGCCGAGAAGACCGAAGATCCCTTTAGTTGGGATACGGCGGCTGTGCATGCCTGAGAGTAGAGCGGAGTAGCAGAGGTGAAAAGTTCAGACATGTTGGAGACCTCCCCTCCTAGGACAACCGGGATTCAAGTATTTGCTCTGGTATAGCTGCCAGCCTGTTAAAACTTGACGCTATACTGCATGCATGTGTAAGCCTTGCTCATACATACCACCAAGTGCTTGCGCTCCTGCCGCTTTAAGAATCCAAACGACGCTGCTTATTGGAGATGATGTTACCCACATTCCTTCTGGTTGCAGAATGCGCATAAGGACAACAGCTTTTTGTGTAGAGCAACAACTATCTTACAAAGCCTACTGATACTTGAAGCCAACCGTAGTAAGCGGCACGTGTAGCACATACGTTCTTCAATTAGCTTCTTTAACTTGCGCTGAACTTCGGCTTCCCCAGTCCACGTTTTAACCAAAGTTTCCCTTTGACCAGGACGCTCGTCTTCTCCTGCAAACGAATACAGTAATCCCCTACCATGCATCCATTTTGCTTGCAAGTGCAGCACGCAGCAGGAAAGGGGAAGACGATCGCGGTTGCCAAGATAAGGTTTCTGTAGCGGGATTAGTTGAGCTGCTGCCTTTTGTTTGCTCAGAATCGCTCAATGCCACGTCGGACTCACTGTTACTTTTTATGTAATTTATCATAAATGCCTGGGCTAACGTAGGACATCCCAACCATTCAAGAACGTCGAAGAAGCCCACGATACTGTCGCCCGCCTCTAGTTTGGCCTTGAGATTACTGACTGCTCAGCAACCCAATCGCCTCATTGCATTAAATGGAGTACGTGTCAAAAACTAACAACCCGGCCTAGGGGCAGAACACGGATCGGTGGTCGTTCGAGTACGGTGCACGGCTTTCATGTTGCCATTGTTGCTCACACTGCTTGAGGCGCAGTTTGCCTAACTTCTCTTTATGCGCGGAATCCAAAAGACCAACCTCTGCGACACGTGCAGGCTCAGGATAATTAAGTAAAAAGATTATGCGCGTGCTTTTTTTGTTCCTGGCACTCGCAACATAATTGACCTTTTCTTCAGGCAGTAAAGTTTCCCACGCACCTTCAGCACCGCAAATGGGCATGTTAGGGAACCCTGTGCAACGGGTCGTCTGAGAAACGTCACATTCCGGTTCAGTAATCAGTTGCTCCTTGGATTCTTCGTTTCTTGCAAGGTCCGTATCTGTGTGACAAAAGATACTCCTGTACTACATAAATGTTAATCTGGTTGATTTACACCCTTCTGGCATGTAATCACATAGCTGGTATGCTGGATGGCAAGTGTATTGCTACAGTGTGTTACTGAAAATCATATGCAAAGTTTCACTGTCATACATTGGGGCAGAGATATGGTTTTCAAAACATGGTCCGTGATAGCTGGTTCCTTAAGACGGAAAAAAAGCCAGCGTGGTCCAGTTTGCGTTATGGCATCAATGCTTGCCGTTTCTTCGCTTTTCCTCAGAGCTTTAAAGTCCTCGGTGGCTGTAGGCAAATTCAAATATATACTGTAGGCAATAGGGACGATCCCTTTGCGAATGATTTATTCCAATAGCTGTGATACTCAAAACGCTTGACTAGCCGTTTACCTTTTTCCGTAGAAAAAGCAAAAGCCTCTGAAAAGAAAAAAGCACATACATTCAGATATCGAGAGCTGTATCCTCATACACTCGCCGCGGTTGTGTAAAACGCGGTGGGAGTAAACAGGAAGTTAGGACATCGGCTGCTCACCAAGTGCGGTATTAGACACAAAGGGATAGGAGTCTACCAACTGTTCACTGTCTGCAGAGGAGAAGCGCACAAAGAATAGAATAACCAGACATTTGGGGTGCAAGACTGGAACTAGACTACACGTGATGCACAGAACGACACAGTAGGGGTCCTTGCTCTCAGCACTAAACAGGCTCCTGTCAGCGACCTACCAGTGCGGATTTCGCCCATAATAACCTCCAGATCAGCAGCTGCTGCAAGCGAGAGGGAGAGGGGAATTGTTGCTTCTGAGCATGACACCAGAAAGGAGGCAGCACGCAGTATCAGCGCTAGCCCTAACAGTAGAGGTGGCCAATTCAAGAGGCTAATAAGCCCTTTGCTCACATACCAGTAGAGCTTTTCACTTCTGGTGTGGTTTCTGCAGTGTCTGGGGGGTTGGCAATCGCAAAAAGTAACGACGTAACGAAAATTAAACACGAGCCAATCCAAAACGTGAATGACGTTTGAGACATCCTAAATCCTGAGGGATCAACATTCGTGAAGCAGAACACATAGCGGGCATTAGGAATGGGCTTGTGCAAGCACAGCGCTTAATTCTATATATGAATCATGACTGGCAGTTCCGCTGCGTTGAGACATCATGGCACTACTTCAGATTACTAGCTGCTCTATCCACGGCTTAAGCAGTAGGTTTTGCAAGATTACCGACGGCGTTCACTGGCTGTAACTCTGAAGCTTAATTGGCTTGTCTCAATTTCCGTGGAGGCTATAAAGGCAACTGGTCTTTTCGTACAACAAAGACTTATAACAAACAACTAAACTTTAGCCTTACTAGATTCGTAGCCGTAAAATTGGTGCCACATACACCGTTTGCAAGCCGGAGACTCTCTTGAGCCAGCAGGCCTCGCCATCTTCGGATAGGAATGAGAATTGAAATGCGGAAACTCTTAAGCCGATTAAAATCCAACTTGTAGCAAGACATTTGCTAATTTTTAAAATTTGTAGTTCACGCTGTTACCTAGAGGGAATCTAAGTCTGGTAAGCCGCATGTAGAGGTCGACTTCATACAGAGCAGGGCCACCAAGGCAACCAAAAATATGCTCACGGGATGAAAACTGCTCAAAGTTATGCTCTTGCAAACGTTTTGTTTTTAACATGTCTTTTATTGGATCAAATACTTGGCTTTGCGTCACGGCAGGACAAATTGAGCAGAATGGTGTCTGACCTCGGGCAAAGGCCCAGGTCACTCTCACGTAGTGGTCCCATTTTCGACAAAACCACATTAAAAAATTGCTGGCTTCGCACGAAATTTATTTTGCATTGTTAATTAATAATTTTATCTAGTTAACTGTGGTTATAAAGACATAAATTCTCACACTTTGAAGCTGTTAAGTCCAGTGGTGGTAAGGGCAAATTCTCAAACGGCACGAATACCGATGTGACGTGAAATTTCCTCCTCGCCCCCATTGCCTTAAAGTGCACAATTTTAACTTTTTAAAACTATTAGAATAAGCAACAAACAGGGAATACCTCGGTAAGTGGCCGTTGAGTCGTGCTAGTTCACGAGGGAGCAAAACTGGGCTGTAAGTTGTACTGAGCAAGGTCGTAGTCGCACACCAAACGATGCATAAGCTTGTCATCAGCTATCTGGTGTAGCAAAGTAACAAAAGAAACTTTCAACGGTTTGAGGTCCAAAAGTTGCAAGCAGGCTAAGGTATGCGCAACTCAGTTCAAGCATCCCGTTTATGATAAATAACTGTGATGGCATGCATCAAGAGGTCTAATGTACACCGGCAAAATATATGCGCTAGTGTGCTTGGGGTCGAAACGCACTTTAGTTCACTGATTATCAGGGATATAAAGCAATATCGCGTGTGCACCAAGCGATTTCTCGTTCCCTTAGAGAATGAGACGTTGCTGTTAGTGGATATATAAATATAGCCTAGCTTGAGCAGTTAATGCAGAGGCGGCACTATGGATAGCTGACTTGGTAAAAAAGTATTGGAGTACCATGGTTTCAACTGCAGCCCCACAAGTTTGCAGCTGGCTGTAATATATGTACCGATGTATTTGTGGAACCAAGAGCACTTTAGTGCATGCGAGCCGCTTGATAGAGCACATGAAACCACGCAAGTTCTCTTCTCCTTAGACGTTGAGAGGTTGACCGTTACTTGTATGTAGCCTAGCTTGAGCTGTTATCGCATAGGTGACAGTAAGGTGAGCTGGCATGGGAACAAGACACTGGCGCACCATAGTGTCAGCTGCCGCCCCATACGTTTGACACAAGCAGCCGGCTTTATCAGCGCTGCAACTCTAGGTGATATCCACTGTCTTCGCAGTGCTTTCAGATTATGAAGGCGTGCAACTAGAAAGCCTCAACTCAGCTTGGGGGATATGGCTGACAAAGCCCTGTTTTTCGGAGGGTGAACGAAATACTATTATGTGTGAAGCACAAGAGCGGGGGGGCAGCCCAAAGTACTCGGAGAGATACTTCTTGAAGACCTCGGCGGAGGGTCGGCCTTTTCTCTTTTGTCTTCGCATTTAGCCTTTTGTGCAGACAGGCCGCAGAAGCATGGTTGGGTTTTGCAGGCTTGACATTCGTTGTTGGCTGGCGATCCTTGCGGAGATGGACTTTAGTGTGAACCTCTCATCCCCTCTGGTTTGCCATGAGATAGTTTCTTTGTTACAAATTTCTTGGGGTATCCTTGACCCGCTATCGTTTTTTCCCCTGTGTGGAAGAGTTGGTAGGGTGAATGAAGCCTATCATTGTCGATGCCCTCCAGAAAGCTGAAGCACGCCGTCTCCTGGCTGTCGTGCATTAGATCCTGGTCAGATATAGGGGTCATAAGGAGGCGTTCGCAAGGGGTTTTTGATACACCTTAACCACTTTTAGTGCCAACTGGCCTTGTTTCTTGCCAGTCTGGGGAAAGAAGAGAGCTTCGCTGCTGTGCAACAAAAGCCTGCGAAGTCGGATTGCCCCTCTGTACCGGATCCGAGCTGTCTTGTCTGGATTCATCTGGCACTTGCTTCTGGTTGGGATAAAACATCTGGCGCTGCCCACGTACCTCTGAAAAAATTTGTTCCCTTCTGCTATTGGCATCGAGAAAACGTGAATTTCGCTCTGCAGATTTGGTGGAAACGGAGGATCGCTGCCCAGGATAATAAGTCCTCGGCAACAGGACTCCACTGTCTGTCGCTTTCGATCTCATCCTGGAGTTCAACCCCTCGCGTATAATACGACGGATGCGCTGCCGCCGATCAAGTTCATCTTCATCTGTGTATATGGATGTCCTGTCATGCAGTGCAAACCTGTGAACCTCTGCTCCCGAAGTGCGGCCAGTATCGCTTCCGGAAGAATTCGAGGTTGAATCGCTGCTGCTGTCATCTGAAAAAGAAGGGTCCCTGCTTGCAATATTCAATACAATGGCTGGTAGTCCCTCTGACTTATTCGTTGCTTGCGATCCAGCGTAGGACTGCTCACGAGGAAGGTCGGACCCTGAGCTCGCTGTATCCTGTGGAGCACCCTTCTGCTTCTCCAGTGTCTCACTGGGGTGACTTCTTGAACTGCGTCTCCGTCGTCCCCCCTTGAAAAGCACAACTGTCGTCGGGGTCTCGTCGAGTATAGGTACAAACTGCCGAAGTGACGAATCTGGGGCATTCTCTTCGCGTGACGTAATGTTGATGTCCAGAGGCCGGGGCAATACCTGTTTCGTGAGCTCCATAACACGGCTTGCTTTATCACTAAATCCTGCAACTCCAGGAGACCTCCTAGAGCTCTGTCGTTTTCTCCGTTTCATTTCGAGAATTGAAGAAAAAAGGGCTGCGAGTCGCTTGCGGCGCCATGCGTGTTGAATCACTCGCGCCGCTGCATGACGGTGCATCGCGCTGATCATAGCCTCTTGTTGGCGCATCCACTGTGTATTCTCTAAATCGCGTGGACGCAGCCGCTCTGAAACTCGCTTGGCAAGGTCCTCAGTCCTTGTGCCAGAAAGAGAAGGTGACGAAGAAGCCGGCGTGCCAGACGGCGAATTTGGAGAAGGCAGGCTGCTCTCACCTGATGTAGGGTGGTAAGCGCCAGAGACTCCCCATGTGGGTATTCGAGATAGTCGATACAGACGCTTGGCACCCTGGTTTTCCTCAGACGTTCCTGAAGCACAGTCACGTGTTAACAGAGCCGCAGTAACTAATTCTAAACCTTGGCCATCAACCCAGGAATGAGCTCGGAAGGTGTAAGCCTCATGATCTGCCACATTAGGCTTGGGCTGCCCCCATGTTCCTCTCTGTGTGACAGATACAGGAAACGCCTGCTTGTTGGTAGCAGCCTGGACCTCACCTGCCGTACTTTGGTCTTTTGGGTGCTTGTGGAACTTAGCGGTAGCCTGCTCGTCGTCAACACCGTGAATGGCAATAGGCACGGCCTCTGGCTTCGCCCTGTCCTCAACACGTACAACTCCGTGCGTCCTGTAACCGGTGGTAACACTGCCCTTGTCAAAAACACTTCGTGGTCCGTCAATCTCCAAAAACTTGCTGACACCCTTCCTCTGAAACCCTCCAGGCTCGCGCAAAGCATGGCAAACAGCTTCAAGGTCAACGCTGCGAGACGGCGATCCAGCTTTCATGGGAGACGTT
>NPHX01000453.1:405063-418667 GCA_002271815.1 Eimeria falciformis
CATCGCGAGCGGCGTTCACTGAGCCGCTTCTCCCGCTGAACATCAGCACGCTCTCCGATGGACGAAAGCAGTTTCTTGCTAGATGTAGAACGCACTGATTTCGGATATGGTGGATGCGCTGTTGCGGGGGTAGCTGTGCTGAGCTGTGGCACACGATAGTACTGTGATGTGCCTGGCTCGGAAGCACGGTTCTTTTGAGCGTCCAATACTTTGCGCATTGGAAAACAAGCAACTCTCTGGCACTCCAGGTTCTCATAAACGTTGCTGCTAACATCCTGTAAATCAGTCTCTCCAGATGCTGATTCATTGGACACTGGGTTTCGGGCTGTATGCCTCTCATAGCGCGTGAGGTAGGCACTGTCCCCCAGTCTTGAAGCCACCACAGACTCTGCATGGCAAGACAGTACTTTGCGATTATCAACAGAGGGGTCTTTTATGACTGGTACCACGTCTTGCTCTTCCTCCAGCGCCATTGACCCATGCAAGGGTCGGCGGAGTTCATGGGTAATGCTCATCCCACCATGGCCTCTAGTTTGGTGGCTAACAGCGTGAAGCCGATGTGTTCTTGGAGAACTCTGCTGCTGTCTTCCAGAAGCTTGCTGGAATTCCTGTTTAGTTGCACCCAGGGGCGGCTGCTTGCCGTTGCCGCTAAGCCCAGTAATGCTTGATGGCCCTTTCTTCAGCTTCAAGCCCACCTTGACGCTGTATGGCCCCAGCGATCTCACTACCAGTGCTGATTCCCGGAAAGCAATCACGTCAGCAGGGGTTGTCTCATATCCGCTTATGAACCCCTGGCGGCAAACGCCGTCTGGGAGTTTGGATACGTTTTCAGTTTTGCCGGGTGCTCTTGGCGTGTCAAATGGAGACGGACTCACGAATATCCGTACGTTACACTCTTCTTGAGAGCCATTACGTTTTGTGGCTTGAGGAGGAAGCCTCGATGGCAATTCTGATTTTCCGTTTAATTGATTAATTTCTGCGGGACCTTTAAATTCGGAAGGAATTTGCGCGGCTGTCACGTTAGCAGGTGAGGGCACGACAATCCTCGACGTCAACGAGTCGAAGGGCTGAAAAAAAGCGGAAGGAAACGCGCAGAAAAACATTTTTGACGCTGATATCTAGTGCGGTTTAGGGTATAAATATTGGCAGAGGGACGTCATTTTTTAGCAGCCCTCCCGCTAAAAAAGAACATGTAAATATTTTATGGGATGGGAATTAGAGTTCCTCTTCAAGTGTACAGATGTTCCACAAAACCAGTACCTCCAGCGGATTCTTGCGTGCTTCCAAAAGCATTTTTGCAAGCACCACGACTTCCGCAGCCAACCGCTTTTCAGCCTTCGGCGCCTTAATGGTGTCGGTGAGCGACTGCAACTTCAACTGTGAGAGAGCACGTCGTAGAAGGCACCAGACGAGAGCACCCGTTGAAGAAAAGATGAGGCCCAAATTTATATAAATTTCGACTTAGTATAACTTGCGAACTTACATCAAGAAGTAGTTCCCAATACCTTGGTGCGTCTAGGCCGTTGATCCGCCTCCACCACCATTTCCCTTTGCAGCTCCTCTGGCCATGTGGTCCAGAAAACGTTTTGGATGAAACATCTGGTACCTGAGCCAACGTAACCCATATTTATACAGGCACAGTTCTGGATCTTGAGTGCATGCCAGCAACTTATTAGACGGCTTCGCAAAAGTCCGTTAGGCAACGGCTAATATAGCATGCCGGGTTTTACCCTCAATGCAATGCTCCTTCGCACTCTGTGGCCTCGGCAAGCAGCTTGAATTTTTGTTACAGCAAAATTCTGAGGGAAGAACGCGTACAAATAAGTTTCGGCACTATGCGTGTGAATTTACGAACTCTAAATGAACTTTCCTGCAGCGTGATTCTCGCAAAGAAGGGCACAACAATGCTCTGCAAAGAGATGCACTTCTAGAAAGTCTCGCTTTTCTTTTTCCTCCCGCTGCCTGTTCAGGTCTTCTTTAAGCTGAGGAAACAACTTCTTCCTGATTCCGACGCCGCACCACAGCGAGCCAAGGCCAAGAGTAACTCTTGCATGCAGCAAATGTAGCCGAACCCAATAACATCCCCTCCATGTAGTCCCCATGAGAAAAAAAATCATGACTGTGAATGTTACTCGCCCAGGTATCCTGCAAGGATTCCTTAGCTCCTTCCCGCCTTCAGAGGGCTGTGGGCCTCTAATGGCACTATTGCATGTGTCACGCTACGAGTTCGGTTCCACTGACTACAACGCTACGGGGTCCATCGCAAGCAGCGGACATCTTACAACGCCCTATCTGTAATTTTAAACCAAGTATTCAGCTAGCCAGCCTCTTGAAACCCACCAGGAATTCACCACCTGAGTGCAAGAAATGTAGGCCTTCTCCGACGCCACTGTTTTTGCCAGCACCATCAAGTCTTCATTGGCTTCCCTAAAGGCCTTAGCGACAACCGGATCAAGCTTAAGTCGGGTAGCCAGCTGTTGCATGTGGTTATTCCGCTGGCGCCGCCCTTGCATTCGTTGGACGGTTTGGTGATGCAGCTTTTGCTGCCGTTTCGAGTCCCTATGCTCAATCCATGCATGCTCAATTCGTCGAACCTTCGAGGCAACATCGTCACGCTTTTTTTTTAGCTGAGACAATCCAGATCATTCGGAGCAAACACGCTAAGCCAAATGGAATAGTGAGAAACCCAGCTGCCACAACACTGCAGATGGCGTGCTTATCAGCTGCCTTGAGTGTTTTCAGGCCCCAAAAAGTAAGGCCTACTTGTTTCCGGAGCTCACGATTATACCAGTCCACGTTTTCGCCCTGTACGCAATGCATATCCAGTTGTTCCCTCTGCATTTGCTCAGAAGAAACGAGTTTTTTCCGCGTGCAAGCAACCTGCAGGGTTGACGGCTTCACCTGGTTCTCCCTAACAGTGTCGCCACACCGTTTCCCTAAAGCAGCGTTGATTCCATGAGGCACGCGATTCCCACTAAGGGCTTGTGCTACGCCGACACCACCGTCTGCCTTCCGCACTCCTGCGGACCGCTCTAGAGAGTGAACCACTGGGGCCAACGCGGGAATAGGTCTATCAGATGGGACTGATGGAGTATCCCGGGGAAATTTTATACATAATTTTAGACCGGTCCCCAGGGCTCTGTGCAACGCATAAAACCGCTGCGCGCCTCAAACCGCACAAAGAAAACTCCCAGATTCAGCTGGCAGTGGCAACAGTGAGTAAACCGCATAGCAGTTACACACTGATAGAAGCATTTACGTTTATGAATTGTATGCATGATGCCAACCACAACAGACTAAGACAGCAGTATCTCTCTCAGCAGTGCAAAGTTTGACGCCATCATGTATGGTGTGACCCACCTCCAGAGTGGTTGGTTCGCTTTGGAAGCGGATAAGCATGCCTCGACCCAAAGCTTCCTGAGGAACTAAAGGGGGAAACATCGTGTGAGCCTGCAGGGTATTCAGCTGTGACCTATGGATCTGGAAGCCCGAAAGCCATGGTTGTTCGAGTCCTGAGGGAAATTTCGTAAGACTCAACTGTGATCCAGTGGCACATGGCAGCCGTTGGCTCCATGTGGAAGCTCCGAAAGGTTCAGGGAGGATTATGCCGGGAGCACCAGGCCACAGCCTAAGAGGGTCGTTCGACGCCATTTTCCATTCCGGCGACTGGAAATGAGGAGGTAACAGGGGGATACCTCAAGTATCATTTAGGCATGGGGAGGAATTGTTCATTGTGAAGCACTTCACGGCTGTGATAGCTGACATTAAAGCTCCATCTGTGAGTACAGCACACCGCCGCCTGGTCAGGCTACGGGCAACTGCTTGGAGGGTGACACGTGAACATTCAATAAAAAAGTAAAAATTCAGGTTTTATTGCCGAGCTCAAAAATAAGAAGAACCGTGGATATCTAACACCGTAAATCCTTTTGTCTATCGTGGTCAACCAGGTCCTAACGCTCGAGTCAGGAAGTTTTCCCCCGATGCCGTGAGAAAACTACCAAAATCACAACGGTACAACTCAGTAGAAAAAGTGTATCAGAAAGGAAATGGCAGTTGATCCAGTGCATTCGTAGAGTGCCTGGATAAGCTATCGGTAGTTTAGGCCCTTCAAAACGATGGCTGGCAGCTCGCAATTCATTTTCACCTGATAAGCTACGATGAAAATATTTTTCTCCCTTTCAGTGGCATTGTAATATGATAACACACAGCATTTTTTTTATTTTGAGGCTTCGTTCGTGAAGGGGAGCAAAATGACAACTTCACCATGATCGAGGCGAATGGACCACTCGAACCAGCCCCAATAGAACACTTTTCTTAACTCCCCAGCAAATCCAACTTCGTAAAAAGAAAAGACCAGACAAATCCAGTGACCAATTGATAGGCTCGTTGTTACGGTTTTTAATGACTCATATTTCACGTAATCCAACACGCTTCTTTATCCCGGAGTTGGTTGCCCGGAGTGCCCACCATTACCTCTCTGTCCCCCATCTCTTTTAATAGGCTTCCTCACGTGTTTTCTTTTCAGATAACATGCTTGGTTAAGACGAATAGGCTTGGACGAATAAATTATTGAAAGTGGATGACGGATGCGTCGTTTTCGCATCCGTGAAAAGGAGCAGTGCCACTAGTTAACTCTATTGACACCACACAAAAAGTTCGCAATTCTGCCAAGAAAAAAAGTACAGTACGGAAAAGGGGTTGCCGTTGCTGGTAGACGCCCCTAGGCGCTACATAGTTACTAAAACCACATGCCTCACTCGCCTCCTTGCTATTAGCGCACTTTTACCTGTACGCAAAATCTACATCTCGCCAAATATAGATTTCGCTAGGGGATACGCCATATTAAGGACTAATGGTTTTGCACTGGGCCGAACGATGACAGGTGGCGTGGGGCCAAACCCTGCACAGATCGCTCTGTATGTATTGCCCCTACCACCCTTCTCAGCATTACTATGTACATATGACAAGTTTGGCTAGAACGGGATAATGCTGGAGCATATGGAATAATGAAGAATTTAACGGGTATTGACACACACCCAACAAACAGACACACGTCAGTCTCGTTCAGAGGTGATGCTCCTTGAGGCTTTTACTGCAGCTTGTCTGCGAAGCAGGTCAATAAATTTGAGGCGCATGCATGCGTCACAACCGCAAGCATGTGAAACTTCATTCGCAACGATTCAGGATGAAAGATAAGCCTCAGTGTTACGCTGCCGAGGCTTTCCAAACCCATGCGTGTTTGTGCACTACCAGCGAGCAGGACCGCCATGAGAAGCAACTCTGTCACCATCTAACTGAAACGATAAGGACCTTCTGGCAAGCTGCCACACATCAACTTGAAGAAATACAAACACGGATATACACAGATAGCAGGGAGATACCGACAAAAGGTCAGTCGTATTGCTGCCTGAGCTGCATCCACGTCTCGGGTTTCCATGTTGCGTGGGACGATTGCCCCTTCATCCGCTTTAGCTTCTCCCTCTCCTTCACTGTCAACGCCCGCTTCCGGCCTGAAGCATCCGGCGACGAAATACACTTAAGTGAGTGCTTCCAGACAAAGGCTCTTGTTTCGTTTACAAAAGCATTTGGATCAACAAATTAAAGGGAACTTTGAGGTGTAATTTTCCTAACCTGCTGCACTCGTGTTCGTCGCTTCATTTCCCGCTTCCTCTCCTTGCGCTGGTTTGTAGCCTCCGCGCCCCTCAACGCCCACGAGTGGCACGTGCCAACCCACGCCAACAGGCAGCCCTACGTAAACTGTAAGCCACACAAAGACAGAAAACAAACAAATAAATAAATAACAATTATTAATCAGGCAAGTTACGCTAGAAAATAAACAAAAAAGCTGCTCTCTGAACCTCCTTGTTTCCCTTCTAGCACCAAAATACACAAAACCAATTGCTGTCTTGTCACTATTTTTGTCAGGTGGGCCCAAAGAGGAAACCGGCAAAGGAGGAGTTCCCATAGGCCAAAACGGGGTCCTGAAGAGTGCCCTAATGACCAGGGGTTGCATGTATATATCCAATTATATATGTTATTTACCTTGTTGCTGCTTCTTGGCTGGGCGACGAGACTCGGCCCGTGGGCCCGAGGCTGAGACGTGCTGCACCTCAGCTCCCGCAAGTCTTGCGGCTCTTTCTGCGGCTTCTTTGCCTCTTCGAGCCTGCATCTGCCTGACTCTCTCTGCCGCTTCTTCTAATGCAATATTTACGGGGGGAAGAGAAGCTGGCTGCTCCCTGTCCTCTCCCTGCAGCTGCGCTTGCTGCTGACGCTGCCGACGGCTTTGCCTGAGCAGCAAGTGAATGTTGAACTCCTCGTCCTCCTCGGATGCTACTTTTGACAGGACTCTCTCTGTTGCTGGTGCGTCCCCGTCTCTTTCTGCATCTTGTGCTGCTCCTTCTGTGTCTTTAGAAAGCACATCGCCTTCTGCTGTTTGTCCTTCTTGCTCCGACAATTTGTGTGAAAGCGACCCCTCTGTGGAGTGACCCTCGGGTTCGGCTGTCTCGGTGAAGAAATCGCAGGGGGACGGGGGTCCCGAAGACTCAGACGAGCTAAGGCCGTCTATAGCGCGCTGCAGCCGTGCAAGCTCTTGCGCTTCCAACATCTCTAGAAAAAAGTAAAAAAGCAAATAACCGGAAATAGCGCATATGCTAGATCAATGAAATCAATAAAACCCGGGGATTCAAAAAAAGGGCAGTCTCAGCATAGTGGGGCCATATGAAGCATCTTTGGCGCATTAAATAGGTATTATAAAAAAAAACTCTCCTCGGAAGTATAAAACAATTGCCTTTGCCGTTAAATAGAAGTAGTACCCTTTGTTTCCCTCAACTAAAAGGAAGAAGGCGACCCGATAACAGTGCAGCTTCAGAACTGGCTTCGTACCCAATTCTTTATACAAATAGCATTTCCTATGAGTTTTCACTGCAAGAAGAGATGGAATCTTTTCAAAGAAACGGGCGGGGCCCTACCTTTAAGCTCTGAACAGAGGAGAACACCCACACAGAAAAGCACTTCCCCAATATCTTTGTCTACTGTCAGTTTTTATTTTTACTGAATAAATACCGCAATAAAGGAAAAAGCATGGGGAACTAGAACAGTATTTCTTTTCCAACATTCTCCTACCAGCGGTACAGCCCACTTGCATGATGAGCTATGTGTGTATACCGTAGCGGAATATGAGTGTATCCCGTTGATGATCAAACCGTTGAACCCGAAAGTAAAAGCTTACGTAATACGAATGTTTGCAAGTGTGTTATTTTTCTCTCTCGTACACTAACACCTCAAGGAGAGACCGTTTCGCTGCTGTCTTTCCTGGCTTAGCCCCTCCGTGGCTACGACAAACAAAACAATTCCATTCCCTTATGTTTTGTCCTTTGCCTTCGATGATGCGTTCTTGCGCTCGGTGTGTTGGCGGCTGTGCGTCTGCGGCCTTTGCCGCTGCCAGCCAGGGCACCAGAGCTTTTTCATCGGGAGCGGTTCCCTTCCACTATTCTCCGCTTTTCCAGCTTTCCAAGGAACCAAAGTGCCAGTTTAAACGGCTCGACGCGCTTAGTTGTGGTAAGCGTGCAGATGGGACCATGAGGCAAATGTAGTCTGCCTATTGGGGATGCGTACAGGTACTTTGGCGTGGGGCTGAGCTAGGGAATGATTTGCGCTGTATGTGTAATAATAACGCCTTCAGATTACATATGCAATTTTCCCGTTTTGCACACCCTTTTTTTGTGGTGTAAGAATCCCTTGTGGGGTGCATAGATATGAGAAGGGATACAAATCAACATGCGCACCAATACCTACAGCATCTACTTAGTCGGGAACATCTGGAGGATTCCTCTGTTTATACGCAAGACACACACATCCGTGACGACTTCTCTCTGTCTCTCTGTGTGTACAGAAATCCAGAGCGAAAAGATCCCTGGCTTAGGCCCCATCCTGCGCATCCCCTCCAGCACTCTTACAGCTTTGTCTCGAGAGGCATTTGGTGACTTGGCCCATTTGCTCCGTTCTTCGCATTTGCAACAGCTAAGAAACATATTAGACGATAAAGACAGCAGTGCGAACGATAGAGCAGTGGCCTTGGAACTTCTCAAGAACGCATGCATTGCCTCTAAAAGGTGGGGAGGAACACCAGCTGTGAAGCTGAATATAAGTTGTGAAGCTGCAGATATATTGCATGTAGCTACCCACGCATCGATACAGGTGTCGGTGTTATTATTATATGCGATTGTATGTGGGATAATAATATGTGTTTTCTGCACTATGCGTGCGCCGTGTGTGGTTTGTAGGGTTTTGCCTGGCTGCCAAGACACCGGGACAGCCATCGTAGTTGGAAAGAAGGGCCAGTTTGTATTTACAGATGGAAATGATGAGGAAAACCTTTCCAAGGGTGCTTACCTCGCATACACCACAGATAACTTGCGATACAGCCAGGTACATATGGGTTAACGATGCTTTTTGAGTATTTGCATCTTACTCGTGGATAAAAGATCCTTTTGTATGTTTCCCATCAATGGATATGCTTATGTGCGTCAATTTCCGTATAAATACAATAGTTTGCACCGTCTGCTTCCTTGTGTGCGCTCTCTCTGTTTTCTCCTACCTTACAGATGGCCCCTCTCGACATGTACACAGAAAAAAACACCAGATGCAATCTTCCAGCTCAGGTGGACATTTCCGCCGTCATGGGGAATACTTACGAGTTTCTTTTCATCGCAAAGGGAGGGGGCAGCGCCAATAAGACTTTTTTGTATCAGCAGACAAAGGTGGGTGCAGCTAACTATAGGCAATGGGATATTCTTTCTCTTTGCTGTCGTCGTTAATGAATACCGATAACAATAAACAATGACACGAAAGGCGAACAGTGCAAGATGTGTTCATGGGCACGTAGTGCATGCATAGATGTATTTCTGTTTCCGCACCCATGGAGAAAGCATAATAAGCGTGCGTCTTTCTGTTTTCGCTGCTTTTCAATTTGGCACTCTTTTTGTTTATTATGGTCAACAAAAATCGATAAGAATAAGCAATAACTTGAAAGACAGCCAGGACAAGATGGTTTTATTTACACGTGCCGTGTATTCTCAACAGAACCTCCTCTCCCCTGAAAATATGCGCGCCTTCTTAGACGAGAAGATCCGGAGCATCGGGACCTCGGCATGTCCTCCATACCATCTGGCCATAGTGATAGGCGGGTTATCTGCAGAGCAAACCCTCAAGACTGTGAAGCTTACGTCGTGCCGTTACCTTGATTCGTTGCCTACAAGTGGAGATGAACATGGACGGGCATTTAGGGATCTTGCGATGGAGAAAGAGGTGCTGGAAATGACAAGAAATATGGGAATAGGCGCTCAGTTCGGGGGAAAGTACTTCTGCCATGATGTGAGGGTCGTGAGGCTCCCGAGACACGGAGCTTCCCTGCCTGTGGGCATTGGCGTTTCTTGCTCAGCAGACAGGCAGGCGCTTGCTGTTATCAACGAAGACGGAGGTGAGACTGACTACCTCTTTCCCAGCTCCATTCCTCGTGTTACGCTGCTGCTGATGCCCATGGCTTGTTCTAGCTGCTGGTGTTGCGATGGACTTGCCGCTGCTGCTGCTGGACTTACTGCCCATGCCCTCCTTACATTCTTGGGGCGTACATACCATCCCTCTTTTCATGTGGGTTGTTCCGCCTGCCACTTCAGTTTTCCTAGAGGAACTTGAGGAGAATCCCACAAAATTCTTACCGACGGTCACAGAGGCGGACTTGGGCATTTCAGAGCCCGTGCGTCTCAGCCTGGACCAGCCAATGCCTGAACTGCTGAAGGCACTGAAACAATTGCCTTGCAAAACCCGTCTAGCCCTTTCAGGTATCCTCATTGTCGCGCGTGATATCGCACACGCCAAAATGCTCGAACGGCTCGAGAAGGAGGGAGATCTCCCAGACTACTTCAAGAACCACCCCATCTACTATGCAGGTAGGTCCTGTTGTTACTGCTGCTGTTGCTGTTGCTCCTGCGGCTCTTGCTGCTTACGACGTCAGGTTACGCACCAGAAGGTTTGTGGTGTACGTCCAGGCCCCGCTAAGAAACCCGATGGGTTAGTGAGTGGGTCGTTTGGCCCCACAACTGCAGGGCGTATGGATCCTTACGTGCCGCGTTTCATGGCCAAGGGCGGTTCCCTAGTGACCTTGGCTAAGGGAAACCGATCCCCAGCAGTGGCAGAGGCTTGTAAGAAATACGGAGGAGCCTACTTGGGCTCTATGGGAGGCCCCGCTGCAAGTATTGCCGAAAACTGCATTAAGGAGGTTGAGATCTTAGAGTACCCAGAGCTGGGCATGGAGGTAGGTATTAATAGAGCGTCGGTTCTTGAGGGTTTGCAGTTCATTAAGGAAGTAAAGATTTTTAATTAGACCACAGTTTGCTGTAGAGCAGCGACGGGCTGATGAGGGTTGCTTGCCTGTGGCGTTTCCCTGGCGTAGGCCGTCTGGAAGATCCGCGTACAGGATTTCCCGGCCTTTGTCGTCATTGACACAAACGGCAACGACTTTTACAGATCTTGGATGCCTTGAGTGACGGGAATTTCCGCAGAGAGAGAAGGTGGCTTTAAACGACAAACGCGTCTCTTACTGCTCGTAGGTCGCACTTCTGCAGTCGCTTGAAAGGTAGCGGCACCTCCGTACTCTAGATAGGATACAGATTTTCGTAGACAGATGTTTATGGGGTTTGGCTGCTGCCAGGCCCTTAGCACTGCCTCTATCAGGCCCTTAGCACTGCCTCTATTTTTCTTTGCATTCGGATATTATTTGGCGCTGAGGGTTCCTTGCCCGTTGTTTCTCTTTTGTCGGTGGGGACAAGGATTTGTGCACCTTGCGCTATTTTCCCTGAAGGCAGAAGAGGGTTTAGGGTTTAGGGTTTAGGGTTATCTCTAGCTAGCGTGCGCATGCGGGGTTCGGCTTATTGAATAGTAGGCGGCTAATTTGTTTATATTTGGACTAACTGACGTTTAACATTTTATTTGTCGTTGGAAGCGGCGCTTCGCCAGCTGCGAAGGCCAGCGCAACCGACGGGTGGCCTGTGGCAGTTTGGGTCTTCCGGCAACGAACCGTTTCTGTCTTGTTTTTATCGGTAAGCAAAATAAACTTCGAGTGAAATTTTTGCCCTAAAATTTGCGGATTTAGCCGAGTAAATGTGGAGGTTATGATGCATCAGGGAAGAGCGAAAGCAGGAGAGAACGAGGCATAGGGAGGCAGCCATTTTCGCATACTATTAGCCAACGATTTTTCTGAACTATTTCTCTACAGAAGTGCTTCCGTAAACAAACGAGTTAAATCTTATTACCTATATAAACGATAAAAAAACGTGCCAAGACACAGCTCGTACTGTAACCAGAACCCTTTGTGTTCCTCTGTTCTCACATGGCGGTTCTAACGCCATAGCATCTACTTTATGCGGTATTGTTTTTCCTATGGCTTGAGGCCACAATGAATTATAACATACCATTTGATGGGATCTTAAAGAGAGTAGTATCCGCTCCGTGGAGCTCTCCAATCTTCTCTCTCCTTGCCATATCTCAGCCTAAGGGGGCGCCTCAGGCCTATGGCCGTTGATGTGTAAGCGTGCTGGGGTGCACCTCCCCCCACTCTGGCAGCCTACAGCTAGCTAGGGTTATCTAGCGCTGCTCTATTCAATTCTGCGTAATGTGTGTATATGAACAAAGATGGATAAACGCCCAGGGTGATAGCTGCATATAAATAACACTCAGTTTAGCTTGTTACAGCGGTAGCTACGGGCTGAGAGGAGAACCGAAGGCTCTATTTATTTATAGTTTTTCCTGCCCCCCCTACACACCAATGCGTTACAACACGCCAAATATAAACCTGCATAAGCAGCGTACAGTGCGAGTTTCGACTGTAATTTTTGTGTGGAGGCAGCCCTCTTTGTTGGAAATTATCGGCGTGGTGGTCTGCGTATTAACAGCGCCAGTTGGTTCATTACACGTTTTTTTCTCTCTTTTAAAGACACAATCTGATTAGTATATTGGTTTTAGTTCAGTGTATTCAGAAATAAATCTCTTTCTGTGTTGCTGTTGCTATTTTCTTTACAGGAGGCCCCAAAACCGCCGATGCATTTGACGCATGCACCCCAGGCAGGTGCACGAAGTTTGTCGTTTTATCTTATCTCTTTTTCCTAGTTAATCTGTAAATATCTTAAAACTGTTTGTACATCTGAAAACAAGGATATAAGCAGTTGTTTCCCCAAGTCTCACTGTCAGATTGATTTTCCTGTAGCCTCAAAAACAGCCAAACCAGCAGATAGCCATACGCCAGGGGAGACACCGCTCACGGCAAGGTGACTTTGGTGCGTGTGTGTGTCGGGCCTTTTCCAGCAGCGCAGCAGCCGCAGCGGCACGAAGCCTGTGCGTTTAGGGCTGCTTTCCTCGAATTCAGTGCAGCTGTGCATGCCTTCGTCGCTGCAGCAGAAGCAGCTGATGTAGAGGTGCTGCATCTGAGACACCGGAGGAGAGAGAGCAGGGAAAGGATCAAAAGCTGATATAAAGTTTTGAGGATGGGGCAGCCACAAGTCGACGGCATCGACTGGCCCGGCCTCTACAGATGGTCCATTAAATACTCAGGCAAGACAACTTTCTGCATAGCAGCAGCTGCAGCAGCAGCAGCAAGAACACGAACAGCACATATAGAGTAGATGCCCATCCGTATATTCTTAAAAATCCCCTAGTTAAGACCAGCCCCCCAGTGAACCTCTCTCTTGTTGCTACTGGCTGCATCCCGGGTGTACGTACACCTTGCTGCTCAGATGGGACTTCCCCGCAGTGCAAGTTAAGCGACGAAGATGTGGCATTTCTTCGCGGCGCCATTCAAGAGGCTTTTGCCCAGGAGGAAGACCCAAAGGCTGTGACAGAAGAGCAAATCAAAATGATAAAAAAATTCCTTGAGAAAGAGGCACCCCGTGAGCCGCTCTTATAAGCCCCAAATTTCTCTGTTTTTCCTCTAAGTAGACTACATAGGTGTAATCTATACGCTGCTGCATGCAGATGGACCCCAGCAGGTGCATGCTTGCAGAAGTGATGTGCACACAGACGCACATGGAGTATGCACGCATGCACTCACATGCGGGTGTACAGACACCTCAGATGCATGCAGAGCGAAACTTGCATAGCGAGGTAATGTGTGAAGAGATATGCAGATGTATACCGACATGCAGATGCATGCACACATATGTGCTGTATGTACACCGACATTCAGATATATGCACGCACACCGACCCACAGACATAATGTACATACAGATGTTGTGTGATACACACAGACACACAGATGTGTGCATGCATACATATGCAGACAGCTGCAGACATACAGACACGATGTTTGTAGAAATGTTTGCAGACACACCGACATGCAGATGCATGCACACACATAAGCTGTATGTACACCGACATACAGGCATTCGCTTGCATACTGACATAAAAGCACTACAAGTTTAATGTCTGCACGCTTACAGGAGATGCTGCCATGCAGACAGATGCAAACAGATGCATATAGACACATATAACGTGTGTACACTGACAAACAGACACATGCGTACAGATCCATATATATATATATATATATATATA
>NPHX01000453.1:418829-438662 GCA_002271815.1 Eimeria falciformis
GGTGGTGCTGCTACTAACAAATGAATCCCTGTTGGTATTGCGGCTGTTGCTGCTCTTGTTTTTTCTGAGTGTTTTGCTTTGCTTCTCCTGACCCTTGCTGCCGTAGCTGTTGCTGTTGCTGCTGCTGCCGCTGCTGTTTTCATTTGCTGCGACTGTTCGTAGCTGGTGTTGCTGCTGCTGCTGCCCGCAGCAAGGGATTGCATTGCATCCCTCACGGTGCTGCAGCGTCTAGTAGACGATTATCCTGAACTCTCCCGAGACCTTGAAAAGTAAGTAGTCCTGCTGCTGCTGCTGCCGCTGCTGCTGAGAACTGTCAAGGTGCACTGGTGTAGTGTATGCCTTCCTGTTGTTGCTGCTATTCCTGCTGCTATTGCTGCTCTTGCTGCTGCTATTTCTGCTGCACTTGCTGCTGCTATTTTTGCTGGCGTGCAGGCTTAATGCTCTGGAGCCGTTGCTGCGTCTGCTGAGTATGTCTTCTGGGGGAGAGGCCGCAGCTGCGGGCAGCGGCGCTCCTTCAGGACAGCAGGAGCAGCAGATACAGGAGAGTGAGGCAGCGAAGGCGTTTATAATTCTTGAGAAAACTTTGGAGATTTTGGCGAATGTTGTGCAAAATAATCCGCAGATTCAACAGGCTGTCTTCGACTTAGGGGTGAGACGCACGTTAAGAATGCTGAGTGGATAACCAAACAATCATTATCAATCCATCATAGCTAATAACCAAAATAGCTTATTGGAGAGACAGGTTTACCGCCGAACAACCCTCTCTGCTTCTGTTTGTCTGTCTCTCACACCACTCTCTGTGTCTCGGTCTCTCTGTCTGTCTCTCACACCACTCTCTGTGTTTCTGTGTCTCTCTGTCTCTGTCTGTGTCTCTCACACCCCTATCTGTCTGTATTTGTCTCTGTCTGCGAGAAAGCCATCGACAGATACCTCTGTCTCTGTCAGTTTCGCATACCCGTCTTTATCTCTGTATCTCTGTGTCTTTCTTTGCCTCTCTCACAGCCTTTGTGTGTC
This sequence comes from Eimeria falciformis, assembly GCA_002271815.1. Lineage (NCBI taxonomy): Eukaryota > Apicomplexa > Conoidasida > Eucoccidiorida > Eimeriidae > Eimeria > Eimeria falciformis. Next base: position 419,844 of record NPHX01000453.1, read on the forward strand.
TCTCTGTGTCTCTGTGTGTCTCTGTCTTTCTTTGTCTCTCTGACAGCCTATGTGCGTCTCTGTGTCTCGCTTTGTCTCTCTGATAGCCTATGTGTGTCTCTGTGTTTCGGTTGTCTCTCTGACAGCCTGTGTGTGTCCCTTTGCCTTTCTCACAGTCTGTATGTGTCTCTCTTTGTCTCTCTCTTACTCGTTGTCTCAGGGCCTTCGTCTGCTCTTTCTGCTTGTGAGAGAAAACCCACGCAGCAAGGTGTTGCGGGTGAGAGCGTTGCAGACATTGTCTTGTCTGTTGAGAAACCACAGGCCAAGCGAAGAGTCTTTCCTCCAGAGCAGAGGCCTCAGCCTTTTAGTCTACGCCATCAAAAGTGATGACCCCAAAGTAGGCTGGGATTAGTGGCTAGCACCGCATTGGAGACAGACGGAGACAGACATAGAGGGAGAGAGACAGAGGCAGGCAGGGAGACAGAGGCAGAGTGAGACAGAGGCAGAGCTTGGCAGAGGCAGAGATAGACAGAGGCAGAGAGAGACAGAGGCAGAGAGAGACACAGGCAGAGATAGACAGAGGCAGAGATTAAGACAGATTAACCCTAGGCAGCTTCATGCAGGAACACATCACGTATTCTTCTCCCTCGCTCTAGGTTGCAGCCCCCGTGCGCGTTGCACCCTTCCGTTGGGGTGTATGTTCACCTAAGTGCTCGTACAAGAATTGTTTCCCTGCGGACTTGTGCTTGCAGTATCAGGAAAAAGCGTGTTCTCTCTGTCGGCATTTGGTGGCTGAGGGTCTCGTAACGTTTCAGCAGGCCAAGGATACAGGCTTGTTTATGGCCATGGAGATGCTCATCCCCACCCTGCAGGACTTGACAAGTGAGCTACGGCATGCGAGGAAGAGGCGGAGAAAAAAGAGTTAGAGACAGAGAGATTTATTTTGAATGCCACCGCTTTGCCGTACAGCAGGACAGACAGAGAGATCTACGTAGCACAGCAGTTATGCCTGCGGACAGAAAGAAAAAGACAGACAGAGATAGAGACAGACAGACAGAGATAGAGCTGACAGAGAAAGAGGTGGATAGAGACAGAGGCATGCAGAAAGAGACAGACAAAGAAACAGACAGACAGAGAGTCGAACAGAGAAAGACAGACAGTGAGAGACAAAGAGACAGGCAAAGAAAGAGACAAAGAGACAAAGAGACAGACAGAGAGAAAGAATCCCCTCAGCTCATCAGACGCTTGCAGCGTTTGTCTTGTGCATGCAGACGTTCAGTTTGCAGAGACGGCGATGCAGCTCACCATCAATCTGCTGCAGCAACACAGGTGGGAGACAGGCCGCGCTAGCGACAAACCGCACTAAAGATAGCCAGTTGGAGACAGAAGCGCATAAACCTATGGCGATAGGCAGCGGTCGAGACGGCCAGGCTTACTGGATGGATGCCTCTCAGCCCTGCAGCTTCTTTTCATGTCTCTCTTCCTCTCTCTGTCACCCCTCCTCTGTTGCCTGTCTCTCCCTAGGCCCTTGTCATTTAGTTCCTAACCAACCTAACACAATTAATGCGTGTGTATGGACACTAAGAGTTGGTGCTGAAGAGGGGCGCAGGAAGCCGATCTGAGTCTCCTTGTGTGCGTGTATAGCCGTGTGTTTTGTGGTGGGGTTGTTGTTGCAGGATGGCTCTGGCGCGCTCCTCGGAGCTGTCTCCCCTCACAGCCTCTCTGCGCACCCGTCGGGAGTGGCTGCTGACCTCTCAGCCTCGGCTAGAAAGCGAGAAAGACTTTCTAATGTCGCGTGCTGCAATGCATTTGCTGACTCCAGAAGAAAATGAAAGGCTCGAAAATATCCCATACGATTTAGAGACTGTATCCTCACAACTCGCGCTGGTTAATGAGGCTCTCGACCTTACCAAGTAAGCAGCAGAGCCCAGTTCACTTTGACACATTGACTGTCTTTAAACCCTTTTTTCTCTTCTCTTTCAGCGTCTGCCTCGGTATATCTCTAGCTTTCTCGCTGTCTCTCTGCCTCTGTCTCTCTGTCTCTCCCAGTCTTCCTTGTCTTCCGTACTTCCGTTCAACTAACTTTTGACGCTCCTTTGCTCTCTCTCTCTCTCTCTCTCTCTCTCTCAGTCACTCTCTCTCCCTGTCTCTGTCTTTGTCTCAATACAGTCTCTCTCTATTTCTGCCTCTCTCAGCACTCTCCGTCAATGCTTGTGGGTGTCAGTCTGTTTCTCTTCTGCTTGTTAGCTATTTTGTCTCCTTTGAATTTGTTTCTGCGACTTTACGCAGCGTGCAGCACTTGGTCTCATCCCAGCAAAGACAGCATCGCCGTGACCACCCCCAGCAGCAGCAGCAACCCCAGCAGCAACAGCAGCAGCAGCAACCCCAGCAGCAGCCGCCTAGCTCTCCCGCTCTAGCTTTAGGCTACGGGCCAACCTCTCCCCATCAGCAGCAGTACCCCCAGCAGCAACAGCATCCCCATCAGCAGTACCCGCAACAGCAGCAGCATCCCCATCAGCAGTACCCCCATCAGCAGCAGCATCCCCATCAGCAGTACCCTCATCAGCAGCAGCATCCCCATCACCAGTACCCCCATCAGCAGCAGCATCCCCATCAGCAGTACCCCCATCAGCAACAGCATCCCCATCAGCAGTACCCCCATCAGCAGCAGCATCCCCATCAGCAGTACCCTCAGCAGCAGCAGCATCCCCATCAGCAGTACCCCCAGCAGCAGCAGCACCCCAACCAGCAGCAGCACATGCAGCAGCAGCAGCACCCCCAGCATTACCATGGCAGAGGGCGGAGGAGCCACAGCCACACGCGTGCACAGCAGCAGCAGCACCCTCGCATGGGCTACTCTCCTCATGCGCCTCGCATGCCCCCGATGTAAGGACGACTGAGAGGCGCGGGAGAGGCAGCTGCAGCTGCTGCTGCTGCTGTTCAGGGAGCAAAGGCAAAGAAAGGCCCTCGGCTTCTCTCGGGTGTCATAGCAGGTTTTTTCAGGTGTCTTTTGTCGTCGCGTTAAAAGGAGCGCCACTTGTTTCTTTTTCTCCTGTTTTGTCGCATTGACACCAAAGAATGCATCCGCTTTAGACCACGAAAACCCCGGGGTTTCCAGCCAGGCAGCGCTGCAGAGGGAAGCAGCAGCTGCTGCTGCTGCATCACACGTTCCAGAGGGAGCGTTTTTCTTCACTCGACACCCAAAACTGTCAAGAGCCTAGACCCTAAGCCGTATCGGCTGTCTCCGTTTGCTAGGAAAGCGTCAGGAGAGACGAGGCCACTCCTGCTAGTGCAGCGAGAGGAAAGAGGCAGCTGATGAAGCAGGGCACACAGCCTGGAGAGACGAGCCTCTTGTTGAGTCTCTTTCTGTGTCTTTTTTTTGCTTCCCTGGAGAGAGGAGCCTCTTATGAAGTCTCTTTCTGCCTTTTTTTCTGCTTCTCTGTTTGCTGCTGCCACCTTTGCTAAAAACGGCGAGGCACGATGCAACGCGCGCTGCCCGACTAGAGCTTGCGAGGCTAGCGTTGTTTTCCGTAAGAAAACATTTTTTAGAAAGAAAAGAAGAATTGCTTTGCTGCTGCTGTAGCAGCAGCTGCAGCAGGAGCGCCACTTGAAGCAGCTGCTCCATCTGGGGGTTCGTAGAGTGTCTCCAAAGAGACTCTGCCAGATTGTTGAGCGGGAGACAACGACACTTTACACACAAAGTTTTAACACTTAGAAGCTGTTTTGTCAGGGCGCCCAACACGATCCTCTGCTGGGGTGTCTAGGTAGAGTTGCTGGGGGCCTCAGGTTGCAGCGACAGACTGGTTCAGCAAGAGAGGAGAGGAGAGAGCTCCTCCTCCCCCAGCTCTGTCCCGTTTAAAGGCCTAGTCTCCTCTTGCATGCAGAAAAGCCACTGCCCTGCTGCCTCTCAGGCTTAGTTAGCTAGCGCGAAGAGACAACGCGAGAGTACAAAACATTTGTCTCCTCCTCGGCTTTCTTTGCCAACTCGTCGCTCGGCATGCCGCATCGCAAAAAACTTCCGATCGCCGCGCCGATGGGAGAAAACTTGCAACTCCGGGCTTCGCCGAGCTCCTTTGCCACCTGAGGTGTACATACACCCCAAAGACAGAGGCGCGTGTTAAAGGAGAGACGGCGCGGAGATAGCTGCAAGGAGAGACGGGAGAGGCAGGGGGAAGAAGACAGCTAGAGATTAGCTGCAAAAACATCAACGCACCTCTTTGGGGGGAGGGCAGATTGGTGCTGTGTGGATGGCCATGGGACAAAAAAGAGTCTCTCTTCCTGAAGTGTCTCTGGCTCTCCTTGCAAGTAGCGAAAAAGACTGAACGGTTTTCCTGTCAAAAGGGTCGGGGTGTGCATACACCCCAAGTTCATTGGGTCTGTCTCTGCCGCCGCTGGGTGCCACCCAGACGAGAGCGCCTCCATTTTGAAGCAGCTGCTGCAGGGCCTGCATTGCGAGCATATTTTCTCTCCTCTGCTGCTCAAGGCCCTCCGTGAGGGAGTTGAGATGCTTCTTGGAGTGTACGCAAATCATGTTGCAGCTCATCGAGAAGGGAACAGAAAGCAAGTCCGACCGAACTCTGCACAAGACAGATGTGCAGCACACAGGGAATAGCTCCCACTTAAAAATAAAAGAGGAGGTGCGGCCTGCAAGGAGTGTGGAGATGGCAGACACAAAGATGCTGCTGGAAGGGGTGACAGGCAGAGGCCAGGAGAGGAGACAGGCGGAGGGAGACATAAAATAATGTTGAAAGATTGGCACCTGTAACCCGCAACTGCAGTGAGTCTCTCAAAGAGATCCTCAAAGCCCTTCCTCCTAAATATGAGACGCGCCACGAGAGGGTCGGGCTCCGTCTGATGGTTGGACAGAAATATCACGTTTCCGCCTGTCTTGAGATGCGCAGATATGGCAGATAAAGTCTCCTCTGGCACCTGCAAAGGAGAAAGAAAAGAGACAATTTAAAAACACAAAACACATAAAAATAAAAGACAAAAAACTTCTTTTGCTCCTCAGTCCAACTCCAACGCAGATGGAGCGCTGATAATCCCTTCCGTCTGCTTGCCTGAATGTTGCTGTTCTCGTAATCAATAAGTGGAGACCAAATGCTCAACGCCCACTCCGCAAAGTCAAAGGGAACTTTCTGCGCTGGACTGAAGGGAGAGAACACGTGGGAGGAACAACGCATGCATTGCTGAAAAACACTCCTGAAAACACACAAAACAAAAGAGAGACGGAGAACACGAGGCTAGAGAGGCCCCAACAATAAATAACACATACCGTGACTGTTAGACGCAGAATGCACAGAGAGACTGAGAGAAATAAGAGACTGTCTGAAAAAGACAAAAGACTTTCTAAGGGAGTCAAGAGACTCTCTGAGAGAAACAAGAGACTCTCTGAGGGAGACAGGAGACTGTCTGAGGGAGACAGGAGACTCTCTGAGAGAAACAAGAGACTCTCTGAGAGAAACAAGAGACTCTCTGAGAGAAACAAGAGACTTTCTGAGAGAAACAAGAGACTCTCTGGGGAAACAAGAGACCGTTTAAAAGGGAGAAGAGACCCTTTGAAAGAGAGACAGCAGGAGCTGCTGTGTGGGGGTCTGGCTGTGTGTGGCTGGCAACATACAAGGCAACGGCCAAAATTCACTGGCAAAGGAGACACAGGCAGAAAAGGAGACAAACTGACACACAGACAAAAAACGAGACCAACAGAAATGGAGACAGGTAGGTAGACAGAAAAGAAGACAAACAGACATACAGGGAAAAAAGCAGAGACAAAAAGACAGGCAGATAGACAGAGAAAGAAAGAGACAGAGAGAAAATGACAGTTAGACAGAAAATAAAACAGACAGACAGACAGAGAGAGACAGAGAGGCCGACCGACAAACAGACAGAGACACAGAGACAGAGAGACAGACAGAAAAAACACAGGGAAAGAGACAGACAGCGAAAGAGAAAGGCAGACAAAAAGACACACAGGGAAAGAGACAGACTGAGAGAGAAGCGGACAAACAGAAAAGCGTAGAGAGACAGAGACGGAGAAAGAGACAGATATGCAGATATACAGACAAAGAAAGAGACACACAGTCTAAGAAAAAGAGAGATGGACAGACAAAGGGACAGACAGACAGACAGGGAGGTCACAGACAGACAGTCAGAGAGGCAGACAGGTAGACAGGCACACAGGCAGACAGACAGACAGAGCGACAGAGAGGAAGAGACAGAACAACAGATAGACCCAGACAGACAGGCAGAGAGACATAGGGACAGGCAGATAAACAGATAAGGAGGTAAACAGACAGACAGAGAAACAGACAGACAAACGGAGAAGCAGACGGAGAGACAGACAAAGAAAGAGACAGAAAAACACACAAGGAGGCACAGAGAAACAGACAGACACACAGACAGAGAAGCTGACAGGCAAACTGGCAGATAAACAGATAGACAGATAAAGCAACAGATATAGAGATGGACGAACAGGCATGGAAGAAGACAGAGAAACAAAGACAGAAAATGAGACAGGCAATGACATACAGGCAAACAGAGGCAGACAGAGACAGACCAAGATTTAAACAGACAGAGATAAAAGGAAGAAAACAAACAGAGATCCAAATACAGAAACAGAGATGCAATTTTGCTCACAAAAGTTTGTCAACGCATTCTGTCGCTGTGAGTCTCCTTGAGAGTTTAGCAGAGTCGCAAAAGTCCCTCGAAAAGCCGACAAGCTGTTGCACCTGCTCAGTGGAAAGCCTCTTGCTCTGCGGCTGCTGCTGCTGCTGCTCTTGCTGCTGCTGATAGAGACGCCACATTTCCTTCTCTATGACCATCTTTGCCTCATCCAGCGCTGCGGGGCTCCTGGCATCCCCAGAAAACTGAGGAGACAGCGGCGGTGGGCGGCCAAACGGAAATAAGGCCTCGCTTGCTGCTGGTGCTGCTGCTGTTGCTGCTGGTGCTGCTGCTGTTGCTGCTGTTGCTGCTGCTTCTTTCGCGGAGGCAGGGGACTGTCTCAGTGCGCTGATCCTTGGCACGACAAACGCCGCAGTCCGGCCGTAAGCCGCATGGGGGAGCATGCGGGGTGGGTGACCGTAGGGGAGAAAAGGCCATGCGAGAGGTTGGGGGCTCGTGGCATGTGAGCCAGACCTTAACTGCAGAGATAGTGTGCAGGAGGGGGTCGTTAGGAAGAGTAGAAATAATAAGAGATGGAAGAGGAAAGGAAGGAACACCTTCCCTCTCACCGCCAAGAATTGCATTGTCCAGCGGTAAAGTCCAAAAAGCGAATAGGGGCCCCTCATCTCCCAGGGCCCCCGAAGGCAGAGTGTGGCGCCACAGCAGCTGGCACGACCCTGTCAACGCCAGAGACACAGCAGAAATTCTCTGGGCACATAAATCAAATTGGCCTATAAGCCTTAATAAAAAGAACAGGAGACAGAGGAACAACGCAAGCGAGCGCGCGTCCTTGCCCAGGCCCGTTGCGCTCAAGTTGGGTCTTCGCTGTGTATACAATAGGGACAATGGCTAATCCCCCAGGAAAAAGCTGCTAAGTAATGCTATTGCACAGTAATAAACAAACTACCCTTGTATCTGTTGTTCGGGTTTCTGCTGGCTTTCTTACTAGTACAAAATTAGCTTAGAGACCTCAATGCTCAACGCAGCCGACAGGGGATGTCAACGCACATGTCTCGGAGAGCTAATATGGGCTGACTCTGTCAATACCAAAAAAATACTAAATGTCTAAATTTTAAATTAATAAATTACTTGCATATTTGTTAAAAGCAAGAATAATACAAAAGTTGTTTGTAGTCCACTATACGCAAGGCGAATGGCGGGATAGTACAAGGGTGTCGCCTCCTTAGCACAGTTGGTAGTGCGTTTGATTCGTAATCAAAAGGTCGTGGGTTCGATTCCCACAGGTGGCTCTTTTGTCTGCGTTTTTTTTCTTTTGAAAAAAACTGTTTAATTTGCTATTAAATACCTTTTCTTTTAATAGTATTTGTTTTAATAAAACTATCTCATTCAACGTCGCTCTATTTAACCCTCAATCTCAAGGTTCTTCTTAACCAGAAATACATGCAAAAGCAAGCAAGCGTGCAAAGCAATATTTTCTTGGTTAATTGCTAAAATTGGCGAACCGACTGTATTTTGAGCTTTTTGTTTTATTCAAACTTCTAAGATGCCTAGAAAAAGACGAGGAAACATACACCTCGGTGGTACTACAATCCCACCTCTTAATAACACACTCTGAGGGGCCCCCAGGGGCCCCTCTCTGCCTATTCGTCTCCTTCAGCATTTTTGCTCCTGAACAGTTACAGGACTTTTGCCAGCTTGTGTACGCTGCTGCTGCGGCTGCGCTGAACCAGATGTCCCATTTCGTGCTGCAGCAGCAGCAGCAGCAACAACACACGTAAGAGCAGCAGCAAAAGAGACGCATTATCTGACGATTCAGGACGTCTTCCTTGGCAGCAGGAGATATTGTTGGCAGAGGACTGTCCAAAGGGCGGTAGCAAGAGGGACAACGCTCTCCTCTTCGGTTATCTAATCCGAACAGCAGCAGCAACAGCAGCAGCAACAGAAGCAGCAGCAACAGCACCAGCACCAGCAACAACAACAGCAACAACAGCACAACATGCAGCACGCTGTTTCCTCTGTGGAGCCCACAGGGGAGGTCTGCCGCCGGAGCAGCAGCAGCATTACCAGGCCGCCTAGCGCCAAAGGGGTTTCTGTCCCTTCAGCACAAATCCTCGCACTCAGCAGCAACAGCGGCAGCAGCAGCAGCACAGAAGCTGCAGCACCAAATGGGGTGTCTGTGGATTTCTTGCCAAGTCCCTTGAAGCCCCATGCAGGCATTTCTATTAGAAAGCTGGCGAGGGCTCCCCTGCCTCTCCGCGGCGCTTCTCATGCTGCAGCAGCAGCAGAGCATCAGCTGCTGCAATACCACCCAGCTGCAGTAGCAGCAACCCCAACGGAAACAGCAGCAGCAGCGTCTGCTCCTCTTACTGGCGCTGTTACTGCCCACCCTCCCTTCACTGCGCTGTTGCTTCACGGCAGCAGCACAACCCCTATGCAGCAGCAGCAGCAACAGCAGCAGCAGCAGCAGCAGAACAGAAAGACGAGTGGAGTTTTGCAGGGCGGACTCTCCCCCTCCGTCCCAGCGGAGCACGAGTTCGAACACGATCCTCAAGAGCAGCAGCAGCAGCAGGAGCAGCAGCAGCAGGAGCAGCAGGAATCCATAAAACAGAAGGACCTGCGGCGGGTTTATCGGCTGCAGCAGCAGCTGTTGTCCTTAGGGTACAGAGAACCAGTAGATGCCAAAAGCAGCAAATTGGTCTCTTGGCTGTTGGGAGACCTCGTAAAGTCTGTGGGCCACTTCAGAGCCCTCATTCTAAGGTGAGGAGACAGGCCACTGCTGCTGTTGCTGCTTTTGCTGTTGCTGCTGCTGCTGCTGCTGTGCTGCTGCTTATCCTCTGCCTTGCGTGTCTGTCCCTTTCTTCGTTGCCTGTCTCTGCCGGTCCTGCTGTATCTATGACGGCGTGTCTGCTACATTTCGCTATTGATGCTGCTGCTGCTGCTGCTGCTGCTGCTGCGGATTCACGCTCAGGTATAGGGAGCTGCAGCAGAGGTTGCGCGAGGAGTCTCAGCGTGCTGCTGCTGCAACAGCAAGCCTGCAGCAGGCTGAAGCAGCAGCAGAGCAGTACAGATCAGACGCAGCAGCAGCGCGCTGCCAGCAGCAGCAGCAGCAGCGGCAGCAGCAGAAGCAGCAGGAGGAACTTGCCACCTGTAAGGCCTTGCTGCAAAGCACCACGGAAAGACTGAAGAGCTTTGCAGTAGAGAAAGCAACGCACTTGCACAGGTGCGTTGCTGCTGCTGCTGCTCCTTTCTGCTGCGTCTGTTTGGTGTTGCTGCTAGCTCTTTTTGGTATCTGCAGCAGCTGCAGCAGCCGCTGCTTCAGGAGTCTCTTTCTGACCCTAAATTGTAATTCTCCTTCTGGTTTCCTTGTGTCTCCTTCAGCAGCTCGTGTGGGCGCGAAGATGTAGAGACACTCCGTAGGCCGGGGACTCTGCTGCTGCTGTTCCCGCTGCTACTGCTGCTGCTGCTTCCCTTGCAGCTGCTGCTCTTGCTGCACTTGCTGCAACAATGTCTTAACCTCTTTGGGTTCTGCTGCATAACTCCGTCCTGCTGCAGCTGTTGCTACTGCTGTTGTTGCTGCTGCTGCTGCAGGGGATGCGGCGGAAACTATGGAGCTGCTGCAGCAGACGCAGCGCCAGTGCGAGTTGCTGCAGCAGCAGCTCCTGCGGGAGCAGCAGAGCCACGACCGCGAAGTTGCTGCGTTGCAGCAGCAGCAGCAAGAGCAGCAACAACAGCAGCAACAACAGCAGCAGGGAGCAGCAGGTGAGGTAGTGCTACTGCGCGGTTTGCTGCAAACAAAGGAGAAGGAATTGGCTGAACTTCAGGAAGATTTTGAGGCTCTTAACGCAATTCACCAAGTGCGAGAAAACCACAAACCACAAACCTCCTGCCAGCACTCTCCTCATCGCTCTCTCTTTTTGGCTCTCTCTCTGTCTCTTTCTCTATCTGTCTCTATATCTCTGACTCTCTCTCTCGCTTTCTCGGTCTTTCTCTCTCCCTCTCTCTGTATATATATGATATATATATATATCTGGTTTTCTGTCTCTTTCTGCCTCGGTCTCTTTTGTCCCTTCTCCTCGTGGAGCGTCTGAGCAATTCAATCTGCTGCTGCTGCTGCTATTTCTGCTGCTGCTATTTCTGCTGCTGCTATTCCTGCTGTTGCTATTCCTGCTGTTGCTACTGCTGCAGGCTTTGCGCACTTCTGCCCCCCTCCCGTCTGGGGGCGCGAGCAGCAGCAACACAAACAGCAAGAATGCTAGTAGCAACAACAGCAGCAACAAACCGTCAGAACAACAACGCAGCAGCAGCAGCAAACCCTCAGAACAGCAAGGCAGCAGTAGCAGCAGCAAGTGCAGCAAAGAGAAACTTCTGCTGCTGCGGCGCTGCCGCATCGGCGCTGCAGCAGAACGCCAAATTTTGCTGCAGCGCTGCGAAACACTCAAGAGACAGCTCAAGGCAGCGCAGGTACTACAGCAGCAGCAGCAGCAGCAGCAATAGAATTAGCAACTTTAGTAAGGAGTCGTGGAAGCAGCACCAGCAGCATCTGTAGTTGCTGAAGCGCTGCCAGCGCCTCACCCCTTGATGAGCTGCCGCGGTGTTAGCTGCTGCTGCTCTTGCTGCTGTTTGCTGCTGCTGCTGCAGGCTGAGAGAGAAGAAGTAGCTGCTGAGCTGCAGCAGTGGGTGGCCCGTGCAGCAGACGGGGAAGCGGCGCTGCAGCAAAGTTTGCAGAGGTGGAGAGACACCCCATGTCGTTGTTTGCTTCCAGCCTCTGTCTCTTCTCTGCTGCTGCAGTGGGCTGTCGCCCCACCTGTCTTCTTGCGGTGTATCGATGCAAATGTATTATTAAATTTGTTTTCTCCTTTCTGCTGCTGCAGGGCCTCTGCTGCAGAAAAGGAACTGGAGACCCTGAGACAGTCCAACGCAGCCAAGAGACAGCAGGTGAGCCGCAGCACCAGCGCCTGCTGCTGCAGTATCAGCAGCTGCTGCTGCAGTATCAGCAGCTGCTGCTGCTGTATCAGCAGCTGCTGCTGCTGTATCAGCAGCTGCTGCTGCAGCTACTAAAGAATGAAAAAGCGTTTGCTTCTTTCCTGTGCTGAAGCAGGCTGACGAGCAGCATCAACGACAGCAGCAGCAGCAACAACAGCAACAGCAGCAGCAAATAGCGGAGCTGCTGCAGCAGCTACAGGCAGAGCGACAGCGCACTGAGGAGACACGGGAGTCTTTGAAGCAGCTGCAAGCAGCAAGCGAGGCTGCTCAAAAGCAAGTTGCGCTTTTGCAGCAGCAGCAGCAGCAAAAGCAGGAGAAGGAGCAGCAACAGCAACAGCAACAGCAGCAGCTTAGCTGCCCTCGTTGCGCGCGTCTCCCCCAAGTAATTTGTGCTTTTTCTTCTGGGTGTCTCCTGAGTTGTTGGTTTTTTCACTATCTCCTTTTGCATGTCTTTGCCTTTTTGTTTGCAGCAGCTCCATCTTGCTGCTGGGTCTTCTGCTGCTGCTGCTGAGTGTGTCACCTCCTGCCCTGTCCCTTTCTCCTGCGTCTCCCCTGTCTCCTCTTCTTTTGGGAGTCTCTGCTGCAGCTGCTGCTGCGGTGTATCTGCTGCTGCAGTTCTTGTGCGGGTGTTGGGGTGTCTGTCGCTTCATTTTTGCTGCAGCAGAGAGCCTCTGGATGAAGACGCGAGGACCTCCGTATGGCAGCACATCTCCAGCTGTCTCTCCACCCTGTTTAAATATGTTGTTTGATTAGCTTATTTCCTGATTTGTCTCTAAATGCTTCTTTGTTTGTGTACGGATTTATACGCATCCCCCCCAGGAGACAGAGTGTCTCTGTAGCTGTTTTATGCGTTTTTCGTTGGTCTCTCTTTGTCTTTCATTATCGCTCTCTGTCTGTTTCTGTGTTCCTGTGTCTCTGCCTCTCTCTGGCTGTGTCTCTGTCTGTCTCTGTCTCTGTCTCTCTCTCTTTGTTTCTGTGTCCTGTGTCCCTCTCTGTTTCTGTTTGTCTCTCTTTCTGTCTCTCTGTGTTTCTCTGTCTGTCTCTGTCTATCTCTGTGTCTCTCTGTCTGGCTCTGCGTCTCTCTCTGTCTCTCCTCTCTCTGTCTCTTTATCTCCTCTCGCTATCTCTCTTTTTCTGTCTCTGCCGTTTATTGTATTTCTGTCGGTTTGGAGTGTCTCCCTTCTGTGCTTTTGCTGCTCAGGCAGATAAAGAGATTGCAGCTCTGCAGGCTGAGTTGGCTGTGAGCTTCTCACACGCAGCTCCTAGTCAGCATACGCCTCACTGCTGCTGCCGCTGCTGCTGCTTGTGCTGCTGCTGCTGCTGCTGCTGCTACAGCTGCGCCTATGCGTTGCTGCTGCTGCTGCTACATCTGTGCCTATGCGTTGCTACTGTTGCTGCTATAGGCCACGAGGCGCGAGCTGCATCTCTCAGGTGAGTTTTCTGCTGCTACACAAACTGCTGCCTCGTGTGCTCCTTCAGCAACAGCAGCAATTGCAGCAGCAGCTGCAGCAGCAGCAGCAAAAGCAGGGCCTATGCTGCTGCTGTTTTGTTGGATGTAGGTATCGCACTCCGGTTGCAGCAGGAGAGACAGCGCAGCACTGACGGGACAATCGCCTCTCCCACCTTCCAGCAGCAGCAGCAATTGCAGCAGCAGCAGCAGCAGCAGCAATTGCAGAAGCAGGTGGAGCAGCACCTCCGTTCACAGCTAGAGGCACAGGCAGCGACCCTCGCCGAGCACCGCAAGACAGTACGTCTCAAGGGTATAGGGTTTAGGGTTTAGGGTTTGCTGCTTAGAGGCAGCGAAATTACGGCGCACAGTTTCTTATTGCTGCTATTAATGCTTCTGCTGCTGTTGTTGCTGCTGCTGCTGTGAATGTCCAGCTGGCAGATTTGCAGCAGCAACTTCTCGAGGCGGAGACGGCAAGGGCCAAAAACGCCGAGGTGCGAGATCTACCTGCTGCTGTTGCTGTTGCTGCTGCTGCTGCTATCGTTGCTGCTGCTGTTGCTGCTGCATCTGTTGATTGCTGGTGTTGGCGTGTCTTTACAGGCTGAAAGAGAAATTCAGAGACAGCACATTGAGGCTTTGGAAACAAAGACGAGGGCAAGCTGTGCAGCTGCCGCTGCTGCTGCCCTTGCCGCTGCTGCTGCTGCTGCCCTTGCTGCTGCTGCTAATTTTTTTGCTGCTGTAGCTACTGCTGCTATTGCAGGCACTTTCTTTGTTAGAGGCGGAGAAGCGGACAGCTCAAGCCACTCTAGAAATGCTGCAGCAGCAGCTGCAGCAAAATGAAGAGAGACACTGGCAGCTGCAGAGACAGGTCGAAGCAGCAGAAGCAGCAGCAGCCAAAGTGAGGGAGCACTTGCTGCTGTAGCAGCAGCAGTTGCAGCAGCAGCACCTGCTGCATCTGCTTTTGCAGCAGCACTTGCAGCAGCAGCTGCAGCAAAACCGCTTACCTCTGCGTCTCTTACTATCTCCTCAGTGTCTCCCTTACTGTCTCTCTTACTGTTTCTCTTACTGTTTCTCTTACTGTCTCTCTTGCTGTCTCCCTCACTGTCTCTCTTACTGTGTCTCTTGCTATCTCCCTCACTGTCTCCTCATTGTCTCCCTCACTGTCTCCCTCACTTGCTCTCTTACTGCCTCTCTTACTGTGTCTCTTTCTGTCTTCCCAGTGTCTCCCTCACTGTCTCTCATATGCAAGGTTGCTCCGTCTGTTGCGTTTTGCAGCTAAGAGAGGAGCAGCAGCACCACCATCAGCGACAGCAGCAGCAGCAGCAGCGCCAGCAGCACACGGAGGAGCTTGTGGCTCACGTTAGTCGCCCTTTATCTTTTAACTAACAGCAGCAGCAGCAGCAGCAGTAGCAGCCATAGTAATAGTTAGAATATTAGCCGTAGCAGCAGCAGCAGCAGCAATTTCTGCTTTTGCTTGTCTCCTTTTGCGCAGCTTACATTGGCACGTGCAGAGGCGATGCAGCGGCAGGAGACACTCAGTACCGAAAACGCAGAGCTAAAGGTCAGCAGCAGCAGCAGCAGCAGCAGCAGCAGTTGGAATAAGAGTTGTAGTGGCAACAGCAACACAGCAAACACTTTCCATAAGCTTGAGTTATCTCTGCGTGCTGCTGCTGCTCCCGTTGCAGGCTGAGCTGCAGCAGCAGCAGCAGCAGCTTGAGAAGGCTGCTGCTGAAATAGAAGCAACAACGCGCCGCTGCGCTGCAGCAGAAGCCGATAATGAAATCCTCATTAAAAAGCTCGGTGAGCTTGCTGGTGCTCTTGCTGCTAAAGCAGCAGCAACAGCAGCTATGCCACGCACTGGTACTGCAGCACCAGCTGCTGCTGCTCTCTCACCCTTCTCCCTTAACCAACAGCAGCAGCAGCAGCCGCAAACGCCTTTTGGTACATCCAGAAGCATGGCTCCCGTATATCTCTAAATGTTGGACACGTGGGGTGTATAAACACCTGAGGTGTCTAGACACTTGGAGTGTATAGACACCTGAGGTGTCTAGGCACTTGGGGTGTATTGACACCTGAGGTGTCTTTTCATTGAGGGTGTATGGACATCTGGGGTGTCTAGACATTACCGCAAACACCGCAGAGTCTGAGGAGGCAGCAGCGTCGCACTGGCGTTGCAGGATTGGCAGGTGCTGCTTCCCCTGCTGCTTCGTTTGCATCAGCAGAAGAAGCAGCAGCTGCAGAGCACGCATTGCTGCGGGGGATATGCGGAGACAACAAAGGTGTCTCCGTCCTTAGGCCAGTAGTTGAGGTGTATGTACACTAGGGCCTTGTGCTTCGTCTTGTGCGTTGGGAGGTGTATTTACCGTTGGCGTGAACCGAATTTTGTTTTGTTTTTAATAAAAAAGAATATTTCAGAGGCATAAAGCCGAGGCAGCAATCACGACACTAATACCAATATCTGTACTTAGAGAGAAGAGCAGCGCTGCCAGCCTCACCTAGAGGGTTACCTCTCTCAGGTGTAGCAGCAACAGCCTCTTCATCTGCAAAAATAACAACTCAAACCATTTATTTACACTTCTGCTGCAGCAGCAGCAGTAGCAGCAGCAGCAGCAACCCCTCTTAGGCCTCAGGACCCACAGTCAAAAAGGGGGGCCCCCGCCCAAGTGCTGCTGCTGCTGTTTGCGACGAGCAGCAGCAACAACAATTTCAACGTTTTGTTGCAACTCAAGAGATAAGAGTGCTGTTTTCATTAGCTGGTCTTCCCAGAGCAGCAGCACACAGCAGCAGCAGGGGGGTGACGCAGCTGCAGGAACAGCAGCGCAGCAGCAGCAGCAACAGCAGCAGCAGCAACAGCAGCAAACATCAGCCCAAGGAGAACCACCAGACGCAGGTCAAGAGAGGCTGGGGAAGCGCGTTGCAGCAGCAGCACCCCGACACTCCGTTAGAGACACCTCTCTCTGCTGCTCCTCCTGCTGCTGCTGCCTCTGCAACTGGCTGCTGCAGCAGCTGTCTCTTTTTATCCCAGCAGCAGCAGCAGCAAACGCTGAGGTCCTCCGATTTCTTCCGCAATGGCCGCGTGACTTTCCGAGCTGCACGTACAGCGCAGCTGCAGCAGCTGGGGCAGCTGCTGCGGCAGCTGCCACACCAGCCACAGCCACAGCAGCAGCAGCAGCAGCAAGCAGTTGTTGTTGCAACGCTCTCTGTGCTAGCTCAGGTCGAAGGCATGCAGCACAGGGGCTATGGCTTCTGCTCCGCAGAAGCAAACAGCAGCAGCGCTATGCGTTGCTGCTGCTGCAGCTGCTGCTGCTGCCCCTCAAGAGAGCTGCAGCAGCTGCAGCCGGAAGGAGACTGTCTCCAAGCCTTTTGAAACGTCTGTTCATGGGAAGGCAGCAGCATTGACAGCTGCCTCTGCTGTAGTGGATCAGCAGCAGCAGCAACATGCGGTGTACTACCGGCAGGCTGCTGCTGCTGCTGCTGCTGCTGCACTAGCAACTGCTGAAGAGTGGAGACTTCGCGGAAGCAGCAGCTGCTCCTCGGCTTCTACCGCAGCAACAGAAGCAGCAACAGCAACAGCAACAACAGAAGCAGCAGCAACAAAAGCAGCAGCAGCAACAGCAACAACAGAAGCAGCAGCAGGAACTTCTGCACCAAAAGATGCAACAGGCGCTATGGACGTCGAGCCAATGCAGCTTGACGCTCTTCCTGCTGCTGCTGCTGCTGCTGCACCGGCAGCAACAACGCGACCTGCTGCTGCTGCAGCGCAATGTTTAACACAGCAGATGGGCAAGAGACAGCAGCAACACCTTGCCGCTGCTGCATCTCCAGCCACAGCAGCAGCAGCAGCAGCTCCGCGCCGCCACCCTCGCCGGCAGTGCCGCGCCTCTTCTGACGCCTCCCTCCAGCAGCAGCAACAGCAGCAGCAGCAGTGTTGGTTTGGGGACATATTGTTTGCTTACAACTTGCGCGTTGGGTTCTCAGTGCCGAGGGATGTGCATTTGGAGACACATCCTTTTTCTGTCTTCGGGATGGGAGAATTTAAAAGTGGCCTGTGGGGCAAGGGCAGCAGCAGCAGCAGCAAGAGCAGCAGCAGCAAGAGCAGCAGCAGTGGCAGAGACGCCAGGAGAGTCAAAGAGGTACAGCACACAGAAAGCCAGCTGGCCAGCAACGTCCGGTGGTTTGCGGCCTGCTGCAAGCAGCAGGCCTGCTGCAAGCAGCAGCAGCGGCAGCAGCAGCAGCCGGACGGGAGCAGCAGCAGCAGCATTGGGAGGACGGGGTCGCAGCAGCAGCAGCAGCAGCAGCAGGAAGAGACAGAAGCTGTGCAAGGTTGCGGTTTGCTGCGGTCAGGGAGATATGTGGGGCTAGAAAACTTAGGAGCCACTTGTTATATGAATGTCTTCATACAAACCCTCTTTATGAACATACACTTCAGAGAGGCTCTGCTGCTGCTTCCCACCCTGCAACAACTCAAACACGCAGAGAGCCAGCAACAATCTCACCTAGCCAAGACAGACGACCAGCAATGCGTCGTGTGGATCGACGACGAACCCGAACAGCAGCAGCAGCAGCAGCAGCAGCAACAGCAGCAGCAGGGCCTAGATTCAATGATTGTGGATGCTCCGCCACCCCAGCAGCAGCGGCAGCAGCAGCAGCAGCCGGAAGGGGCGTCTAAAGTGAAACTGGAGGGAGACAGCGGAGGTGTTGAGCAGGAACAGAAATCTCCTAACAACAGCAAAGAAGCAGCTGCTGCTGCAGCAGGCTTAAGAGAGTGTGGCTCCTCCGTCGTTCCGCCTGGACTGTCTGTCCCCGCAGAGGAAACGAATAGCAGCAGCAGCAGCAGCAGCAGCAGTGTGGCTGCTGTAAATACACCTGCATGGGCTCTGGATGAGGTGGCTGCTGCTGCTGCTTGCCGGTGGCTTCGCAGCAGTAAATATGCGTTGGTTTCTGAATTGCAGCGCATCTTTGCGCTGCTGCAGTGCGGTGTACAGGCAGCTCTTAGGCCTGAATCCCTAGCCGAGCTCCTTGCAGAAGATGTTTCTTGTCAGGTATGCTGCTGCTGCTGCTGCTGCTGGAGACTCGAGGCTTTTCTTTAGAATTAGGGGTTGCATTGTCTCCTTTTCCTGTCGTTGGTGTCGCACTGAGCAGCTCGTTGCTGGCTCTGTCATACACTGCTGCTAATGCTGCTGCTGGTAATGCTGCTGCTGCTGGTGCTGCAGGAAGATGCAAATGAGCTGCAGCACCGTTTATTGGAGATGCTTGAAGACGAGCTCGGGGGCCTCAGCAGCCCGTGGAACTTTTTGCCTTCTTTGTTTAGAGGCGCCCATCTGCAGGCCGT
Source organism: Eimeria falciformis (assembly GCA_002271815.1). Taxonomy (NCBI): domain Eukaryota; phylum Apicomplexa; class Conoidasida; order Eucoccidiorida; family Eimeriidae; genus Eimeria; species Eimeria falciformis. The sequence goes on from NPHX01000453.1 coordinate 438,206, forward strand.
CACCTGCCGCAGCTGCGGATACACCGGAATTAAAGAGGAGACATTTTATCAACTCAGCTGTAGCTACAAGAGCGAGAGAAGGGCCAAGGAAGAGAAACCCATGCATACACAAACCCCTCCTCTTGCTGCTCCTCTTGCTGCTGCTCCTGCTGCAGGGACAGCGGACTTTGCTGCTGAGCTGCAGCAGCAGCAACAGCAGCAGCAGCAGATCTATGGGGTGGAGAGGCGAACGCCAGCTAAAAGAGAGAGGAGCGGAGCAGCAAGAGGCAGCAATCAGCAGCAGCATCAGCAGCAACTGTTGCTGCTGCAGCAAGTGGCAGGGGCCTCTGACGGAAATGCCGCTGCTGCTGCGCTGTCAACGGGATTTCCCCCTTTTCCGCCTTCCCTGCCGCCTGCCGTCGGTTCAGCGGCAGCAGCAACAACAGCAGCAGCAGCAGCAACAGCAGCAGCAGCAGCA
>NPHX01000453.1:442783-453514 GCA_002271815.1 Eimeria falciformis
AGCAACAGAAGAAGGGTCTGAAAAGAGGCAGCACGGCTTGGGCAGCTGCTGTCTGCCCTGAAGCGCTCGAGGTTCCGGGAATCGTTGACTACAGCAGCATACTCTGTCCCCACTACGTCACACGTATGCTGCTGCTGCTGCTGCTGCTGCTGCTGCTGCTCTTATTGAGTGTCCTGCTGCTGTTATTGATGTTTTTTTTTGTTGTTTTGTTGTTTTCTAAAAATGTATTATTATTATTATTATTAGTAGTAGTAGTAGTAGTAATATTGTTATTATTATTATCATTGTTATCATTGGTAATATTGTTATTGTTGTTCTTATCTGTTTTATGATTATTGCGTGCCGTGCTGGTGGTGGTGCCTGTAATTAGCTGTCTTGTTGCTTCTGCCGCTGTTGCGTTTCGCCAGACTTGCAGCAGCTGCGCCATAGCGGCAAGCGGCCTTCTTTCTGGGCTCCGTCAGCCGAATCTTCAGCTTCCAGCAGCAGCAGCAGCAGCGAGGTCGTTGGCCGTCCCTACGGGATTGACCCTCTTGCTGTATGGACAGGAGAAGCGAAGCTGCTGCCGCTTTGTGTGCTGCAGTCTGTCTTTGCTGCTGTGGGTCTCTGCGCTTCGGTGGAGACACCTCTGCTGCAGCAAGCTGTCTGCTGCCGCTGTGCTGCAGCACTGCGGAGCCTCGCAGATCTCTCAGCGCTGCAGCACGGAGACATTGACCTCTTCCTCTCGGCTGCCAAGCAGCAACACAGCCGCACTCCAGCAGCAACGGCAGCAACACCTGCTGCTGCTGCTGCAGCTCCTGCTGCAACAACGTTTACACCCGCGGTAGCAGCAGCGGCAAGCACCAGCATCTCACCCCTGCTGCAGCTCCAGACACAAGGGAATCTTACTGCTGAGGCAGCCGAGGCAGCAGCAGCAGCAGCGCAGCAAGCGCAGCAGCAGCAGCAGGAAGGAGAGGATGAGTTTGTGTTTGTCTCCAGGCGGGTGCTGCAGCACATGCTTGGGCAGCACGGAGTGTATCTGGGCAGCTGCAGTGCAGCAGCACGGGAAGGCCCCCGTGGCGGTCCCTTGGCGACGCTTCTTGCTGCTGCTGCTGCAGCACAGCAGCAGCGCGGCTCTCGAACTAGCAAAGGGAAATGCCGCAAGATCTGCGGAGACACCGCGTCTGTCTGGGCTGCCTTTGAAGATGTCCGAAAGGAGGTCGCAGCAAAGCGCGAGTGGCCTCTCGAAGCAGCAGCAGCTGCTGCTACTGCTGAAGGTCCTGCTGCTGCTCCTGCTGCACCACAAGCAGCAGGAATAACAGTCCCCAGTGGAGGAGGGGAGGAAACAGGGGAGACGATAGAAGCCTCAGCCGCCACCAACCGCCCGTTTGCTGCTGCGGCTGCTGGGCCTTCTCTAGATCTTGCAGCCGAGCTGCTCTGCTCCCACGGAAACTTGCTGCCCCTGCCGCTGCAACACACTAAACATAAAGTCTCTCCCAGGCTACTTGTACGCTATCCTGCCGCTGCTGCTGCTGCATGCAAAGAGCAGCAAAAGCCATAGCAGGAGCCTTTCTGTGAAGCTGCTGCTGCTGTTTGTGGGCTGTTGCTGCTGCTGCTGCTTGTGTGCTGCTGTTTTTCCTGCTGCTGCTTGTGGGCTTCTGCTGCCGCGGCTACTTGTGCTTTGTCGGTGCCGCTATCAGGGAGTGTCTCTGCGGCTCTCATTGACATGTCACTACTGCTGCTGCTGCTGCTGCTGCTGCAGGTTCCTGCTGCAGCACTGCTGCGGTATCTCTCTGTGGAGTCAGCGAAGAGTGTCTTTTTGAAGGAGCTTGGAATTCGGCAGCCCCTCACGATTTCTGTCTCCCGCCTCGTGCCCCAATGCGCCTTAGAGTGCACTGTATGTCTCCTGCAGCAGCAGCAGCAGCAGCAGCAACAACAACAGCAGCAATAGCAATAAACAACAGCGGCAGCTTGATATGCTTCTCTTTTCCTGCTACTGGCAGGAGTATCTCCACCGTCATCTCTGCTTGGAGGGAATGGGGTTGGGGTTTAGCGTTTAGGGTTTAGGGTTTAGGGTTTAGGGTTTGTTGTCTCCGTGCTGCCTGTCGCAGATTTGCTTGGCTGAGCAACAGCAGCAGCAGCAGCAGCGGCAGCGGTGGCGTCACCGCATGCGGGAGGAGGAGAAGGCTTTAGGCAATGTGCTGGGCAGCAAGTGGACCGTCAAAAGAGAGACATCCCTTGGAGCTCCCAAGTAAGCTCCTATTGCTGCAGCTTGTGGCCTAGCTAGCTACCCAGCTAGCCAAGTACCTAGCTAGCTAGCTAGGCAGCTACGTACTTAGATGGATAGCTAGCTAGCTAGTTACTTGACTAGCTAGCTAGCTACTTGGTTAGCTACCTAGCGTTCGTGGCACACGAAAGCTAGAGATGGTCTGCAGCTGACGCCTCAGCCGCAATCTCTTCTCTTTTGCTGCGCCTTGCTCCTGCTGCTGCAGAACGCATGCAGCGTGTCCGCGTTCTGGGATATACCAGTTGGTTCCTGCGGCTTGGCGTGCCCAGTGGCAGCAATTTGTTGCATCGAGCGATCCGGAGACAGTAAGAATAGCGACATTTTCTTTGCCCTGACACTTTTCTGTCTCTCTTTTTGTATCTCCTTGTGCGTCTTCGCCGTCTGTCTCTTTTTCTCCTTTTATCTCCGACTTTTATTTTTGCAGCTCTGAATTGTCTCCTCCTCAGGCTGTGACCTTTTGCTGTCTGCTGTCTCCTTTGTTTTCTCTCTGCCTCGCGTCTTTGTCTCTGTGTCTCCATTTGTTTGTTTGTCGGTCTCTTACATCTGCTCTCCGTGTGCATGATAGCTTGTCTCTGACGTGCCTGTACACCTGCTGCTGCTACTACGGCTGCTGCTGCTGCTGCTGCAGGGCGAGCGTTTGCGGCCTGCTGCTCTTGATGTCTCCTCGCTAATTTGCGACTGCCCAGAGAAGGGACTTCGAGTGGATCCCACGGATACCGTGTTCCTCCCCGTAAGAAACTAATGCTATTTTATTTATTTATTCATTTATTTATTTATTATTTATTATTTGTTTATTTATCTAACTACCTAATCAAAGACAGACAGGGAAAGGGGAGGGACGCGGAAGACGCAACCATAAAGGGAGATGCATGCGACCAATCCTAAGGCAAACAACCCAACAAACAAATGCCACTAATGGACACACAAAGAGAGAGACAGAGGGAGAGACATTGTCATGGAAATTGAGGCCTTGTTGTTGCAGCTTTGAAAACTTAAGGCATTGGGGAGGAAAGGGAAGGAGAACCGTTGAAGGCTTTTGCTCCTTTGTCCTAAGCATCGTCTCGTGCTTTTTTTTGCTGTGCTGTCTCTCCGATGGTTTGTGTCTCTTTTGGTCTCTTTTTCTGTCTCCTGCAGGCGCACCTCGCGTGTCCTCCAGCCTCTGAGGCCTCTGCTTATCTCCTCGTGCATGACTCGGACTTTGCGGCTTTGGCGGCTTTTGGCTACGAGGGGTTCAATGAGGGCAGCGCCAAGAAGGCCACCGTGCGAGTAGGCCTGGCAGCAGCAGAGACAAGCCACTGTCTCCTTAGACAGCAACGAGAAAAAAAAGACACTTCATTGCCCCTCCTCTGTCCAGCTGCTAACACTCCACCCTAGAGACCCTTGGGGACATTTGCTCTCTAGGCCCACGCCTTGTCTCATTGGGGTTTTCTGTAGAGACGGAGACAGAGCGAGAGACACACATAGCACGTGTGCTGCTATTGCTGCTCTTCCTGCTGCTGCCGCTGCTGTCTCTCAGGTGTCGCAGATCCCTGCCTCTTCGGCCTCTGGGCTGGGGGTCGCCCGAGGTGTCTCCTCCGTCTTCTCCTTTCCCGGATTGAGGCCTTGTCCCTCCTGCGTCTCGAGGCTCCGCATGCAGCCCCAGGGATTTTACGATTTTCCTGCTGTTGACCTCCCTATACACCTCGCGGCTAACTGCCACCAAGCTGTTGTACAGCAGCAGCAGCAGCAGCAGCAAGAGCAGCAGCAGCAAATAAAAACAAACAGCAGGGGCAGAGCAACTCAAACGGCTCGTCTCTTCTCTCGCAGAATGATGGCTGAGGTGTCGGGAGCGGCGCAGGTGAGGGTTTAGGGTTTAGGGTTTAGGGTTTAGGGTTTACGGTGGACAGGAGTGTTTTGTGTCTGCATGTTTGTCTGTCTGTCTCCTTTAATTGTATTTGTTGTCTCCTGCAGATAGACAGCGTAGTTGCTCTAGTTATTGCTGCAGTGCTGGAGACACAAGAGACACCTCGTTCTATTCGCGTGGCCCTGCGGGTTCCCCCGGTGTCTCTGCTGGTAGCTGCTCCAGCAGCAGCAGATGGGGTGTCTCCTTCTCCCCCAGCGGTTTTGTCCTTAGGGACAGAGCCACGCTACTTTCCTCTCTCCAGCATCGCAGAGCGAGGCGATGGCAGCAGAATGAGGGCCTTAGGGGTGCGCGTCGATGCGGGCTGCTGCATACACTACACCCTGGATGGCAGCGACCCTATCCCTGCTGCTAACAGACAGCAGCAGCAGCAGCAGCAGCAGGAGGAAGAGGTTATGGTGGAGCTGTCGGTACAATCCACTAGCTGCAGAAACAGCAGCGGGAGCACCGAGGACAGCATTTGCAACAGCAGCAGCAGCAACACCAACGGCAGCAGCAGCAGCACCAACGGCAGCAGCTCCTTCCCTCTGTGCCAGGTGGCAGCAAAGAAGCAGCAAGGCTCTCCTGAGGAGACAGTCCCACCCCACCCCAAGCTCCCAGTCTGCAGCAGCGGCAGCAGCAGCAGCGAGTTCGCTGCAAGCATTTGAAGAAGGCAGATGGAAGAGACGAGGAAACAGCGGGGGAAGCAACAGGCTACATGCAGCCCCAAACTTGTCCAGGCCTTGAACCAAGAGGCTCTGCGGCCGTCCATTTGTTTGTTATTTGCTATTTGTTACATCAGGCCTCTCTGTCTGTGTCTCTCTTTGTCTCTGTCTCTCTGTGTCTGTCTTTCTCTTATCTCTCTGTCTCTCTCTTGTCCCTCTGTCTGTCGCTTGCTGCTTCGCGTTGTTCAGCGACTTGTCAGCCTGCTGAAGCCTCAATGGAGGCCAAGCTGCATGGGACAGAACAGAAAAAAGCAGAGAGCGCTAATAGGCGTAGAGACGCACAAAGGGAGGAGACACATATTAATCAACTTGGCAATTCTTCTAACGCCCACATAGAGAGACTGTTCTGCTGCTGTTGTTGCTGCTGTTACAGCTGCTGCTGCTGTTGTTGCTGCTGCTGTCTCTCTGGGAGTGTCCATTCGTGCTGTGAAAAGAGGCTGGCCGTGCTGCAGACAGTCTCTTCTTAGCGGTGAAAGTTTTATTTTACTTTTATTAAATTTAATTAAAGTAGAGAGGCTAGTAGAGGCTCCTCTGTAGCTTGTTGGCGTTTGTGTTGTTGTGGGTTAGAGTGTCACTTCGCTGCTGCAGCCCATATGAAATGTCTTCGTCGTATTTTCCATCTTATCTGTGTTTTATCTTCTTCTCATCTTCCTTGGCAACATGCAGCCTGTGCACGAGAAAAAGAACTTTGCTAGCCAATCTCCGCGGGTTTGTTGCCCTTGCTCCCACAGGGGGCTGTGTAGGCTGCAGAGGATAGCAGTGGCTGCTGCCCTTGTGCTGCAGGAAGCCCATAGAGTCCTCTTGGCAGTGCTGATGCTGACTGTTGGCCCTAGGGGCCTACAGGCCTCTAGAGCGGTGCGGCTGCCCCCCGTTTGCTGCTGCTTAGGGCACCTGCCAAGACACCCTGGCACTGGCACTCCCCTGGCCTCTCTGCGATTGAGGGTAAAAAAGTACCCTTGGGAATGCCGAGGGCAGCAAATAAAATTTTAAACTAATTATGTTGAATGTAGAGTAGAGGGAACTGCTCAAGACAAGGGATTCTCCCTTTGCAGCTCGCTGCATTGGATGGCCGTGAGGCGCTGCTAACACCTTAGTAAGTAATGAAAACATCTCCAAATTAGAAACAAACAACAACGAGACGAAACAAACAAACAATCAGATATCAATATACATGTGAGGCTCGCTTTCAGGCTGGCCTGTGGCACCCAGCAGAAAGCAATGGAACAAAAAGACAACATAAGATATTCTCTTTTGAATGCCCGCAAAACAAACAAACAAACAATTAATTAGGAATTAAATAGACCAATATATATCATATCAAACAAAATCGACACCATCTGAGACCTCGCTCGCCTCTTATCAGAATTTGGTGTTATTACACCCTGGGCTCGTAAAGACGGCGTTCTTTATTTTTATTCTTATTAAAAAGAAAATAAAAGCAAACTGAGATAGGAAATTGGCGAAGTGAAGCGGCTGCTAGAACTGCAGATACACTCCAGAAGATACCAATGGTCTGAACGATTTTGAAACGGCAGGCTCAGGCAAACCTAAAGCTTATTGATCTCGCTATTATCTGCATTCTCCTTTGACAATTATTTATTCAAAACCTTTTCCTTTTTTAATTAACCTGTTAGAGGAGAAAAAACACAAAAACTGCTCTGCTGCCCTGCGAACTCGATGCAGCTCAGAGAAGCCTCTTTCGCTCGCCTTTCTTTCTAGGCCCAAAATACCTGGCCCTTTTGCCTCTCTTTTTAATATTTGAATTAAATTAAAGAATTGTTTTGTATTATTTTTGTTTTCCACAGGACTTTCTTTGGTTTTTTATCGGCCATGAAGGCAGGAGGTCTCATCTCGTGAGCGTCGAGTGTCTCGGCTGTCTTTTGAAGTTTTCTTTTTACTTGCCTCTTTTTTTTAATTTTCGTGTGTGGCATTAAAAACCAAATTTCTTGGCTCTAGCGAGCCTCCCAGAGCCGCTGCGGCGCTCTGCTGTAGGGTGCCTCGGGTGTGCTGCTGCTCTTTTTGTCTCGTCTCCGTTCCCTTGTATCTCTCCTCTGTAGTGTCTCCTTTCTGTCTCACTGGCTTTAACAATGGGTAACAAATGCCCATGCAAGAGGTCAGCAGTCGCAAATGCAGCTCACAAAAAGGATTCTCTTGAGGACTCTGAAGAAGTACAACGAAGAAACCAGGAGGTGCTTTTATAGACCCTCTCCATCTCTCTCTATTTCTGTCTCCTTCTCTGTCTCTTTTTGTCTTTCCATGTCTATCTGTGTCTCTCTCTGTCTCGCTCACTTTGCCTCTCTCTCGCTGTGCCTCCCTTTGTCTCGCTCTCTCTGTGTCTCTCATTCAGACCTCTCTTTTTCTCTCTGTCTCTGTCTCTGTCTCTCTATGTCTCTGTCTCTCTCTCTCTGTGTCACAGACGAGGGCATTTGCCAGCAGAGTCGACGGCTAGAAAGCCCGAGGTTGTGTGTTTTTGTTGCTGTTTTGACTTGGCTCAGAGGCTGCAGAGGCTGCAGACGGCAAGGCAAGGGGCTCTGAGGACTTTGAAAACATCAAAGGCCTTGGAGAGAGCAGAAAGCAAAAGGATTAAAAAGATCATGTCTGCCAGGGAAAACCTCGGTAACCCAAAGGAGACACACAGACACACAACAGAGAAAGAGACAGAGAGAAGACAGAGACAGACACACAACACAGAAATAGACAGACAGACACACAACAGAGAAATAGACAGACAGACACACAACACAGAAAGAGACAGATACACAACACAGAAAGAGACAGACACACAACACAGAAAGAGACAGACACAACACAGAAAGAGACAGACAGACACACAACACAGAGACAGACGAAAGACAAGACAGACAGACACAAAGAGGGCGGCGGGGCGACAGCGATACAGGCAGACAGAAAGACGTGGAGAAAGCAAATGGAGACAGATAGACAGACAAAGGGACAGAGACAGAGAAGTGTTTGTTTTATTTAGAGCCGTTGCCATGTGAAGGGCCACGGGGCTGCATGCGTTTCTTTGACCCTTTGCTTTTTGCTGCTCAGGTATCCGCGAAGTGGATGAGGACGAAATAAGTTCCTCTGGCTCGGAGTAAGAAAAAGGAGACAGCTAGTACCCACAGCCTGTCTCCCTTTAAGCAGCCAGGCTGTCTCCTCTTTCGCCGCAAGGACACAGGCTGTAGCCACAGCCTGTCTCCTTTAAGCAGCCAAGCTGTCTCCTTCTTTCTGCCCGCCTGTCGCAATCCCCAATCCGAAGGGGCGCGGCAGTGTAGCTAGCTAGCTAGGTACCCATAGCTAGCTAGCTAGCGGGCCGACAGACTCTCTCTCTGGCTCTGCGGTTATCTCGCTTACACCTGCAGTGACTGTCTGCCTCAATTGGCTTTTTCGCTCCCTGACGCGCGTCTCTGTCTCTCTAGCTATCCTCTCTAGCTAGCTAGCTGGCACAGCTAGCTAGCTAGCCGTGTGTCTGGTAGTCTAGAGAGTGGTTATTTGTGGCAGGAAAGCAGCCCGGTGTTGTTGTAAGAGAAAGAGACTCTAGCACAGTTTGCTGCTGCCACACTGAATGCATGTGGGGGCCTCGCCCCTGCTGCTCCTCGAAGCTCCTCACTTGCGGTAAAATGAATTGGCAAGTTGGGGACAGCAACGAGAGACAGCAAGACAGATATCTGTCGCAAATTGACAGAGAGAGAGCGAGACATCTGCCAAGCCAAACCCATCTGAAGACCCTATGGAGGAGACAGAGGAGACAGAGGAGACAAAGGAGGCAGCGGGGAGGGGCAGGAGAAAAAGACAGAGGAGACAGAGGAGACCCCCGGATATGTGGAGATGTTTGTCTCTCCCTGTCTCTTCCTATGTCTCTCCGTCTCTGTCTCTCTTGTCTCTCTTTTCAGCTGTCTCTTTGCCAACGCCGGCAGAAAATGACAGATTCCAGCAAATAGCGTCTTTGTCCCTTTTGTTGCTGCTGCTGCGTTGCTGTTGCTGCTGCAGCAGCAGCAGCCGAAACGTCGCAGCGCATGCACGCTGATTTTCTGTAGATTCCCGAGTGGGAGCAAACTGTCTCTTTCTCCGTAGGGCCTGCTGCGTTGCTGCTGCTCCTTTTTGCTTCGCTGCTGTCGGTGCTCTCAGCTGTGCTGCTGCTGCTGCTGTTATTTGCAGTGTCTCCGGGGCGTTTGGGGTGTCTGCTGCAGCAGCCTGCTGCGCTGCAGCAGCGGGAGCAGCAGAAAAGAAGTTCTGTGATTTTTACTGAGAAGAGACAAAAGCCAAGAGACTCGGCGAGCACAGCAAAAGGATTAATATACGCTAAGAGACCCTTAAAAGAAAAGAAAGCGGGCCGCACTCCTCCTGCTGCTGCTGCTTCTCCTTCCTCTGCTGCTGCTGTTGCCAAAGGGGCCAACAATTCTAGCTGCCGCAGCTGCGGCAGCGACCGGCACAGAACCCTTAGGTGTCTCTGCAGCTGCAGCGGGGGTATGTACAGCGGCCTCTTTACCCAATTCCGATTCCGTCTGCTGCTACTGCTGCTGCTGCTGCTGAGACACCCCTCTTCCTCTGTTGCTGCTGCAGCAGCTGAAGCAGCAAAGGCAGCAGAAGCAACAGCTCTTAGAGGCCCTTCTCCTGCTCCTGCCTTCTGCTGCAGCTGCAGCACACGCTGCTGCTGCTGAGGAGACAGCGAGGCCCTCAGATCTGCATTGCTATAACCCGTGACTCGCAGCAGCAGCAGCGACGGCAGCAGCTCCTGCTGCTGCAGCTGCAGCAGCAACTCTGCTAGCAGGGAGAAGCTTAAGGCGTCATCCAGCGTAGAGGCGCTCAACTCAAGGCCAGCCACTCGCGTCTGAGGCAGACAGACCAACAACACACACTCATACTTCAGGGTTTAGGGTTTAGGGTTTAGGGTTTAGCTGAGCAAGAATGGGAAAGACGAAAGATACTGCTACACCTTAGAAGAAATCATCAATACAACACAAATTACAGCAGCCGCAGCAGCAGCAGCAGCAGCAGCTACAGCAGCAGCCGCAGCAGCAGCATACGTGCAGCGTGGGGTCCTGCATGTTAGGGAGTAGAGACAGCAGATCGTTGATGGAGACGCACACGAAGGGGAAGCGCAGCAAGTGCTGCCTTAAAGTCTCCTCCTGTCCCCCCCACATGCTGCTGCTGCTGCTACTGCTGTCCTGCTGCTGCAGCGTGACAGTAGGCAGCGAAAAATCGGGACACTCCAGCAGCGCTCGCCCTAAAACAGCAGCAGCAAAGTCTGCTGCTTCCTCAGCGTCTGCACTGTCTCCGTCTCTTGCTTCTGCTGCTGCTGCTGCTGCAAAGGCAGCCTCCAGTGCTGCTGCTGCAGCAACAGCGCCAGCGCGCGTCTGCCGCTGCTGTGCATTAAACCGCAGCGGAACCACCACGCCCCTCACGCTATTGCTGCTGCTGCTGCTGCTGCTGCTGCTGCAACAGGTGCCGATGCGTGGTTTTGATGTTGCAGCGCAACGCTCGATGTAATTCTCAAGAGACAACTCCAAAGGGGATGCCTCGCTGCTGCTGCTGCTAGTGCAGCTCTCCTGTGCTGTGGGTGTGTGGGAGGGGCTCTCCTGCCTGCTGCTCCAGCAGCTGGCCTCTGCTTCAGCAGCTGCCTCGAGGTGCTGCTGCTGCTGCTGCAGCAGCAGCAGGTTGTCGCTGGGAGCAGAGGCATGCGTCACCTCCGACTGAAGCACTTTCTCCTGCTGCGGTGTCCCCTCTGCATCTTCATCTGCTCGCGGTGTTGCTGCTGTTGCTGCTGCTGCGTTTGCTGCTGCTGTTGCTGCTGCTGCGTTTGCTGCTGCTGGTGCTGGTGCTGCTGCTGCTGCTGCTGGTGCTGCTGCTGCTGCTGCTGC
>NPHX01000465.1:10873-25329 GCA_002271815.1 Eimeria falciformis
TCATTGCAGTGTACAGACACAGGGGCAGCTGGAGGTGAGTGCGAGAAGTGGGTTATTGAGGTACGCTGTGCAAGCTGGTGTAAGTTGGTTTATTGTTCGGCTTGGTTTTCGTGCACACTTGTGTCATGGATCATGGGAAATTTCCAGGCACTTTGCGCTACGAGAATGTAGTGATTTTTGGCGATTTTAGAAGGTGCGCTTGCTGCTGAAATCCTTTGATTATTTCGGCGGTGGGATACTTCATGCTGCTTCGGGTCGCTGACTGGAGACGGAAATGGCGTGTCGTAGTAGTCTGGGTGTCTGTCTGGTGGATTTGTTATCTAAGTGCTTTACTTGAGGGAATTGAAATGTGGGGTTGTCATAAATGTGCTGGTTGTTAAGATTCGTGTGACGTTTCCTGGTTTTGTGGAAAGAACTATTACTGCCATTTACAGAGACAGCGTCAGCTGGAGTTGAGTGCATGAAGTGGATTACTGTGTTAAGTTATGAAAATTAGCATGTGTAAGGTTTATTGTTTGGCTTGTTTCCGATGTACGCTAGTGTCCTGAATTGGGGAGCAATTACGGCCGCTATGTGAATGAAGTTCTTTTGTCGATTTCAGGACGTACGTTTGCCGTTGACGGCCTTGCCTTACTACAGGAATGAGAAACTTAAGCAGCTGCCTTGGGGGCACTAACTGCTGGAGACAGAAATTTCCAGCAGTATTAGGCTCGGTGCCTGTTTTGTGGAGATCTTTTAGTTTGAAGGATTGGTTTGTTGCGGTGTATGTGTGACAAAGCCGAAATGATGGGGAGGCACAAACCACTACAGATTATCTATTCAATGCGTCGGTAACGGGATAGAATGCGTAAGCGTGCTTGTGGTGAAGGTATCTGTTGTTATGGTCCGTGTGAGGTTTCTTGCAGTGATGGCAAGACCCCTCGCTGCCGTCTACAGACACGGCAGTACTGGAGGTTACTACGGGAAGTGGGTTGTTGAGTGAGGCTGTGCAGACTGATGGGGGTTGGTTTATTGTTTTGTTTGCTTGGCATGTACCCCAATGTCATGGATCAGGATGTGTTCCAAGAATTTCAAGCTGTGTGAATATGGGTTTTCTGCCAACATTAGCTAGTGGGTTTCTTGCTGCAGGAGAAGAATTACCTGGGGTCTAGGGTACTTGAGGAGCTGCGTCGGGGCACTGACTGCCGAAGACGGAAATGCATTGGCGTAGCAATCTTCGCGTTTGTTTGTTGAGCGATAGCTTCAGTTTGGCGAATTGGTGCGTTGTGGCTTATGCTTGACAGTGTGGAAACGGTAGTCAGGGTAGAACGACTTAAGTTAAGCTACTCATTGTGGCGGTGACTGCAAAGAATGCGAAGCGTAGATTGATTTAGAATTGTCGGTTGTTAAATCTCGTGTGACGCTGTATGCAGAGATTGGGAAGAGCGGTCACTGTCTTTTACAGACACAGAGACAGCTGTTGAGTGCTGAATGTGATAACCTTTGCAAGGTGGTGTAAGTCGGTTTATTGTTGCACTTGGTTCCATGTATCGTAGTGTAACAGATCGGTAGATTTGCCAGGCAATTGAGTTTATGTGAATGTCGTAAGCCTTCTGAATTCAGCAAGTGCGTTTGCTGCTGACAGCCTAGAGTTATTTAAGCGGTTGGAAACGTGAAAAACTGCTTTGGGGCACTGAGTGCTGTAGACGGAAATGTCTTGCTGTAGTAGCCGGCGTCTCTGTTTGCTGTGTGAATGTTTTTGTTTTTCCGGTGGTGACGTATGTGTGATGATGCGGAAACGATGGAGACACTCGAATCGCCACAGCTGAGCTAGTTTTTGCAGCATTGACAGGACAAAAAGCTAATGAATAGGTGGTGCAGTGGTTCTTGCTGTTGCGGTTCCTGTGGCGCTTTGTGCGGAGAAGAACGGTCAGTGCCATCTACAGGCACTGCGATAGCTGCAGTTCAATGCGGGCAGTGGGTTTTTTAGAGACTTATGGAAACTGGCGTGTTGGTTGGTTTATTGTTCCACTTGGTTCCCATGTACATCAGTCTTATGGATCAGGAGGCATTCCATGCACTTGGAGCTATGTGAATGTTTTTCTGCTAACATCAGGAAGTGCGTTTGCTGCTAAAGGCCGAGCGCTAATTTGCGGGTAAGGTATATGGAGTGCTGCTTGGCGACACTGACTGCCGCAGACGGAAATGGCTTGCCGTATTAGTCGGGTTGTGTTTTGGTTGTGGAAACGGCTTGTGTGTGATGAAGCCATGACGGTGGGAAAACTCGAATCGCTTCAATTCAGCTATTTTTTGCGCCGGTGACGGTTCAAAATGCGAAGGATCGTTTGATGTCAAGGGTGCTGTTTTTGGTGATTAATATGTTTGGTACAGAGGCGGGAAGAACGGTCACTGCCGTCTACACAGTGACAGCCGGAGTTGAGTCCGGGAAGTGGTTTATGAAGGTAACCTGTGCGAACCGGTATGGGCTTTTTTGTTTTGCTTGGCTCCCATATACGCTGATGTTATGTGTTGGGAGTAGTCCAGCCATTAGGCTCATGGACACGTGGTCATTTTGCTGACTTCAGTTCGTGCGTTTGCTGTTGCATTTCTCGCTATTTTGGTGGTGGATCACTTGAGGAGGTATTTTGGGGTACTGCGTGCTAGAGATGAAAATAGCTAGCCGCAGTAACGTGGATGATGGATTATTGTGGAAGCGTTTTGCTGTGGAAATTTTCTTAGTTTAGAGAATCGGTGCGTGGCGGCTTGTGCATGGTGAGTTTTGAACTGTTGGGAGGCTTGAACCACTTCAGTTAATCAATTTGTTGGAGCAGTGAAAGCACAAAATGTGTCAAGAATGGTCGGTTCGGAGATGCTGATAGTTATGGATGGTATACCATTTTGCGCAGTGATGGGAAGAACGGTCATTGCCCCCTATGGAAAAAAAGCGACAGCTGGAGTTGATTGCAGAAAACGAGTTATTTAGGTAAATTGTGTTTATTTTTCTTAGTCTCATGTACGCTTGTGGTATGGATCGAGAGGCTTTCCAAGCACTTGCAGCTTAATGAATGTAATATCACTTGCGGTGTCAGAAAGTGCGTTTTCTGCTTAAGGCCAAGCGTGTTTTTCAAGGTAGGGTACTTGAAGAGGTGCTTGGGGGCACCGACTGCTGGAGACAGAAACGACTAGCTGTATTAGCCAGGTTTTCTGCTTGTTTTGGGAGTGTTTTAGCTTGAAGACTTGGTTTGTGGCGGCTTATCTGTGATTGCGTCAAAACGATGGGGAGCACAGAATGTGGAGATTGGCTGGCGTAGAGATACTGGTATTTAAGATGCGTGTAATGTTTTATGCAACGAGAAGAACAATCACTGCGGTTTACAGACACAGCGGCAGATAGAATTGAGTGCGGGGTGACGGTTATTGCGGTAGCCTGTGCATATTGAGTTTAGTTGTTTTGTTTCGCTTGGTCCCTGTGTACGCTGGTGTCATGGATTGGAATGTGTTGATGGCATCTGGAGCCATGGGGGTGTATGTACTTTTCCGCCGATTTCAGGAAGTGCGTTCTTTTGCCGAAGGTCTAGCGTTATTTCAAGATTGGGCTAATGCTTTGAGGCAGTGAGAGCTGGAAAAAAGCTGTCTTGCCATCCGAGTGTTTTTGTGAATTTCCTATGGGATTGTTTGAGTTCGGAGATGTAATGTGTGGCAGCTTACGTGAAATGAAGTCAAAATGGTGGGAAGGCTCGAAGGGTTTTATTAAAGGTTATTCATTGCTGCGGTGATGGCATAGAATGCAAAGTGGTAGTTGATGTAGAGATGCCTGCAATTATGGTTCGTGTGATGCTTTGCGCGGAGATGGAAAGAATCGTCACTGCCGTCTACAGACAGCAAGGTTTGAGTGGAGTGCGGAAGCTGGACTATTGAGGTAACATGTGCAAACTCGCTTGCGTTCGTTTGTTGTTCCGTTTGATCCCATGTACGCTAATGTCAACGATCGGGGGGCATTCCAGAGCCTTGAAGCCTTTGTGGGTATGGTTTTTCTGCCAACTTCAGTTAGTGAGTTTACTGCTGAGGGCCTAACGTTAATTTGGAAGTACGTTACATGGATGCTTGCGAGCACTGACTGGTTAAGGCGGAAATGGCTTGCTATAGTAGTTGCTTTATGCGCTTTTGCGGGTTTCTTATGGGAATCGTTTAGTTTAGATAGTGGATGTGTGATGGTGTGGATGTGGTGAGGTCGAAACGGCAAGAGGGAGTTGAAGGTGTTCATTTATGTTATTAATTACGGCGATGACGGCACAAAATGCAAAGGGTTTATTGGCGCGGATATGTTGGTTGATGAAGTTCGCAGGTGTTATGGGTCGTGTGGTGATTGGTACAGATGTGCGAATAGCGGTTACTGCGGCTTACAAACACAGCAACAGCTGAAGGTGAGTGCGGAAATTGGTTTATGGAGGTTAGCCATCCAAAGTGGTGTAAAGTGGTTTATTGTTCGGCAAGGTTCGCATGTACTTTGAATTTAGGGATCGGGAGTTATTCCAAGCAGGTGGAATTATTGCGAATGTCGTTTTTTGCGGACTCCAGAAAGTAAGTTTGTTTGGTAAATGCCTAGCGGTATTTTGGGCGTAGGGTACGTCGAGAGTTGCTTGGAGACACTGACTACTGGAGGCGGAAATGGCTTGCAGTAGTGGGTGTTTGATTGTTGCAGGAATGTTTTTGTTTGGAGAATGGAGTGTGTGACGGGTTTTTGGCGGAAATGGGAATAGCCATATGTGGCGCCTATAGACTCAGCGACAACTCAATTTAAGTTTGGAAAGTGAGTTATTGAGATAGCCTGTGCAAATTGCGGTGAGCTGGTTTATTGTTCCTCTTGGTTTGCATATACTCAAATGTCATGGTCCGGGAGGCATTCCAGGCATTTGAAGCTGTATGAATGTAATGCTTCTGCGGAGTTCAGCAAGTGTGTTTGCTGCCGAAGACTTAGTGTTGTTCCTGGAGGGGGAACTGGGAATTTCTTTGAGGCATTGAGTGCTGGAAGCGGAACTGGCTTGTGAAAGTGGTGGGGTCTGTGTTTTGTGGGTCAGCTGTGGTAATTTTTGAGTTTGAATTAATTCGTGGCAGCTTATTGTGTGTGAGGAGACTCGATTGATCGTAGTTAGTTTAACCATTGCGTTGATGATGGCATAGACTGCAAGAGGTGGCTGGCAAAAAGATGATGGTTGAGGTTGGTGTGACGTTTGGTTCGGAGATGAGTGATCGTTGCCGTCTACAGACGCAGCGATAGCTGGAGTTGAGTGCGGGGGATGCCTTTCTGAGGCACCCTGTGCAAACTGGTGTGACTTGGTTCATTTTTCTGATTGATTCCTCCGTGCGCTACTGTTGTGAATGGGGGGACACTCTAGGCACTTGGAGCTTTACGCATGTGCTTTTTCTAGCGTTTTTCAGAAAGTGCGCATGTTTGTTAAAAAGCTAGAGCTATTCTGGGGATGTGGTACGTGAGGAGCTGCCTTCTCGCACTGAGTGCCGGCAACGAATGGCTTGCCGTGTTCTGGGTGTGTGTTTGTTGTGCGAATCTTTTCTTTTGGAGAATTCGTGTGTAGCGGCTTATATGAGATGATGCTGAAATAGTGTGGAATGGAGTCGCTCTAGTTAAGCTATTCATTGCGGCGATGACAGCACAAAATGCGAAGGGATCTTTCGTGCAGGGATGTTGGTTGTTATGGTCTGTGTGACGCTTTATGCACAGATAGAAAGGGCAACCGCTGCCGCCTGCAAACATAACGACAGCCAGAATAGAATGTGAAAAGTTGGTTAATAAGGTAACCTGTGCAAGCTGGTGCTAATTGGTTTATTACTTCGCTTGTTTTCCATGGGCGGCATTGTCATGGAGCAGGGGCCCTCCAGGCTCTTGGAGCTATGTGAACGTGGTTTTTGTGGCGCTGTCAGTTCGTGCGTTTGCTACTGGCGGCCCAGCTTTTTTTTCATGTGGGGTACTTGAGGCATTGTATCCGAGCACTGACTGCCGGAGATGCAAACGGCTTGGCATAGTAGTCAGGGTCTCTGTTGTGCGGGTTTTTGTAATGGGGATTTTTAGTTTGGAGAATTGGTGTATGGCGGCTTGTCTACGAGGAGGTCCAAACCTTGCGGAGGCTCTACCAGTTTTGCTAAACTACTCATTGCGGCGTTGACGCCACAGAATGCGCAGGGTTGGTGGGTGCAGAGATCCTGGTCGTTCTTTTTCGCTTGACCTGTTAAAAGGGCCATTGCCGTCTATGCACACAGCGACAGCTGAAGTTTAGTGTGGACAATGGGTTATTGAGGTAACTTGTATCAACGGGTGTGAATTGATTTATTTTTTCGCAGGCTTACCACGTACGCTAGTGTCGTGAATCAGAAGGCATTCCAGTCACTTGGATCTATGTGAATGTTGTTTGTCTGCCAACATCAGGATGTGCGTTTGCTCCTGAAGGCCTAGCAATTTTTCTGGTGTGGGCTAATTGGGAAGTTGATTTGGGGCTTTGATTGCTGGAGGTGTAAACGGCTTGTCGTAGGAGTCGAGGTGTTTGCTTTGTCAGTTTGCTGTGGGAATGTTTTAGTATTACAGAATTGATGAGTCGCGGCTCATGTGTGATGAGATCGAAACGGTGGGGGAGCACGAATGACTTCCGTTAAGCGCTACTCGTTGCGGCGCTAAAGGTGCAGGATGCCAAGGGGTGGTTGGTGTAAAGCTGTTGGTTGTTATTGTTGGTTCGACGATTCGTGTGGAGATGGGAAGAACTGTCTGTATCGTGTACAGGCACAGCAGCAGCTTGAGTTGACTGCGGACAGTTAATTATTGAGGTAACCTGTGCAAAGTGGTTTACGTTGCTTAATTGTTCCAGTTGATTATTCCGTAGGCTAGTGTCATGGATGGCGAGGCATTTGTGACACTTCGACCTATGTGAGTTTAATTTTTTTCCAACTTCAGGGGGTGGGTTTCCTGCGGGAGCCCTAGCGTTACTTTAGGGGTGGGGTAGGGGAGGAGCTGTTTCGGGGGACTGGCTTACCGGCGGGACGAGAGTGGCTTGCCTTAACAAACGTTTTGTCTTTTTTTTATGAAGCATTTTTTGGTTTTGGAGAATTGTTGCGTGGCGTCTTGTGTGTGATAATATCGAAACGGTGGGGGAGCTCGAACGAATTCAGTTGAGCTATTTGTTGCGGCGGTGACAGCACAGAATGCGATGGGGTGCTTAGTGTTGGGGTGCGTGTTGTTGCGGTTAGTGTGACGCTTTTTATAGGGATGGGAAAAGGGTCACTGCCGCCTACGGACACAGCGACAGCTGGACATTAGTGCAGGAAGTGGGGTATTGAGGTAACCTGTGAGAAGGGGTGTCATTAGGTTTATTGTTACGTTTGGTTTCCACGTACACTAGTTTCGCGGATTGGGCGATATTCAAGGCAATTGTAGTCATGCTTCTTTTTCCTCCGGAGTTCAGCTAGTCGGTTTGCTGCTGAAGGACCGCCGTTTTCCTTGAGGGTGGGAACTTGGAAGAGGTGGTTGGACGCAATGACTGCTGGAGACGGAAAGGGCATACCGTAGTAGCACTCAGGGTGTCTTTTTGTTGTATAAGTGTTTTCGTTTGGAAAATTGGTGCGTAGGGGGCTTATGTGAGATGAGGTTGCATCGCTGGGGAGGCGCAAACGCATTTAGTTAAGCCATTCGTCGCAGCGGGGACAGCACAGAAAGCAAAGGGCTGGTTGCTTGCTGCAAAGACGCTTTTCGTTATGATTCGTGTGATGTTTTGTGCGGAGGTGAGAACGGTCATGGCCATATACAGGCACAACGACAGTTTGCATGTAGTAAGTAAAGTGTGATACTGAGGTAACCTATACAAACTGGTACAACGTCCGTTTCTCTTTTAGTTGCTGCCCCTCTACGCTAGTGCCATCGATCGGGAGACATTCCAGGCACTTGGAGCTAATGTGGATCTAGGTGTTCTGTCGCTATCAGCAAGTGGGTTTGTTGCTGAAGGCCTAGCTTTTCAGAGGTTGGGCTACGTGGGGAGATGTTTCAGGGCATTAAGCTTGACAGAAAAGGCTTTCCATAATCGTCAGGGTGTCTGTTTATTGTGGGAATGCTATAGTTTGGGGAATGGGTTTGTGAGGTCGGAACGGCGGCGAGACTAAAAACAATTGGGGTACGTTACTTTAGTTAAGCTACTCATTTAAGTTGCACAGAATACACAAAGGTGGTTAGCATAGAGATTTTGATTTTGGAGGCTCCAGTGATGTTTTGGGCGGAGATAGGAAGAACGGTCACTGCCTTCCAGAGACAGAGTGACACCGGGAGTTAAGTGGGTTATTGAGGCAATCTATGTAAACTAGCGTGAGTTGGCTTTGTTGCTCTTGGTTTTTATATAAGCTAGTGTCATGGAACGGGGGGCATTTCAGGCACCTAGAACTTTGTGAATGCTGCCTTTCTGGCGAGTTCAGGAGGTGCGTTTGATGTTAACAGCCCAATGTTACTTTGGGGGTGGCGTACTTGTGGATCTCCTGGGGCTCTAAGCGGTGGAGGTGGAAATCCCTTGCGATAGTAGCCGGGTGCCCGTTTGTTGTGAGGCTGTTTTAGTTCGGAAAATTGGCGCATGGTTGGATTATGCGTAATGAGGTCGAAATGATGAGAAGCGTTAAAGGACTTCAGCGGAGCTACTCATTAAGGCGGCACAGAATGCGAATGGGTGGTTGGCGTTGATATGTTAGTTGATGCTGCTGCTGTGAAGTTTTGCGTGAAGATGGGGAGAACGGTCATTGGCTTCTACTGACGCAGGGGCAGCTGGATTCAAGTGCTGGACGTGGGATATTGAGGTAACCTGTGCAGACTGATGTGAGTTGGTTTATTGTGCTGCTTGATTCGCACATACGTTAGCGTGATGAGTGTCAGGGCATCTATTCCCATATGAGTGTAATTTTTGTGCCAACTTCAGGCCGTGCGTTTGCTATTGAAGGTGTGGCGCTAACTTGAAGGTGGGGTACTTGAAAGACTGCTACAGGGCATTGACTGCTGGAGATGAAACTGTTCTGGCATTGTATCTGGGGTGTCTGTTTTGTTTGGTTTGTCGTGGGACTGTTTTAGTTTGGAGAATTGCTGCTTGGTATCATGTGTGTTCTAACGTCAAAATTGTGGGGAAGCTCGAACGGCTTCAGTTAATTTATTCATTGCGTCGGTAACTGTGTAGAATGCGAAGGGATGGCTGGTGTGTGGAGCTTCTGGCTGTTATGGTTTGTGTGACGTTTTATGCGGAGGTGTCAAATAACAGTCATTGCGGTTCATATACACAGCGACAGTTAGATTTTGTTTGCGGGAGCTGGGTTACTTGCGCTTGGTTCACAGGTACGCTTGTAGCGTAGATTGTGAAGCATTCCAGGCACTTCGGGCTGTGTTAATGAACTTCTTTTGCGGACGTCAGAAAGTACGTTTGCTGTTAGGGGCCTACTGCTATTTTAAGGATGGAGTACTTGAGGAGGTGTTTTGGCGCACTGAGTTCCAGAAACGGAAATGGCTCACATTGGAGTCCCTCTCTGTTCTGTGGGTTTTCTTTGGGAATGTCTTATTTTGGAAATTTTGGGCGGTAAAGGCATACGTCTGGTGAGGTTGAAACGCTGGGGACGCTTGATCGACTTCACTGACGTTACCCGTTATAGCGTTGACGGCACAGAATGAGAAGCGGTGGTTGGCGTAGAGATTCCGGTTGTTATAGTTCAAATGGCGTTTTATTTACAGATAGGACGAACGTTGACTGCCATCTACAGACACAGCGACAGCTGGAGTTGATTGGAGGAAGCGAGGTATTGAGGTATCCTGTGCCACGTTGTGTGAGTTGTTTCACTGTTTTGCTTGGTCGCTTCATACAGTAGCGCCATGGATAGGGAGGAATTCCAGGCACTTGGAGCCATGTGAATATATTTTTTTGCTGGCTTCAGCACGTGCGTTTGCTGCTGAAAGGCTAACGCTATTTTGCAGGTGGGTTACTTGAAGAGCTGCTTCACAGCAGTGACTGGAGGTGAACTTGGCTGCGAATACTAGTTGCTATGTTCTTTTCTTTTGGAAATGTTTTAGTTTTGAAAACTTGTGTATGACGGCCTATGTGTGATGAGGTGGAGATAGCGGGGAGGCTGGAACTACATCAGTTAAGCTGTTCATTGGGGCTGTGTGCGCACAGAAGAGGAAGGGATGGTTAATGTAGTGATTGTCGCTGTTTTGAATACCGGTGACTGCCATCTACTGACCTAGCAATAGCTATGGTTGACTGCGGGAAGTCTGTTTTTGAGGTAGCGTGTGCAAATTGATGTATGTTGGTTTATTATTTGACTTAGTTCCCATGCACACTAGTGTACCTGACGAGGAGGCATTCCATGCACTTGAAGCTATGTGATTGTAGCGTACCTTCCGCCTACAGAGAGCACGTTTTCTGCAGAAAGTCTAACTGTATTTTGGGGCTGGGTGCTTGAGGAGCGTCTTTGGGGGCATTGAGCGCTGGAGACAGAAATGCCTTGCCGTAGTAGTGGCTATGTCGGTTTTGTGTGGAAGTATTTTAATTTGGAGAATTGTTGCGTGGCGGCGTATGGGTGATGAGGTCGAAACGGTATGGGGCTCGAACAACTTCAGTTACGCTATTGGTTCTGTAAGGACAGAAAATGCAAAGAGGTTGTTGGTGTATAGATACTTATTACTGTGTCTCATGCGACATTTTGTGCATGTAGGCTATTGTCATGCAACAATAAGCATTTCAGGCACCTAGAGCTACATGAATATAGCTTTTTCTATCGACATCAGTTCGTGCGTTGGCTGCTACAGGCCTAGCGTTATTTTTGGGGGTGGGGTTCTTGAGGAGCCGCTTGCCGGCACTTATTGCTTTTGACGGAAGTGGCTTGCCGTAGCCATCTGGGTGTCTGTTTATTGCTGGAATGTTTTGGTTTGGAAAATTGGTTAGTCGCAGCGTAAGTTTGGTGGGGTCATAGCAGCGGGGAGTCTCCAATAGTTCAGCTATGCTATTCATTGCCACTGTGAGGGCACATAACGCCAAGGGGTGGTTGGTATAGGTTTGCTGATTATGGTTCGTGTCTTGTTTCATGGTAAGATAGAAAGAACGGTCGGTTCCGTTTGGGGACACAGCTACACATGCGGTTGACTACGGAAAACGGGTTATTGAGGTAGCCTGCGCAAACTGGTGACTTGATTTATCGTTGCGCTTCATTCCATGTATCCTAGTGTCATGCATTAGGGGTTTTTCCAGGCGTTTCGGGCTGTGTAAATTTTGTTTTTCTTCCACTATCAGTACGTGCGTTTGCAGAAAACGGAATAGAGTCATTTTGTGTGTGGGGCACTTGAGGTGCTTCGAGGCAAGGAGCTGTGCACGCGGAAGTGGCTTGATGGGTTACTGGTTTTCTCTGTTGATTGTGGGATGCATCAGTTCGCAGAATTGTTGCGCGACATCGGATGTATAATGGGGTCGAAACCCTGAAAGGGCTCGAACGACTTCAGTTAAGCTATTCAATCCTGCGCCACAGAATTCGAAGGGAAGGTTCATGTAAAAATGGCGCTTGTTGCGATTCTTGTGAGATTTTGTCCAGAAATGTAAACAGCCGTCATAGCCGTCTACAGACAGAGCGGCGGCTGCAGTGAAGCGCAGGAGGCGCGCTGTTGATTTAAGCTCTACAAACTGGTGTAAGTTGGTTTGTTATGGTGCTTTGTTAGCACGTACACTTGCCTCGGGGATCAGGAAGCATTCCAGGGGCTTGGAGATACATAAATGTATTTTCCTGCCTAACGTCAGGACGTGCGCTTGCCGCTGGAAGTCTAGCGTTTTTTGCGAAGTGGGGATGCTGGGGACTAGCTCTGAGGTACTCAGTTTTCAAGACAGAAATAGTTTCCTGTAGTAGCCTGGATAAATGCTGAAGACGGAAATGGCTTGCTGTAGCAACCATTAGTTTTGCTTGGTGTGGCAATATTTTATTTGAGGAGCTGATGCTTGTGGGACTGTTTGCGATAAGGTCCAAGCGATGGGGAAGCTCAAATGACTTTATTTAAGCTATTTATTGACGCGCTGAGAGTATAGAATGCCAAAATGGTCGCTGCTGTAAAGCTCCCGGTTGTTAGCGTTCGTGTAACGTTTTGTGTTAACATGGGAGTAACGGTGTTTGGCCTCTCCAAACACAACGCTAGTTGGAAATGAGTGGGGGAAGTGTGTTATGGAGGTAACTTATGCAAACTGGAGTGGGTTGTTTTCTTGTTTCGTTTGGTTCCCATGTAGAATGTAGGATAGTGTCGTGGATAGAGGGGCACTCCAGGCAGTTGCAGTTATGCTAGAATGCTTCTCTGCCGACCTCAGAATGTGCGTTTGCTACTGAGGGCCTAACGGTATGTATGTTGGATGTGGGATACTTGAGGAGCTGCTTTGGGGCACTGAGTGGTGGAGATGGAAATTGCTTGTCGTAGGAGTGGTTTTGCATGTTTTATGAGCGTAATTGGGAAATGTTTTGATTTGGGGAATTGGTGCATGGCGGCGTATGTGTGATGGGGTCGAAAACGGGGAGGCTCGACACACACCAGAAGGGGTTGTTGGCCCACAGTTGCTGATTGCAATGGTTCTTAGGAAATATTGTGGAGAGATGGGGAGGGCGATCATTGCCGTCTACAGAAACATCGGCAGCTTGAGTTGAAAGCGGGAAGTGGGTTATTGAGGTGACTTGTGTACTTTGGTGTGGGTTTGTTTGTTGCTGTGCTTGGTTCCCATGGGTGCTGGTGTCATAGATCGTGGGGCAGTCCACGAACTTGGAGATATGATATGTAGTTTTTCTGGAGTTCAAGGAATGTGTTTGGTTTCGGAGGCTTACCGGTTTAAAAGGCTTGGAATACTCGAGGAGCATTTTCGAGGCACTGAGTCATGCAAACGGAAATGGCTTGCCTCTTCATTTGGGGTATCGGTTTTGTGATTTTGGTTTGGGAATGGTTTAGTTTGAGGGATTTGTTTGTCACAACTGATATGTGATGAGATGGAAATAGGGAGGTTCAAACAACTTTCTGTGCTATGCTTTTCAGAGGTGATCGCAGAGAATGTGAATAAACTGTTGATGTAGAGATGCCGGTTGTTAAGGTATTTTTTGCATTTCTGCAGAGATGAGAAGAATGTAGGTGCGGCTTGCAGACACAGCGGCAGCTGGTATTGATTGCGATAAGTACGTTATTGAGAAAATCTCTGCAAAGTGGTGTGAGTTAATTTATTGCACATCATGGTTTCCATGTATATTAGTGTCATGGATCGGAGGGCTTTCCACCGATTTAGGACTGGATGGACATAGTTTTTTTTCCAACTTCAGAAAGTCTGTTTTGTGCTGAAGGTCTGGCGTTGTTTTAGGGTTGGGGCACTTGAGGAGCTGCTCGGGGACATTGAGTACTGTAGCCGGCAGTGACGTGCCGTAGCGGTCAAGATCCCTGTTTTGTGAGTTTGTGGGAAGGTTTTAATTTGGATAATTGGTGCTTGGCGGCCCATGTGTGATTAAATCAAAGCGCTGGGGAGACTCGAACAACTTTAGTTGAAAGATCCATTGCGGCTGCGAGCGAAATAGCGACAGCTGGAGTTGAGCGCAAGAAGTGGGCTATTGAGGTAACCTGTGCAGGCTGGTGTAAGGTGGTGGTTTTTTTTCTAATTGCCATATACGCTAGTTTCATGGCTCGAGGGATATCTTACGCAGTTGGAGCTAGGTGAATGATTTTACTGCCGATTTCAGAATGTGCGTTTTGCTGCTGAGTGCCAAGCGTTATTTTGGGGCAGCGTACTAGAGGTGCTTTTTTTGGGGGACTAAGTTGAAGAGAGAAATGTCTTTTCGTAATAGTCGCTGTCTCTGTCTGCTGCAGGAATGTGTTGTGGGGGGGTAATGAATGATGAAGCGGAAACGGTGGGGAGGATCGAACACCTTCAGTTAAGCTATTCACTTCGGCTATCAGAATACCGAGTGCAAGCTCGTGGTTCGTGTAAAGATGCTCGTTTGTACGGTTGGTGTGACGTTTTGAGCGAAGACGGGGGAAGCCATCGCTTGTCCTTAGAGGCAGAGCGAGGACTGGAGTTGAGTGCTGAAAACGGTTTACTGAGGTAGCCTGCGCAAGCTGGTGTGAGCTGACGTATTGTTCCGCTTCCGTTCGCACTCACGCTAGTGTCATGAATCGCTGGATATTCCAAGCATTTGGCACTATAGAAATTTAGTTCTTTCTGGCCGTCAGATGGTGCGTTTGCTGGTGGATTCCTGGTTGTTTTGGCAAGGGGCGTCCTTGCGTATATCGCTTTTAAGGCACTAAGTGCTGGAGGCGGAAGTGGCTTGCTATTGCGGTCGTTTTCTACCTGGTATAGCAAAACTTTTCTTTGAATATTTGATGCTTGTCGGAGTGTTTGCAATAAGGTCCAAGCGATGGGGAAGCTCAAATGACTTTATTTAAGCTATTTATTGAC
>NPHX01000466.1:5542-18000 GCA_002271815.1 Eimeria falciformis
GTTTGTTCATACTACCCGTTTGGTGGTTCGTCTGCTACAAACAGCGCGGGATTGCTCGCCTTATACCGAAAAGACTGCACAACGCCCCAAAACCCCAATGCTTCCTCGACACATCTTCAGAAATAGCTGAAAAGTTTTGTAAATGTAACAAGTTACCCAGAAACCTTCCGTTATCACACGCATTTTGTGGCATCCATAAACACAAACACAAAATTGATTTACGGAACAAACGGATGCCGCAAGCAGGCCTTTGCGGACAGCAATAAGTAATGCTGTTATTTAACAATGCTTGTTACTGACAAACCTCAACACTACCAGCTGTCTTTGTTCAAAAAAGCTTGGCGTTTTTGGCTATCCATCCGCAATACACGCACTTCCTAAAACACACAGGATTCGCGCGCTACAAAACAAATCATTTCACAAGGCTCGTGCACCCTGTGCATGTTCACACCGCGACCGTAGTATCAGGCTTTTGGGAGGCACTCACGCTGAATCAAGAAAAGGTGCAAACAAACAAGTTTGCGTCTCATGTTTAGGCGTTCAACTGGACCGTCACAAGATGCAGAAAAGTGGACGGATACAATCCCCTCCAAACGAAATACGATACAACCGAGTCGGATAGAATTACTCTGCAAATACATCATGCACCATGACGACACACACACATATCAAACATTTTACTATGCTTTTGTTCACCATATCCGTTCGCTGGATCGTCTACCATAAGCGCGCAATTTTTCTCCTTATATCGAAAAGGTTTACAAATGGCCCCAAACCTCAATCCTGCCTCGACACATATTCACAAACGGCTGACAAATCCCTTAAATGTAACTAGTTGCCCACAACCCTTTTGCTATCAAATGCATTTTGTAGCACCCATAAACACAAACAAAAAAAATCGCCTATGGAACAAACGAATTCTGTGAGTATGCCTTTGCAAACGAGAACGTGTGATGCGCTTAGTCAACAATGCTTGCTACCGACGGACCTCGGCAGTAATATTTGTCTGTGTGCAAACAACCGTAGCGTTGCCCTCGGACTGCAACGGTCTTTGGCTATCCATCTGCTATACACGCACTGGCTGAAACAGAGGGCAGTCCCGCGCTACGGAGCAAATCATCCTACAAGGGTAGTGCACCCTGTGCATGTTCACCGGGCTGCCGTAGTCCCAGGCTTATGGGAAGCACGTATGCCGAATCAAAACTACTGGCGCACAAAAAAATTTGCCTTTCATGCTTGGGTGTTCAATTGAATCGACATCAGCTGCAGAATAGTGGAAGGATACAAGCCCCTCAAACAGAATGCAATTAAAACGAGTCGCATAGAATCATTCTGCAAATGCAACAAGTGCCATTACGACACACACACATATCAAACGCTTTACTATGCTTGTGTTCACCCTACACGTTCGCTGGGTCGTCCACTATAAGCGCACAATTCATCGCCTTATATTGAAAAGGCTGAACAACGCCCCAAAACTCCAAAGCTGCCTCAACACATCTTCACAGACGGCTGAGAAATTCCTTGAGTTTAACTGGTTGATCACATTTCTTGCGTCATCAAACACATTTAGTGGCAGCTATAAACAAAAACAAAAACAATCGTTCACGGAACAAACAGCTACCATATGTTGGCCTTTTCGGACAAGAACGTGTGATGCTCTTAGTCAACAATGCTTACCGCCAACGGACCTCGGAAGTTATACCTGTCGTTGTGCAAATGAGCGCGACGTTGCCCTTAAACTGCCACCGTCTACGGCTATTCATCGTGATACACGCACTGACTAAAACACACACGAGGCACGCGCTACGAAACAAATCATTCTACGAGCGTTCTGCACTTTGTGGATGCTCGCATGAATACCGTAGTCTTAAGCTACTGGGACGCGCTCATACTAAATTCAAAACACGAGCAAACAAACAAGTTCGCGCATCACTTTTAAATGTTTAACTGACCGTCAGCAGATGCAGTCCAGTAGACGAATACAGTTTCCTTGAAACGGAATGCGATACAACCGAATCGGATAGAATCACATTGCAAGTACAACAAGCG
This sequence comes from Eimeria falciformis, assembly GCA_002271815.1. Lineage (NCBI taxonomy): Eukaryota > Apicomplexa > Conoidasida > Eucoccidiorida > Eimeriidae > Eimeria > Eimeria falciformis. The sequence continues at coordinate 7,595 of NPHX01000466.1, forward strand.
CCATAACGACACAGACACATATCCGACATTTTACTATGCTTTTGTTCACCCTATCTGTCTGCTGGTTCGTCTACTACAAACAGCGTGGGATTGCTCGCCTTATACCGAAAAGGCTGCACAACGCCCCAAAACTCTAGTGCTGCTTCGACGCATCGTCAAAGATAGCTTGAAAGTTCCCTGAATGTAACCAGTTGCCCGGAAACCTTCCGTCATCACACGCATTTTGTGGCATCCATAAACACAAACACAAAATTGACTTACGGAACGAACGGATCCTGCAAGCAGGCCTTTGCGGACAGCATTGTGTAATGCTATTAGTTAGCACTGCTTGCTGCCGACGGACCTCGGCACTCATATTTGTCTTTGTTCAGAAAAGCTTGGCGTTGGCCTTGGGCTGCAACCGTTTTTGGCTATCCATCCGCAATACACGCACTGGCTGAAACACACACGAGTCACGTGCTACAAAACAAGTCATTGCACGACAATCGTGAACCCTGTGCATGTTCACACAGCTACTGTAGTCTCAGGCTTCTGTGAGGCACCTACGCTGAATCAAGAAAACCGGCGAACGAACAAATTTGCGTTTAATGCTTAGGTGTTCAACTGGACCGTCGCCAGCTGCAGGAAAGAGGACGGATATGAGCCCCTTCAAACGGAATGCGATACAACCGAGTCATATAAAATCATTCTGCAAATACAACAAGCTCCATAACGACACAGACACATATCAAACACTTTATTATGCTTGTGTTCACCCTATCCGTTCGCTGGATCGTCTACTGTAAGCGCGCGATTCTTTATATCGAAAAAGCTTAACAACGCCCCAAAACCCCAAGGCTGCCTCAACACATCTTCACAGACGGCTGACAAGTTTCTTAAATGTAACTGGTTGCCCACAACCCTTGCGTCAGTAAACGCATTTCGTGGCATCCATAAACACAAACACAAAAACTCGCCTAGGAAACAAACGGATTTTGTGAGCGTCCCTTTGCAAACATGAATGTGTAATACTCTCAGTCTTCAATGCGTGCCACCGACGGACTTCGGCACCAATATCTGTCAGTGTGCAAACAAGCGCGACGTCGCCCTCAAACTGCAAGCGTTATCCGCTATTCATTCGCAATACACGCACTTGCTAAAACACGCAGGATTCACGCGCTACGAAACAAATTGTATCACGAAAATCGTGAACCCTTGAACCCTGTGCATCACGCATACCAAAGTTTTAGGCTTCTGGGACGCATCTAAGCTGAATCAAGAAAACGGGCAAACAAACAAATTCGCGTCTCATTCTGGGGTGTTCAACGAAACCGTCAACAGCACGACGACAGTAGACGGATACAATATCCTTGAAACGGAATGCGATAAAAACGATTCAACTAAAACCACTCTGCAAAAACAGCAAGCGCCATGACGACACTCACACATATCAAACACTTTACTATGCTTGTTTTCGCCCTATCCGTTCGGTGGCTCGTTTACTATAGGCGCCATATTCCTCGCCTTATACTGAAAGTCTGCACAACGCCCCCAAACCTTTATGCTCCCTCGACACAACTTCACAGACGGCTAAGAAATTTCCTGAATGTAGCTGGTTGCCCACAACCCTTGCGTCATCAAACACATTTTGTGGCATCCATTTACAAAAACACAAGAATTGGCCTTAAAAAGGATGCCTTTGCGGACTGCAATCTGTGGTGCGCTTGGTGAACAATGCTTGCTACTGGCGAACCTCGGCACTACCATCTGCCCTTGTCCAACCAAACGCAATGTTGCCTTCGGATTGCAACCGTTTTCGGTTTTCCATCCGCAATACACGCACTGGCTGAAACACACAGCAGTCACGTCCTACACAAAAAATCATTCAACGAGGGTCCTGTACCCTGTGCATCCTCGCACGGCTACCGCAAACTTAGGCTTCATTGACGCATTGATGCTAAATCAAGAAAACGGGCAAACGAACACGTTTGCGTCTTATGCTTGGGTGTTCAGTTGGACCGTCAGTAGATACCAAACAGCGGACGGATGCAATCCCCGCGAAACGGAATGCGATACAACCGAGTAAGATAGAATCACTTTGCAAACACAACAAGCGCCATGACGACACAGACACATATAAACCATTTTACTATGCTTGTGTTTACCCCACCTGTTCCCTGGTTGCTCTACTACAAGCAGCGCGCGATTGTTCGACATATACCGAAAAGGCTGCACAACGTCTCAAACCTCAAGGCTGCCTCGACACATCTTCACAGACGGCTAAAAGGTTCCGTGTATCCAACTGATTAACCAGTTACCTTCCGTCATCAAACAGATTTTGTGGCATTCATAAACAAAAACACAGGAATTCGCCTACGGAAACGGATGCCGTAAGCATGCCTTTGCGGAAAGCAATCTGTGGTGCTCTTAGTCAGCAATGCTTGCCACCGAAAAACGCCGGCATTATCATCTGTCCTTGTGCAAACAAGCGCGACGCTGCCCTCGGACTGCAAGCATCTTTGGCTATTCATCCGCAACACACGCACTGGCTAAAGCACGCAACAGTCACGCGCTACAAAACAAATCATTCCAAGAGGGTCCTGCACCATGTGAATGTCCACACGGCTACCGTAGTCCCAGGCTTCTGGAAGACACCTATGCTGAATCAAAAAACGAGGCAAACAAACAAGTTCACATCCCATGTTTAAGTGTTCAATTGGACCAAAAGCAGATGCAGAACGGTTGACAAATTCAATCCCCTTGAAACATAATGCGATAACATCGAGTCGGATAGAAACACTCCGCAAATGCAGTACGAGCCATGACGACACGCAGACATATCAAACACCATAGTACCCTTGTGTTCATTCTATTCTATAACGAAAAGGCTGAACAACGCTTCAAAACCCCAATGCTGCCTTGACACATTTTCACAGACGTCTGAGAAGCTCCCTTAATGTAGCCGGTTGCGCAGAAACTTTCCGTCATTGAATGCATTTCGTGGCATTCATGAACACAAAGACAACAAATAACCTCCAGAACAAATGAATGGCGTAAGCATGCCTTTGCAGACAAGAACGTGTAATGCTCTTAAACAAAAATTCTTCCCACGAATGGACATCGAGAATGCTATCTGTCCGTGTGCAAACACGCGCGAAATTGCCCTCGGACTTCAAGTGCCTTCACATATTCAGCCGAAATACACGCACGTCCTGAAACACACAGCAATCACGCGTTACAAAACAAATCATTTTACGAACGTCCAGTACCATGTGCATCTCCGCACGGCTACCATGGTCTTAGGCTTCTGGGAGCCATCTATGCTAAATCAAAAAAACGGGCGAACAAACAGGTTCGCGCCTCATGCTTGGGTGTCCAACCGGTCCGTAACTAGCTGCAGAACAACGGACGGATACAAGTCTCTCGGAACGGAATGGGATACAACCGAGTTAGAGAGAATCACTATCCAAAAAGAGCGACTGCCGTGACGCCATAGACACTTATCAAATACGTTACTGTGCTTGTGTTCAGCCTATTCGTTTGCTGGTTCGTCAACTACAAGCAGCGCTCTATTGTTCGCCACATAAGGAAAAAGCTGCAAAACACACCGAAACCCCAGTCCTGCCGCGACACATCGTCACAGACGGCTAGGAAGTTCCCTGAATGTAACTGGTTGCCGACAACCGTTGCATTATCAAACGCATTTCATGGCATTTATAAACAAAAAAACAAGAAATGGCTTACGGAACAAACGAATGCCGTAAGCGTGCCTTTGTGGACGGAAATCTGTGGTGCTCTTTGTCAACAATGCTTGCCACCGACGGCCCTCAACACTACCATCTGTCCGTGTGCAAACAAGCGCGACGTCGCCCTCAAGCCGCGACCGTCTTCGGCCATTCACCCGCTACACACGCACTAGCTGAAAGACACAAGAGTCCCGTCGTATAAAACAAATTATACTACGCGAATCGTGAACTATGTGCATGCTTGCAGGACTACCGCAGTCGTGAGCTTCTGGGAAGGAGTTATGTTGAATGAAGAAAACGCGCGAACGAACAAGTTTGCGTCGCATGCTTGGGTGTTTAGTTGGACCGTCAACAGATGCAGAACAGTAAACCGATACAGTCTTCTCAAAATAGGATGCGGTAACATCGAGTTGGATAAAATCACTCTGCGAATACAACAAGCGCCATGACGACACACACAAATATCAAACATTTTACTATGCTTTTATTCACCCTATCTGGCCGCTCGTTCGTCTACTAGAAGCAGCGCGCTATTGCTCGCCTTCTGCTGGAAAAGCTGCACAACGCCCCAAAACTCCAACTTTGCATCGACAGATCTTCACAAACGGCGAAAAAGTTCGTTGAATGTAACTGCTTGCTGAAATCCCTTGCGTCAACAAACGCATTTTGTGGCATCCATAAACACAAGGACACAAATTGGCTTACGGAAACGAATGGCGTAAGCATGCCTTTGGGGACAGCAATGTTTGCTGTTCCTAGTCAACAATGCTTGCCACCGACGGACCTCGGCACTACCATCTGTCCTTGTGCAAACAAGCGGGCCGCAACTCTTGGACTGCAACTGTCTTTGGCTATTCATTTGCAAAACACGCACTTGCTAAAAAACAGCAGGCACACGCTACGGAACAAATCATTTTACGAGCAGTGTGTATCCTGTCCATAATCGCACGAGTACCGAAGTCTTAGGCTTCATGAACGCATTCATGCTGAATCAAGAAAACGGGCGGACAAACAAGTCCGCGTCCCATGCTTGTTTCTTCAACTGGACCGGACGCAAATACACGACAGTGGACGGATACAATCTCTTTAAAACTGAATGCGATAACACCGAGTCGGATAAAAGCACTCTGAAAATGCAGCAGGCGCCATGATGACAGACGTATATCAGACATTTTACTATGATTGTATTCACCCTATCCGCCCGCTGCTTCGTCTAGTACAAGGGGCTCCCGATTGCTCGCTTCATACTGAAAAGTGCGCCCAACGTTCCAAAACCCCAAGGCTGCCTCGATACATCTTCACAGTCGGCTGAGACCTTCCCTGAATGCAACTAATGCCCACGACCCTTGCGTCATCAAACGCATTTTGTGGCATCCATAAAAACAAAAACAAAAAACGGCCTACGCAACAAACGGATGCCGTAAACATGCTTTTGCAGGCAAGGGATGTGCAATGCTCTTAGTAAAAAATGCTTGCCACTGACGAACCTCGGCATTACCATCTGTCCTTCACCAAAGAAGCGCGATGTTGCCCTCGGACTGCAGCCGTCAACGGGTGTTTATCCGCAATACACGCACTAGCTAAAAAACACAGCAGTCACGTGCTACAAAACAACCCATTCCACGAAATTGTTGTACCGTGTGCATGTTCGCATGGCTACCGTATACGACGCATTGATAATGAATCATGAAAATGAGCAGACGAACATGTTTGCGTCTCATGCTTGGGTGTTCAACGGGACTGTCAACAGATGCAGAACAGTGAATTGTACAATCTCTTTGAAACGGTTTGCGATAACACCGAGTCGGATAGAATTACTCTGCAAATACAACAAGCATCATGACGACACACACACATCAAACACTTTACTATGCTTGTATTCACCGTATCCGTTTGCTGGCTCGTCTACTACAAGCAGCGCGCAATTGCTGGTCTTATACTGAAAAACCTGCACAACGCCCCAAAATCCCAATGCTGCCTCGACACATCTTCACAGACGGCTGACAAGTTCCCTGAATGTAACTGGTTGCCCACAGCCCTTGTGTCATCAAACGCATTTTGTGGCATCTATAAACACAAGGACAAGGAATGGTTTACGGAACAGACAGATGCCGTAAACATGCCTCTGCGGACTGCAATATGTGATGCGCTTAGTCAACAATGCTTCCCATTGATGAATCTCAGCACTACCATCTGTCCATATGCAAACACGCACGACTTTGCTCCCGGATTGCAACCGTCTTCGGCTATTCATCCGCAATACACGCACTTGCTAAAACACACATCACTCACGCGCTACAAAACAAATCATACTACAAGAATTGCGTACCGTGTGCATGTTCGCATAGTTACCGTATAAGATGCACTGATGCTAAATCGAACAAACGGAAGAACAAACAAATTCGCGGCTTATGCTTGGGTGTTTAATTGGACCGTCAGCAGATGCAGGCCAGTGGACGGATACAGTCCCCTTCAACCGGAAAGCGATACAACCGAGTTGGATAGAATCACCCTGCAAATACAACAAATGCCATGACGACACACACACATATCAAACACTTTACAATGCATGTAGCCATTTCATTGTCCCCTGGTTCGTCTACTCCAAGCAGAGCGCGATTGCCTTTCCTTATACCGAAAAAGCTGCACAACGCTCCAAAATCCCAATCCTGCCGTGACACATCTTCACAGACGACTGAGAAGTTCCCTGAATGTAACTGGTTAACCACAACCCTTGTGTCATCAAACGCCTTTCGTGGCATTCATAAGCACAAAAACAAAAAATGGCTTATGGAACAAACGGATGTGGTAGGCATGCCTGTGCGGACAGGACTGTGTACTCCTTTTAGTCAACAATTCTTGGCACCAAAGAACATCTGCATTACCATATGTTCTTGCGTAAACACGTCCGACGTTGTTCTCGGACTGCAACCATCAACGGCTATTCATCCGCAATACACGCACTAGCTGAAATACAGAGCAGTCACGTGCTATCGAAAAGTGCATTCCACAAAAAACATGCATCTTGTGCATGTATGCATGGCTGCCGCATGGGACGCATCTATGATGAATCAAGAAAACGGGCGAACAAACAAGTTTATGTTTTGTGCGTGAGTGTTTGTTCCATTGCACCGTTAGCAGATGCAGAACAGTGAACGGATACAATCCCCGCGAAACGGAATGCAATAAAATCAAGTTAGATATAATCACTCTGCAAACACAACAAGCGCAATGACGACACACACACATATAAAACACTTTACTATGCTTGTGTTCACCCTATCAGTCCGCTAGTTTGTCTACTACAAGGGGCGCGTGCTTGCTCGCCTTATACCGAAAAATTTGCACAACGCCCCAAAAGCAAAATGCTGCCTTTATACATTTTTACAGACGACCGAAAAGTTCCCTGATTCTAATCAATTAACGAGTTCCCTTCCGTCATCAAACGCATTATGCAGCATCCATAAAGAAAAACACAAGAAACGGCCTACGGAAATAAACGGATGCCGTAAGCATGCCCTCGCAAACAGGAATGTGTAATGCTTTTAAACAGCAATGCTTGCCATTGACGTACCTCGGCACTAATATCTGTCAGTGTGCAAACAAGCGCGACGTTGACCTTAAACTGCAACCGTTAACGGCTGTTTTTGCGCAATATACGCACTTCCTAAAACACAGAAATAACGCGCTACGGAACAAATCATTCCACAAAAATTGTGTATCCTATGTATGCTCAAATGGCAACCGTAATTCCAGGTTTTGAGACACATTCATGCTAAATAAAAAGTACGGGCAAACAAACCAGCCTGCTTCTTATGCTTGGGTGTTCAACTGAACCGTTACCAGATGCAGAGCAGTAGATGGTACAATCTTTTTGAAACGAAATACGATAAAGCTGAGGTGGATAGAATCAATATGCATAAACAACACGCGCCATGACGACACACACACATGTCAAACACTTTACTGTGCTTGTGTTTACCCTATCCGTTCGCTAGTTCGTCTACTACAAGCAGCGCGCGATTGCTCCCTTTGTATCTAAAAGCCTCCACAACGACCCAAAGCTCCAATCCTGCCTTGTCACATCTCTACAGACGGCTGAGAAATTCCCTGAATGTAGCTGGTTGCCCACAACCCTTGCGTCATCAAACACATTTTGTGGCATCCATTTACAAAAACACAAGAAATTGCCTACGAAAATAAACAATGCCGTAAGCAGCGCTTTGCACAAGAGAATATGTAATTCTCTTAATCAAAAATGCTCGCCACTGACAAACCTTGGCATGAATATCTGTTGCTGTTCAAATAAGCTTGGCGTTGTTCTCGGACTGCAACCGTCAACGGCTGTTTATGCGCAATATACGCACTTCCTAAAACACACAAGAGTCAAGAACTACGAAACAAATCATTCCACGAGGATTGTGTATTCTGTGCATGCTCGCAAGGCCACCGTGGTCCTAGGCTTCTAAAAGGCATCTATGCTGAATCAAGAAAACGGGCAAACAAACAAGTCCGCGCCTCATGCTTGAGTGCTTAACTGAAACGTCACTAGATCCAGTGGATGGTAGAATCTTCTTGAACCGGCATGCAATAACACGGAGTTGGATAGAATAATTTAGCAAATACAACAAGCGCCAGGACGACACACACACACGTGTCAAACATGGTACTAGGCATGTGTTCACCCTATCTGTCTGCTGGTTCGTCTACTACAAGCAGCGCGCTATTGGTTTCCTTATACTGAAAAGCTGCGCAACGCCCCAAAACCCCAATGCTGCCTCGACACATCTCCACAGACAGCTGACAAAATCCCTGAATGTAACTGGTTGACCAAAACCCTTCCGTCATCAAACGCAATTTGTGCCATCCATTAACAAAAGCACAAGAAATGGCCTATGGAACAAACGGATACCGTAAGCATGCCTTTCCGGACAGCAATATGTGATTCGCTTAGTTAGTCAACAATCCTTCTTATTGATGAACATCGGCACTACCATTTGTCTGTGTGCAAACAAGCGAGACGTTGCCCTCGGACTGCAACCATCTTCGGCTATTCATCTGCAATACACGCACTAGCTGGAACAAACGACAGTCACTTGCTACAAAACAAATCATTTCACGAGAATTGTGTACCGTGTGCATGTTCACATGGTTATCGTATGAAACGCATTGATGTTCAATGAGGAAAACAGGCGAACAAACAAGTTTGCGTTTCATGCTTCATTGTTCAGTAGGACCGTCGTAAATTCAAACCACTGGACGGATACACTCTCAATAAAACGAAGTGAGATATAACCGAGTCGGATAAAATCACTCTGCAAACACAACAAGCTCCATGACGACGCACACATATAAAACACTTTACTATGCTTGTCCGCCGGTTTGTCTATTACAAGCAGCGCGCGATTGCCTCTCCGTATACCGGAAAAGCTACACAACGCCCCAAAATCCCAATCCTGCCGCGACACATCTTCACAAACGGCTGACAAGTTCCCTGAATGTAACTGGTTGCCCACAACCTTTGCGTCATTAAGCACATTTTGTGGCATATAAGCACAAGGACAAGGAATGGTCAACGGAACAGACGGATGCCGTAAACATGCTTTTGCGGACAGTGATTTATATTGCTCCTACTCAACAATGCTTGCCACTGACGAACCTCGGCACTACCATCTGTTTTTCATCAAACAAACGCGACGTTGCCCTTAAACAGCAACCGCCAACGGCTATTCATCCGCAATACACGCACTGCCTGAAACACAAGGGAGCCACGTGATACGGAACAATGCATTCCACGAGATTGGTGTACCGTGTGCATTTTCGCACGGCTACCGTATGGCCCGCATTGATGCTGAATCAAGAAAGCGGGCAAACAAACAAATATGCCTCTCATGGTTAGATATTTCATTGCATCGTCAGCAGATGCAGTCCAATGGACCGGTACAAGCTGCTTGAAAAGGAATGCTATACCACAAAGTCGGATAGAATCACTCTGCAAATGCAGCATGCGCCATGACGACACACACACATATCCGACACACCCACATATCCGATACACACACATATCCGACACGACACACACACATATCCGACACGACACACACACATATCCGATACACACACATATCAAACACTTTACGATGCGTTTCGTCACTCAATCCGTTTGCTGGTTCTTCTACTACTAACAGCGCGCGATTGCTTTCCTTATACTGAAAAAGATGCACAACGTCCCAGAAACCCGAAGGCTGGCTCGACACATCTTCACAGACGGCTGACAAGTTCCCTGAATCTAATTGATTGCCCACAACCCTTGCGTCATCAAACGCATTTTGTGTTATCCATAAACACAAAGACACGAAATGGCCTACGGAACAGACGGATGCTGTAAGCATGGTTTTTTGGACAGAAATGTGTATTGCTCCTACTTAACATGCTTGCCACTGACGAACATCGGCATTACCATCTGTCGTCGTGCAAACAAGCGCGATGTTGCCCTCGGCCTGCAACCGCCTTTAGCGATTCACTGACAATACACGCACTTGCTAAAACACACATCACTCAGGCGCTACAAAACAAATCATTTCACAAAAATCGTGTATCGTGTGCATGTGTGCACGGCTACCGTATAGCCCGCATTGATGCTGAATGAAGAAAACGGGCAAACGAACAAATTCGCGTTTC
>NPHX01000466.1:34304-44596 GCA_002271815.1 Eimeria falciformis
GAACAGGAATCTGTAATGCTCTTAGTGAGGAATGCTTGGCACAGACGAACCTCGGCACTACCATTCAGTCCTTATGCAAAGAAGCGCAACGTTGCCCTTGAACTGCAAAATTCTTGCGCGATTCATCCGCAACACACGCACGTGCTGACACACACAGGAGTCACGCATTACAAAACAAGTAGTTTCACGAGAATTGTGTATTCTATTCATGTTTAGGCGGCTACAGTAGGCTTACATTATTGGGACGCACCTATGCTGAATCAAGAAAGCGCGCAAATGAACAAGTTTGCGTTTTATTCTGGGGTGTTCAAATGGACTGTCAGCAGATGCAGAGCAGTGCACGGATACAATCTCTTTGAAACGGAATGCGATACAATCGAATTGGATAGAATCACTTTGCAAATACAGCAAGCACCATGACGACACAAACACATATCAAACACTTTACTATGCTTTTGTTCACCCTAGCTGTCCGCCGGCTCGTCTGCTACAAGCAGCGCGCGATTGCTCGCTTTATACCGAAAAGGCTGAGCAACAACTCAAAACCCCAAGGCTGCTTCTACGCATCGTCACAGACGGCTGTGAAGCTCTCTGAGTGTAAATGGTTGCCCAGAACCTTTGCATGATCGAACGCATTTCGTGGCATCCATGAACACAACACAAAAAGTTATCTACGGAACAAACCGATGCCGAAAGCGTGCCTTCGCAAACAGGAATCTGTAATGCTCTTAGTGAGCAATGCTTGCCGCTAACAAAGCTCGGCACTACCATCTGTCCTTATGTAAACAAGCGCAACGTTGCCCTTGGACTGCAAAATTCTTGCGTTATTCATCCGCAACACACGCACTTGCTAACACACACAGGAGTCACGCGCTACGAAACAAAGCATTCCACAAAAATTGTGTACGCTGTGCATGTTCAGGCGGCTACAGTAGGCTTACACTATTGGGGACACATTTGTGCTGAATCAAGAAAGCGCGCGAATGAACAAGTTTGCGTCTCATTCTGAGGTGTTCAAATGGAGCGTCAGCAGATGCAAAAAAGTGGACGGACACAATTTTTTTGAAACGGAATGCAATAAACAGAGTTAAATAGGAACACTTTGCAAATGCAACAAGCGCCATGACGACACAAGCACATATCAAACACCTCACTATGCTTGTGTCTACCCTATCCGTTCGCTGTTTCGTTTTAGGCAAGCACGGTGCAATTGCTCTCTTTATACTGAAAGGGCTGCACAAGGCTTCAAAACACCAATGTGCCTCTACACTTTCCCACAAAAGGCTGAGAACTTTTCTGAATGTAACTGGTTGCCCAAAACCCTTGCATGATCAAACGCATTTCGTGGCATCCATAAACACAGATACGAGAAAACGTAAATAAGGAACAAACGGATGCCGAAAGCGTGCCTTTGCGGACAGAAATGTGTAATGCTCTTAGTGAACAATGTTTGTACTGACGAACCTCGGCACTACCATTTGTCCTTGTGCAAACACGCACGACGTTGCCCTTAAACTGCAACCGTCTTCAGCTATTTATTCGCAATATACGCACTTGCTGAAACACATAGGAGCCACTCGCTACATATTAAATCATTCCATGAAAATCGTATATCCTGTGCATGTTCGCACGGTTACAGCATGGGAGGTATTGATGCTGCTGAATAAAGAAAACGAGCGAACAAACAAGTTTTCCTTTTATGCTTGGGTGTTGAAACGGACCGTCAGCAAATGCAGAACATGCACGGGTACCGTCCCCTTGAAACGGAATGCGATAAAACCAAGTCGGATAGAATCCTCTGCAAATCAACAAGTGCCATGATGACACAGACAGATCTCAAACACTTTACTTTGTTTTTGATCATCCTATTTGTCCCTTGGTGCGGCTACTACAAGCAGCGCGCCACCGCTGTCCTCATAGCAAAAAAACTGCACAACGCCCCAAAACCCCAATTTTCCCTCGAGACATCTTCACAGACGGCTGAGATGTTCCCTTAACGTAGCTGGTTGCCCACAACCATTGCAACATCAAAGGCATTTCGTGACACCCATAAACACAAAAAAAATTTACCTACGGAAATAAAAGATCGCGCAAGCATGCCTTTGCGGACAGCAATGTGTAGTGCTCTTAGTCAACAATGCTTGCCACTGACGAACCTCGACACTACCATCTGTCCCTCAGTTAACACGCGCGAAGTTGCTTTCGGACTGCAACCGCCTTTAGCTATTGATCCGCAGCACACGCACGAGCTGACACACACAGCAGTCACGCGCTACAAACAAATCATTCCACGAGAACTGCTTATCTTGTGCACGTTTGCACGGCAAGCGTATGGGATGCATTAATGTTGAATCCAAAAAACGGGCGAACAAACAAATTTGCGTTTCATGCTTGGGTGCTTAATTGAACAGTCAGCAAATCCGGAGCAGTGCACAGATACAATCACCTTGAAACAGAATGCGATAAAACCGAGTCGGATGGTATCACTCTGCAAATTCAACAAGCACCATGACGACACGGAGACATATCAAACAATTTATTGTGCTTGTGTCCATTTCATTTGTCCGCTGATTCGTCTACTACAAGCAGCGCGCTATTGTTCTCTTTATACCAAAAAGGCTGCACAAAGCTGAAAAATCCCAATGCTGCCTTTAGACATCTTGGGGGGCACAGAGCGCTGAGAAGTTTCCTGAATGTAACTGGTTGCCCAGAACCTTCACGTCATCAAACGCATTTCGCGGCATTTACAAACAAAAGAACAAAAAGTTGCCTACGGGACGGACGGATGCGCTAAACATGGCGTTGCGCGTAGGAGTCTGTAAGGGGCTTAGCTACCAAACTTTGCCACTCACGAACTTCGGCAATACAATCTGTCTTTGTGCAAACACGTACGACGCTTCCGTCGTAGTGCAGCCGTCTTCGGCTATCCATCCGCAATATACGCACTTGCTAAAACACGCGGGAGTCAGGTGCAACAAAACAAACCTTTCTTTGAGGGTCGTGCACCCTGTGCATGTTCGCACGTTTACCGTAGTCGTAAGCTGTTTGGATGCATTGATGCTGAATCTAAAACCCGGGCAAACGAACAAGCTTGCGTCTTATGATTGGTCGTGCAACTGCACCATCAGCAGGTGCAGAGCAGAGCACGAATACAATTTTTTTGAGACGGGATGCGACAAAACCGAGTTGGATAGGATCACTTTGCAAATCCAACAGGCGCGATGACGACACAGACATATATCAAACATTTTACTATGCTTGTGTTCACCCTATCTGTCCGCTGGTTCGTTTACCACACGTAGCGTGAGATTGTTTGCCTTACACCGAAAAGGCAACATAACGCCCCAAAACTCCAAGGCTCCTTTAAAAAACTTCAGAGATACTTGGACGTCTCCTGAGTTGAACTCGTTGCCCACAACCCTCGTCCCATCAAACGCTTTTTCGTGGAATCTATAAGCAAAAAAACTAAAAATGGGCTACGGAACAAATGGATGCAGTAAAAATGGCTTTGCGGACAGCATTGTGTATTGCTCGTACTCAACAATGCTTGCCACTGACGAAAATCTCGGCATTACCATCTGTTCTTATGCAAACAAGCGCGACGTTGCCCTCGGACATGAACCGTCTTCGGTTATTCATTCGCAATACACGGACTTGCTGAAACACAAAAAAGGCACGCGCTACGAAACAAAGCATTCCGCAAAATTTGTGTATGCTGTGCGTGTTCGCATGGCTACCGTAGTCGTAAGCTACTGGAACGCATTGATGCTTAATCAAGAAAACAGGCGAACAAACACGTTTGCCTCTCATTCTTGGGTGCCCAATTAAATCATCGGCAGATGCCGAACAGTGATTGGATACAATATCTTTGAAACGAAATGCGATAAAACCGAGTAGAATAGAATCACTCCGCGAATACAACAAACACCAAAACGACACATACACACATATCAAACACTATGCTATGCATGTCTTCATCCTATCTGCTTTCTGGTTCGTATACTGCAAGCAGCGCGCCATCGCTCTCCACACCAAAAAGGCTGCGCAACGCCCCAAAACCCCGATTTTCTTTCGAGACATCTTCACAGATGGCTAAAAACTTCTCTGAACGTAACTGGTTGCCCACAACCCTCGCATCATCAAAAGCATTTCGTGGCATCCATAAAGACAAACACGAGAAATTACCTCCGGAAATAACTGCTCGCGCAAGCATACCTTTGCAGACAGCAATGTGTAGTGCTCTTAGTCAACAATGCGTGCCACTGAAAAACCTCGGCACTATCATCTGTCCTTGTGCAAACAAGCGCTACGTTGTTCTTGGACTGCAACCGTTTTTGGCTATTAATCGACAACCCACGCACTTGCTGAAACACACAGGAGTCACGTGCTACAAAACAAATTGTTCCATGAGAGTCGTGAAACCTGTGCATGTTCGCACAACTACCGTAGTCGTATGCTGCAAAAACGCAGGAAGAAAACACTTGAACAAACAAATTTGCATCCAATGTTTGGGTGTTAAATTTAACCGCGAATAGATGCAGAACAGTGGACGAATACAATTCCCTTAAAACGGAATGCAAGAAACCGGAGTCGGATAGGATCACTCTGCAAATACAACAAGCACCATGACGACACAGACACATATCAAACACTTTACTATGCCTGCGTTCACCCTATCAGGCTTTTTTGGTTCGTCTACTACAAGCAGCGCGCGATTGTTAGCCTTATACCGAAAAGGCTGCACAATACACCAAAACTCTAATGTTCCCTCAACACATCTTCAGAAACGGCTAAAGAGCTCGTTGAATGTAACTGGTTTCCCAAAACCCTTGCATCATCAAACGCATTTTGTGGCATTCATAAACACAAAGACAAGGAATGACCTACGGAACAACCAGATGCCGTAAGCATGCCTTTGCGGACAGCCATGTGTGATGCCCTTAGTCAACAGTCTTTGCCACCGACGAACCTTGGCACTAACATTTGTTCTTGTGCAAACAAGCTCAACGTTGCAGTTGGAATGCAAGCGTCTGCGACTAATCATTTGCAATACACGCACTAGCTGAAACACACAGCAGTCACGCAATTAAAAAGAACCAATTTTACAAGAGTCGTGCACCTCGTGCAAGTTTACACGGCCGCCGTTGCCGTGAGCTGCTGGAAAGCAGCTACGATGAACTAGGGAAACGGGCATACGAAAACGTTGACGCATCATGCTCGCGTGTTTAATTGGACCGTCAGCAGATGCAGAACAGTGGACGGATACAATCGTATTGAAACGAAATGCAATAAAACCGATTTGGATAGCATCCCACTCCAAATGGAGCAGTCCAATCAATAAACAGAGCTATATCAAAACCATAGTGGACGTTCTTTCAATAGGAATTCTTTAGTCGTCCGCTTCAATCAATGTCAAATTCATCTTTCCATACTAAAAATTTTGAACAACCCTAAACCGCTACACAACTCAGGAGACTTCAGAAAAATTCCATGAATGTGACAGCTTGCGCAATACCCTTAGCTCAACAATCCCGCTTCCCTAGCATCCGTAAACGCAAGGGCGGCAAATGGCCTACATAACAAACGGATGCCGCGCTTAGGCCTTTGCGGTAAAGAATGTGTAATGGCTCTTAGCCAACATTAATGCCTGCCATTGACGGAGCTCGGCACTGCCACTTTGCTTTGTAACTCAAAACGCAACGTTTCTTCCCGCCCGTAACCATATCAGGGTATGCAACCGCCAAATACGCACTAGCTGAACCGAACCAGACGTCACGCCCAACGGATCGTACGGCTTCCATATACATTAAAAGCCTATGTGTAAAGAAGCGAAGCTGTGCTCTGCAATGCACAGCCGCACTGCACACGACACAAAGCGCCTATCCAAATAGGGAGTGCACCCGCCGTGCATGTTTGCTTGGCGATTGAAGTTGTCATCTGCCGGGCCTCAGGTATGCTGAATCAAAACGTAGGGCCAACGAACAATATCAAGTCATATGCTTGGGTGCTCAATTAGTCTCTCAGGAGTTGCACACTAGAAAACAGATACAATTCCTTTCTTTAAATAGAATATGCTAAAACAAGTTTGGATAGAATCCAACTCCAAATACAGGAATCGTCATCATAGAGCAGAAGCATATCAAAGACATCATTAGATCAGCGTTCACCTAGGCGTTCGCTGGCCCAATGGCAACAAGCAGCGCGCTATTCCCCTCCCTATAGCGACAATTTTGAGCAACACCAAACATTCGGGATACTATCCCTACATATCGCAGACAGCTGCAAAGAATTTCCCTGAATGTGAGCTTGCACAATACCCTTAGCTCAACAAACTCGCTTTTCTTACATTCATAAACGCACGCAGAAAAAATTGCCTACGGAACAAACGGATGCCGCAAGCACGCTTTTGTTCACAAAAAATGTGTAGTGTTCTTAATCAACAATACTTGCCACTGACGAACCTCGGCACTACCATTTGTCTTTGTGAAAGCAAACGCGACGTTGTCTCTGGATTGCAAGCGTCTTTGGCCATTCATCCGCAATGCACGCACTTCCTGAAACACACAGGAGCCACGTGCTGCAAAACATTCATTCAGCGAAGGTCGTGCACCCTGTGCATGTTCGCACGGCTATCGTCTTCGCAAGCGCCTGGGACGCATCTATGCGGAATAAAAGTAGGAGGCAGGCAAACAAGTTCCTGTTTCATGCTTGAGTATTCAATTAAACCGTCAGCAAATGCAGAACAGCGAACGGATACACTCTCCTTGAAACGGAATGCGGTAACATCAAGTCGGATAGAATCACTCTGCAAATACAACAAGTGCCATGACGACAGACACATAGCAAACACTTTGCTATGCTTACTCGTCTGCTGGTTTGTCTACTACAAGCAGCGCGCAATTGCTCTCCTTTTACCGAAAATGCTGTTCAATTGCCTCAAAACCCCAATGCTGCCTCTACACATCTTTATGAAGGGCTGCAACCCTTGAATGTAACTGGTTGCTCAGAACCCTTGCGTCATCAAACGCATTTCGTGGCATCCCTACACACAAACACAAAATATGACACATGCAACAAACGGATCCCCTTAGCATGGCTCTGCTGACAAGAATGTGCAATGCGCTTAGTCAACAATGCTTGCCGTCAACAATGCTTGCCACTGACGAATCTCGGCACTACCATCTGTCCTTCAGCAAACAAGCGCGACGCTTCCGTCGAACTGCAACCAAGTTCGGCTATTCATACGCAATACACGCACTCGCTGGAACACGCAGGAGTCACGCGTTACAGAACAACTCATTCTGCGGGGGTCATGTATCCTGTGCATGTTCACACGTCAACCGTAGTCGTAAGCTACTGGGACGCATATATGCGGAGTCAAAGGGTAAACGAGCGACTTTGCCACTCATGCTTCGGTATTCGATAAGACCGTCAACAGATGCATAACAGTAAACGGATAGTATCCCCTTAAGCCGAGTGCGACAAAATCGAGTCAGACAAAATCCCTCTCCAAATACAGAAGTCGGCATGAATACACAGAAATATATAAAACTCCGAGGCAACGTGGTTTCAATACAAGTTCGTTAATCGCCCTCTACAGTGGACTATGGCCATCCTTGTACTGTTAAAGCTGTTCAATGCGCAAATTCCTACGCATCAGGAGATTGCAGAGAATGGTTTTTATACAGCAGCTTACACAATACCCATAGCTCAACAAAACTCGCGTTCCTGGCATCCGTAAACGCAAGGACAGCAAATACGCTACACGAAAAACAGATACCCCAGGCAGGCCTTTGGGGTAAAGAATGTGTAATGGCCCTTAGCCAACAATAATACCTGCCATTGACGGAGCTCGGCACTGCCACTTGGCCTTGAGCATCAAGCCGCAACGTTTCCTCTTGCCTGTAGCCGTACCCGGATATGCAACCACCAGATACGCACTGCCTCAATTAAAACAGACGTCACGCCCTACGGATCGAACGGCTTCCATATACATTAAAAGCCTACGCATACTGAAAAAAAGCT
The DNA here is from genome assembly GCA_002271815.1 of Eimeria falciformis. Classification (NCBI taxonomy): domain Eukaryota; phylum Apicomplexa; class Conoidasida; order Eucoccidiorida; family Eimeriidae; genus Eimeria; species Eimeria falciformis. The sequence continues at coordinate 42,330 of NPHX01000466.1, forward strand.
GTGCTCTGCAATGCACAGCCGCACTGCACGCGACACAAAGCGCCTATCCAAATAAAGAGTGTACCCGTCATGCATGTTTGCTGGGCGATCGTAGTCGTAATCTGCTGGGCCTCAGCTATGCTGATGCAACATGTAAGCCCAACGAACAATAGCATCTCTTATGCGTAAGTGTTCAACTGGTCTTTCAAAAGCTGCAAAACAGATGAAACATACCATTTCCCTTTTTTTAACAAAAAGCGATAAAACCGATTCGGATAAAGTACAACTCCAATTACAGCAATTGCCATCATGAACCATAACTATATCGAGGAGATCACTAGACCTGCGTTCACTTTGCCGCCCGCTGATTCGGGCGCTATAAGCAATGCGGTATTTCTCTCAATGCACCTAAAACGCTTATCAACAAGCAAAAACCCAAATGCTGCCTCTGTGTATCTCAAGAGACTGCAGAGAATTTCCCTGAATGTGAGAGCTTTCACAATAGTCTTAGCTCAACAAACCCTCCTTCCTGACATCCATAAACGCAAAGACTGGAAATTGCGTACATGATAAACGCATGCCACAAGCAGGCCTTTGCAGTAAAGAATGTCTAAAGGCCCTTGGCCAGAAATAATGCCTGCCATTGACGAACCTTGGCACTACCACCTGCCCTTCTGCATCAAGGCGCAACGTTTCCCTTTGCGTGTAATTGCATCCGTGTATGCAACCGCGGAATACGCACTAGCTGGATGCAATCAGACGTCACGTCCTACATATCGTCCAGTTCCCACATACACTAAAGACTAGTGCATACTGAAGACATGCTGTGCTCTGCAATTCAGATTCGCAATGGACGCGACACAAATCGCCTATCCAAATATGGAGTGTGTCCGCTGTACCTATTTGTGCGGCGATCGTAGTCGTCATTTGCTGGGACCCAGATATGCTGAATCAAATCGTAAGGCCAACGAGCAATATCGCGTCCTATGCGTTGGTGTGCAACTCCCTGTCAGAACTTGCAAAACAGATGACAGGTACCATCTTCTTCTTTCAATTGAATGTGATATAACCGATTTGGATAAAATCTCACTCCAAATACAGCAATCGTCATCACGCACAAAAAGCCTATCGAAAACGTCATTAGGCCTGCGTTCACCTAGCCGTCCGCTGGTTCGTTCGCTATAAACAGTGCATTATTACTCGCCTTATACCGAAAAACCTGAGCAACAAACAAAAACCCAAAATTTGTCTCTACGCTTAACAGGAGGCTGCACAAAAGTTCCCTGAATATCACAGCAGCTATGCTGAATTCAAAATTCGGGCAGCAATTCGACAGACAAGGTGAGGTGTTATGCTTGGGGGAATCAAGCAATCAGTCAGTAGCTGCATAATAGAGAAGGAGTGACATACCCGTGACACGTAATGCGATAAAACTCAGGCGAATGGAATTTTATTCCAGAAACAGCAATCGCTATGACGGCACAGACACATATCAAAAGAATTATCTCATTTGGATTCACCTTGGCCGTCCGCTGGCTCCCTCTGCCACAAGCAGTGCGCAAATACTCTCCTCTTTACATAAAGCTGAGCAACCCTTAATCAACGGTGTGCTGTCTCAAAGCATCCCAAGACACGGCTGATTATTAATTTCTTTGAATGTAACTGCTTCCCCAATACTCTTAGTTCACCGAACCCATTTAGCAGCGTTCATTAAAAAAAACATGAAAACGCCGACAGAGGAGAGGATGCCGCAAATAGGTCTTTGCGGTAAAGAATGTATAATGCCTCTGGTCAACAAGGGCTGCTACGGACACAGCTCCGCACTAGCATCTGCCAGTGCGCATCCAAGCACAACGTTTCCCTGTACCTGTAACCGCATCCGGGCCTGCGTCCGCCAGAAACGCACATGCTGATCCAAACCAGACGCCTAGCACTACGATGGGTGCCGTTCCCATGTGCTGTCAAACTTAATGCGTACTGAGAAAAAGCTGTGATCTGCAATCACGAGCCGCACTGGACACAATGCGTCTAAACTAATATGGAGTGTATTAGTAGTGTTTGTTCGCCTGGATATCGTATTCATAATTTACAGGAATCCACCCGTACTGAATTGAAATTGAACCTTGGGCCAACGAAAAAGATGGCGTGTTATGCGTGGGTGCTCTATTGGTCAGTAAGCAGTTGCAAAATAGGGGACGGACACCATCGCATTGGAGCGGAATGCGCTAATACCGGTTTGTATACAATCCCACTCCAGATACATCAATCAATATGAATACACAGATATA
>NPHX01000468.1:14324-71403 GCA_002271815.1 Eimeria falciformis
CAGACGAACACGACAGATCAGATCACAGGCCGCAGACAACAGCTAGCCCAGTGGCTAGGGCTGAGACAGGCGCCAGACAGCTACAGTGACTCGCCAGTTATGTCTTGTGGCAGTTCCTCCATGAAAGTTTTAGTAAATAGACTGTGTTTATTTAATGAATTATGTTTAGCAAGCACGAAACACAGCTAGTCCAGTCAAAAGTCCTGGCTGCCTTCCCTCGCTTTTTTTCCTTAAGAATTAAGGGGGAGGTCTTTCGCGCCCTAAAGACGCAGGCCCGCAACACACGGCATAACTAAGTTAGCTAGTTCAGAATAAACCATGACTCTACTTTCTTTTTGCCCACTTCGCGGTGTTGCGGTTAAGGCCAAAGCAGGCCACCACTATCAGAGGCGTTTCCCTAGTGCTTCTCTACTGCACAAAAATGGCGGCGTATTGACATTACTGTACACACACTTGTAGAAAGGCTGTGTTTCCCCAATTAGGTTATATCTGGGTAAGCCAATCCCGAGGCGATGCTAAAAAACGAAAGCGTGCGGTTTTTTCTTGTGCCAGCGCTGGCTTCGTCTCTAATATTCGGGTGTACTGGCAGCCCACCAGAAACGCAACAAGAAGACTTATACACTGGCAGCGTGACACATAAAGGTGCACAAGGCAGCAGACTACATCGGAGGCGGTAAGTAACTACTCCTTAAGAACGTCGACGCCAGTACAATCCATTAGAACTGACCCTGCTAAGGATCAAGAGCAGATGGTGATGTCAGCAGGACCGCATATCGATTTCCACCGAGGGCCCCATCGTGCTGCAAATATGCACACAGCTTGCCACTTTGGCTAGTGAGCCCGTTCCCGTTCCTTGTTTAGAAGCCGAAGACGCAGCCTTCAGTGCATCGAGAAAAGTGTGAAAGTTGGCGAGGAGGTGAGGGGTCTCCATCGACGCGTAGCCGATCGGCGCATGCACCACTCCCAACCTATCTGCTCGGAACTGTATCGTTGTCTGTCTGTACAGCCGAATAGCGGCGAGAGGGTCTTCCGTAAGCGTCCCCATCGCCACAGAAGGAATGAGATTCCGTCTCCCTGCGAAATCAAAACATCACCCACTGGCTATTGCCCTGCCTTCCCAAATAGAGCCGCATTTGATGCATGCAGCGCTTTGCTGCTGCATTGGGGATGGGCTGTTAGCCCATGAGGGCCGAAGATGAGCTGCAAAGAAACAGCGAGGTGCTTGCCTAAGATCTTCCCGTGGGCGCTTAAAGACGCCATAAGCTCCGGCGTGCTGATAAGAATATCTGGTCCTCTCTTTCCGCCTTCTATGGATTTTAATAGAGCATTCAACCCAACTAAATCCGCTCCTGATCAAACAAAACCACAAACAAAAATAGGGCAAAACAAAGAAGGCTCTACAGTAAACAAGTTTTTGCCTGGTGCTGCCTGCGTGCCCTCACTGCATCTTCTCTCTATCCGGTCGCTGCCAGGGGCCCTGCGCCACGCGTCTCCCCCAGCAAAGAAAAGACAGCCTGGCCAGGCAGAAGACAAGAAAAAGGATTAAAGCTATTAAGTCGGTCTGCTGCAGGGCGGTGAAGCCTGCCTGCTGCCTTGGCGGCTGTCTCCTCGCCTGGAGGGACAAGAGCAGCAATCACACGGAGACGCCGCCAGATGCCCCCGCGGGTTTTCCCCCGAATTTCGCGGGCCTCCGCTGCTGCCGCCCCTTTGGTTTGTTCCTGGGTGAACAAATGGGTAGGAATCACGCCATGGGGCAGCGCCACAAAGCCCTGCACCCGTTGGTTTGTTCTTGCTGCTCCCCGCTTCGTCCGCGGTTTCAGGTGTACATGTACTTCAATGGTCTCGTCGAATCCCGCAGTACACAACAGTTGGCAAGTCAGCAACGCGCTGCTCGGCCGCTGGGTGGCTCCCTCACGCGGCAGCAGAGCGGCGAGCAGCGACAGCTGCCTGCTGCTTTTCTCTTCTAAGTTTCCCTCGTGGTAAGGAGGGGCCCCTGCATCTGTGTCGCTTGCAGCCGGCACGGCGACAGAAGTGGTAGAGACTTGGGGGTCATCGGGGCCCCCCGTTGGGTGTCCCGCTGGGGCCCCGAAATCCCCTCCTCCGTCTCTCCCCGCTTGGAGGCCCCCCGCCGCAGCGAGTGCCGCTCTGTGATGGATGAGACGCCCGAGTTCCCGTGCGAAAATTGCTCGGGGGCCCCACGCCTGAAGAGACACTTTGAGGTTTTCTGTATCTTTTTTAAAGAGGGTGGAGGGAGCAGCTGCGTCCCACAAGGGGGCCCCTATTCGAGGAGCCTTCTCTTCCTCTTGTTGTCTTTTTATGTTTAAAAATTCTTTTTCTATGGCCTCAGCAGCGGCCCTCAGTGCGGCTCTCCTCATCTGTAGCTGCAGAGGAAGGGCAGCCTCTGCACCTCGCGATTGGCGTACCTTGCGTCTAGGGCCCTTAAGGGCTCCCCCCGCCTGCTGCTCGAAAGAGACCCTTTCTACGGTCTCCTTTGCTGCAGCACCAGCAGCCAAAAGCACCTCCTCCCCGGCCTCCAGCTCCTCCAGCAGCCGCCAGCGGCGCCCCGCGGGTCTCCGCTGGGGAGACAGTTGCAGCAGCAGCTCTGGTGGTTTTGCTGCTTCTTTTGCTGCATCTGCGGCTGCTGGGGTCTTCCGCCGTAGCGCTGCTGTCGGGTCTACTGGGCCATAGATGTACTGCTTGTGCCAGTTCAGTCGTTTGTCAAGCGCACGCCGCTGCCCCACTGTAAGGCGCGGCCGCAGCTCACCTTCACTCTCTGCTGCTGCTGCTGCTGCTGCTACTGCTGGATCAGCTGGAGGCGGCAAGGCTGCTGCTGCTGCGCCTTCTCTATGGGAGGCAGCAGCAACAGCAGCGGCTTGGGTCTCATAGGAGGGAGGGGCCTCATCATTAGAAAACAGTCTGTCAGAGGCAAACCCTCTTGCCCGCAACGCAGCGGCCTCCTGCCTGGCTGCCTGGTGCAGCTGGGCCACTGCCCCTGTTGGCCGAAGGAAGAAAAACGCCTGCTGGGAAAGTCGCTGTGGAGAAGGAGATGCCACTCGGCAGACGCAATATCCTTTATCAAGCAGAAGAAGGAGAAAAAGCAGCAGAGACAGAAACGGGCAGGGAAGAGAACGGCAGCTCTGAGACAACCGAGGCAGCATAAGCGGCCGTCGAGCTGCTGGGCGTCCTCCCATCCAATCGCTTAAGTCTGCAAGCCGAGGGCGCCCAGAAGCTGTCGCCATTTTGTTGCAGCTGCTGCAGCTTGCTGCAGGAGGCGGGGCTCATGTTCTGCTGGGGCTGCTTGGGCCCTCGGGGGCCCCCCGCTGGTCGGTTGGGCCACCGCCCCAAAGAGAGGCACCCATGAAATCAAATGCCGAAATAAATATAAAAACTGATGGTACAGATGCAAGAACTGTTGCAGTTGAGCTGCCGCAGTGTACAGACTCAGAGGGGGGCCCCCATGCCTTAGGGTTTGTTTAGAGTACTCCAGTTTGCAGAGAATATATTCTCAAAAAAGAAATTACAAAAAACAAATCGCTTGTTTTATTCAAGGAAAAAGTAGGAAATGTGGCGTTGAGGTGCCCTTTGGGATGCAAAAAAAACAAAAATGCTCTGGGGCCCCTCCTGAACCCAATGACTCCTTTGCTGCCGACCCTCTAATAAAGACACTAAGGCGTGAAGGTGCTAGAGAAACAAAACAACACAATTCTTTAATCCTGTGGTTTCTATTTCAGATTCCCTGGCACTGGTGAATTTTTTAAATTTGTTTATTTTAAAGGCCAATCATTCCTCCGCTCATAGGGCCCCCTCGAGTTATGGCCCTCTTCCCACCCCTACGGATGTTCTCATTATCCTCCCTGTCGTGCAAGGGATCTAAGAGAGTGTTATTTAATTTACATTGTTCCAGCGGCAACATTTCGATGGAGAGGCAACTTTCACTGCGTGCAGCCTGAGCCTTATTTCCCCAGTCGACTTTTAAGGCTTTATGGCGGGGGTCTCACGGGCCTGCCAGTCCCTAAGCGGACTCCCCCTCTTCAGGTTGGGCCCCACTGAGCGTTTGAGGATTTCGGTGGCCCGGCGGGGGGCCGCTTGGGGGCCCCTCCCTTTCTGTGGATTCCCTCTTGCAAGGCCTGCAGTCTCCAGCACCTCAGCGGGGACAGGCATGGGCGGCCAGCGGCAGAACAAAGAAGCGACTGATGCAGCTGCGTCGGCAGCTGTAGTGACAGCAGAACGGTCTTATCTTTGGGGACCCGCCTCCGCTTGCTTTGATAGCGTATCCTTGTTTAGGGGCCCTCTGGTGCAGCACCAGCAGGGCTGGGTACGGGGTGTCTGTACTTCTATGTTGGCGGAGCTCCCCCCCCTCGTGTTGTTAAAACTATCAAAAGAATTGCAACAAGACGTGGTAGCCACAGCTCGAGGAAGCCTTGACGCCCCAGGCCTCTCCGCGGTGCTGCGGCGAGCTCAACGTGCGGCTGGCCTGGGGGCCCCAGGCCTTAGGGGCCCCCCTAAAGGAGCCTCTGCTGCTGGCGCTATCCCCTTAGCGGATCTGTGGAGTCAGCTTCTCTTTCTCTTGCATGGCAAGCTTCACCAGCTCGGCCCTGAGAACGTCTGCTGCCTCCTCGAAGTGCTTGCTGCGGCGGGGACCCCTGCACTGACCCATGCGCACAGGTCGGTGGCCTTTGGGGGCCCTTCGGGGGCCCCTGGGAGCACAGGTTTGCAACAGGAGCTGGAGGCCCCAGATGCCTCAACACCCACGAGAACTCCAGAGGGCCCTTTGCAGGCTACTGCTGCATGTGGGGTTAGAAAAGGGGGCCTCGCAGGGGACCCCCAGTGGCGACCCGATATTTTGACTGAGGTGGAGACTTTGCTGCTTTCCCACGGAGGCGATTTGTCACTAAGAAATGCTATTGCTGCAGTGAATTCTCCTCAGCTGCTGCTCTATCCTTTCGTCCTGTTGCCGCAGCGCCTTCTGTCTTTTCGAAACGCAGCAGCAGCAGCAGCAGCAGCAGGCAGCAGCAGCAGCTGTCTTTTTCTAGAGCTGCTGCAGCCGCTGGCCAGGCCCTTGGGGGTGCTGGCCTCGGCCTCCCCAGCAGAAGAGAAGGCCTCAGCATATCGCCAGCTAAACACCGCTCTTGGGGTGGCCCCTGAAGGCTCGGCAACTCCCGGGCTCATTGGGCTGTGGCACGCCGCTCTATCCCTGGAGGTCAATTTTTCTCTCTTGTCTGCTGCTGCCTTGCGGGAGGCGGAGGAGAATTTTCCCCTGTTGTCTGTTAGCTGTGAGGCCCATCCTAAGGCTTCCTTCTCTGGCCTGCCAAAGCCGCCAGTGCCTCGTTTTCGTCTCCCGGAGATCCGATTCCACGCCTTGTGCATGCAGATGCCCCCCAAAAAGCCCCAAAGGGGCGTCGGGGGAGGTGCTTCCTTAGAGAATGATGGCCTAGGGGCCCCCGAGTGTAGAGAGGGGGTTGATTTGGTTGTGTGAGTTGTGTTGTGCTGCACTCAGGTGTCTTGCTGCTGCTGCGATGCTGCTGCATGCACCTCAGCGCCTCCTCCATCACGTACGAGGGACTCTTGGGGCTGCAGCTGGTGCCCCCCGATTTGGGGGCCTCTGCGGTGGCCCCAAGGGCTCAAAAGCCTCAACTTTCTGCTGCTGCAATGGGGCCTGAGGGAGCTGGGAACGACTTTGCCGCGTCTGTTCTCTTGAGGGCGACGGGCCGCCTGGCGCAAAGTGTAAGAAAATGGCAAATGTAGATACACCGCGTGGGGTGGTAGAAGCAGGGCGGAGCTAGTAGAGAGCAAATACGAGCTGTCTGTCTTTGTGCTGTCCTCTTTCTGGGCAGGAGAAAGGCAGCTGTGGGGTACACTTTCTGTCCGCCTCTGCATGCAGGCATTGGAATTGAAACCTCAACAGGCTCTACTCGCCTTGGAGGCCCTCGCCCACCTCGGCTTCTGCGTGAGTTGCTGCAACTCCCTTTTTTCTGTTTATCTTAATTTGTCTTTTAAATTATGTGTCAATAAAACATTTCTCTTTATCTGAATACGTCTTTCCAAGTAGAGATGGCCCTAAAGCATTTCTGTTTATCTTTATATGTCTTTGCTAGGCAAGATGCTGCCTTTCTCGTTTGGAGTGCCCGAGCCCCTCAGTAGTGTTGTTTTTGATGGTTCGTCCTGCGGTAGATTTGTAGTGCTTCTGTGCGGCTGGCTTCTCAGCCCGGTGAATTTGTTGATAAGATTTTGGAAGTTTGTTTGTTGCGCCGCGTCCCCCAAATGAGGTGCGGCCTCCGCCTCTGCATCCCTTCCCGACCTGTACATACACCGTGCGTTGCGAAACTTCCATCTGTGATTATTTGGGTTTGCATGGTTGTTATTTTCCTATTCCTCATGCCTTCTCAGAGCAGAGGAGCTTCTCACCACCCTCCGCCTGCTGCGCCTGCTGGACCTCCACGACGCAAATTTACTGCAGGTGAGGGAGAGGCAGCGAGCAGCAGATGGGAAAAAGAATTCCAGGCCTCAAGCTTTGGGGGGGGAAAGGGCAGAGAAGGGGAAATTTGGTGGCTTGGCTCTTTTTTATTTTTGGTCTGGAGGCTGGGCTGTAGGCAAAGAACTTTGGCTGAGTTGCCCGCAAAGAGCTACCTGTTTCTCTTGTTTTATTTCTTTTTGTTTCTTCCTGCCTGTTTCTCTTGTTTTATCTCTTCATGGTTTGTTCAGAGCATCAACCACGGCCTCGCAGCAAACAGCAGTGGTTGTCCTTTGTTTCTGCTGAGTGAGGCGCTGCAGCACTTTCAGTTCTTTGGCCTCCGCAGCCCCAAACTTTGCATGCAGGTCAGCCTTGGCCTTCCCCTTAATAAACCCTCTTTTCTGATACTTTGGGGGTAAAGGGCACGCGAGCCCTCGTCTAAAGGTGCGGCATAAGGCTGCTGTGCTGCTGGGATCGATCGATTCCCCTTGCGGTGGAGGAAAGGCCGCGATTGTCTGATGTCTGTTTGAACGTCTGTGTTGCTGCTCATTGCTTGTTGCAGATAGCCAGCAAGGCCCCAGAGGAGCATCACGCTTTAAGTAAGATTTCTGGTTTTATGTCTCTTCCCCCATCCCATCTCTCACCTTCTCCCTCAGTTGGTACTAAGAAAAACAGGCAGAGAGACACACCACCACCGACTCCGCGCTATACTCCTCCTCACTTTTGAAGTGTGTCTCTCTGAGTGTTTTTCCACATCCCTTTCGTTTCTTCATCACTGGAGTGCCTCCTTGGCGTGACATACTGCGCCCATTTTAACCTGAGTTTCTCTCCCCCTCCTCTGCCTGCAGCTGCCCCCCAGTTTGCCGCGCTGCGGGACTGCCTGGAAAAGGAAGGAATCACTTTGGTCCCCCCGGCCCAAGCCAGCTGAGTTTCTCTGCGGTTTTGGTTGTCACGGCTGCATGTGGAAATTGGTATATTTGAAGTGTATGGACAGTGCGCGTTTGCAATAGCACAGGCACCACGAGTGGCTCGCCTCTTCCATTTTTTCTTGTTGCTGCAAAAATCGCACCAGCTGGGGTTTGCCTGATGCGCCGTGGAAGCGCCGAGGGTATCCCTTGCAGCGCATGCACGCGTGGGTCCCCCAGCCCCAATATTTTGTGGAGGAAGAGGGAGCTCTTGGGAACCGTTTGCTTTGTCTGACTCGCGGGAGGTTTACAGAGAGACGTCACTGCTATGGCAGAGAGGACTCAGCCTCAGGGACCTCAGGTTTGCGTACACCCGGTTATGATAAGACAGCTGGGCTCGGGATGAGGCAGTCCACCTCTGCCTCTCCCGCATGCACTCTTTTCTAAGCCTGTTCTCTATGGAGCGGCGAATCCCCTTTCTCGCTTTCCCAAATGCGGCGCGACCCCCGCCTTTTCCCCTGTTAAACCGAACTACCTTTTTTTTCATTATCTCCAAGTGAGAAAACAAAACTAGGAAGATTCTCTCCATCAATAGAGATTTATCATTTTTGCTTCATTCTCTTCATTAAGAGAAAACAACTGATAACATTCTCTCCATCACGAAAGCGTTGGGCAAACAAACCCCATTCACATCTAAAATGTGGTTGTGCGTCCCAAGAGGAACAAGATTGGGGAGCAGCGGTTGCTGCCTCCCTTAAACTATTATTTGCCTCTGCATCTGCAAATAAGAAGCAATAACACACTGTTACTTTGTGAGACCTAAATAATGCTAGCGAGGCTGCCCCATCGTCTCTGCCATAGAGAGCCTCGCGGCAGCATGCATGAGGCACCGCCTCAGCTGGCTCAGGAAAGGCGACGCCTCCCTCGTCTCCAGCGTAGAAACGAGGCCTAGTCTATGCTCGGTAGGGCAGCTGTGCAAAGGCCTCGCGGTGCCCCTGCGGGTTTCTGCCCATAAGTGGCGGGGGGGCGTCTCTACGGGAGACAGCAGCACCCCCTTTGAACGGCGGGGGAGGGGCCCCGGGGGCCCCTCCGCCCCCCAACGGCCTGTAACCCCAGCTGCCGCCTCCCCTTCTCTCCTCCCCTCCCCCTGCAGCCCCACGGGGAAGATGTGCTGAGGGGGCCCCCCCTGCATGCAGCAGCTGCGGCGAAGGATCGCCCCGGGCCCTCAGCTCCCCAAAAGAGTCAACGTATCTTGTTTCTGAAGATGGGGCCCCCTCTGGGGGCCCCATGTGCCTTCGCCGCATCGGGGGGGACTCGCACTTTCTGTGAGGGGCTCCTCCAAAATGCGGCTGAGAGCTTTCAGGGGGAGGCGGAGGCCTATCTATCCAATTCTCTTCTCTTCGAGGGCCCCCACCCCAAGAGGTGTAAGGCTCCTGGAGGTGATGAGGCCCCCCGCCTCCTCCTCCTCCTCCCCCTGAGCGGGGAAGAAGGTCTTCCCGTCTGTCCCGGGAGGGCCTCCTGGCCGCAGCCCCTGGGGGACCCCCCGCTGGGCCCCCTGTGAGGCCCCCCTGATCGGCCAGGTGTCTCCCATCCGGAACGAGGTGGGAGTGAGGAGGAGGATAAGGAGGGTCGCGACCTCCCCTTGGGCTTCTGCTCCTCGGCCTCCGTCTTGTCTCTGTGCAAGCAGGCCTCCCCTCAGTGAGAATTCCCTCGCCCCCTGAGGCCCTGCTGCGCCAGTCCCCTTCTGCAGGCGCAGCGGGGGGAGGAGCGCCGAAGACACACATCACCATCGGATTATTCAGAGGTGACCCTCGCCTCCTTTTGGCCTCACCGTAAGGCCTCCGCTCCCTCGAGCGGGATCGGGATCGGCCGTCTCCCCCGTATCCCCGCGAAGCCGAAGCTCCACCTCCACCAAAAGGCGCAGCAGCAGGCCTGGCCCTACGGGGAGACGGGGGCCTCCGGGGCCCCCCCCTCTCCCACCCGCCGCGGGACAGGCCTGAGCTCGGGAGGGCCTCTGCTGTCTGTGCAGCTGCGCCGCGAGTGTAAGGAAGAGGAGGGGGAGGCGAGGCTCTTTCCTCCTCTCTTAAAGAGTTGCCATGGAAGCTGCTGTGCTTGTGGGAGGGGCCCTCGGGGCCCCCCTCTCCTGCAGCTCCATTGGCGTAAGACAACCCACCAACCCCCTCCCGGCGGAGATGGTCTCTGCGAGACTCCCGGGGTCCCTCTCTCCAGGTCATGGGGGCCTCATAAATGGCAATTCTATTGCCCGCATATCCTTCCTTTCCTATCAGCTCCCGGTACCCTGCATGCACTGGTGGGGCCCTCCAAGACGGCGAAGGGGATCGGGAACGCCGCGGCCCCCCCCTGGGGGCCTCTGGGGCCCTCCCCCTGCCAGGGGAGTGGAGCCGCCGCGGCATAAATACGTCCTCAGCAGCGGCTATCCTGCTGCCTCGTGGGGGGGGAACCATGGAGCCCCCAAAGGGCTGGTGGTGCCGCTCACTGGGGCCCCCCCGCAAAGTGCCTTGCATGCTCTCCCCTGGGCGCAGCACAACAGGAGCCCCCCCCCGGGCCCCCCTAACCCCCGGTGGAGGCAAACCCCCACTCCTTGGGGGATAGTCAGGGTCTCTTAAGGGCCCCTGGGGAATATCGGGAGGCGGCCGTTCCCTCACACGGACGTCCGGTGAGGCCAGGAGGGGCCCCTGGGCCCAGTGACCTGGCGGGGGGCCCCTTGGGGGAGGACCCACGTGGGCCCTTGGCGGAAGCCGCAGAGACCGCTGGCTTCCATCAGCAGCCCACCGGAGAGGCGCCGAGGAAATGAGAGCCTCGAAATCTCCTCTGTCTCTCTTTAAATTGACATGAGAAGAACGGAGACGAGTTCCATCTAACTCACGAATTGCCGCATTCATACATTCCTCTTCACAATACTCCAACACCCTAAGCAACAACAATACAAACAACAAACACGACCCTCTGCTGCTCCTGCTGCTGTTCCTGCTGCTGCGGTTGTTGTTGCTGCATGCGTGCTGCCACAAGCTCACCCGTATTTTTTCCCGCCTGCGAAAATGACATTTGCGTAATTAACCTCTCCGACTGAAAATAGAAAACAAAGATAAAAACAAAACAGGTATTTACACTCATGCACCGACACAAATATATGCAGCTGCCGCAACCCCCAGCAAAAAGACAAAACGGTGCATGCGTGGGCTGCACTTTTGGGGTGTAAAGACACCTTGGATTTGCAGAGGTACACAACACGCACCTTTCCGTCCGAAGTCTTTGAGGTCCTGCCACTGCACGCTTACATCTAAATTGCTTATAAGCTGCAAACAACACCCATCCGCATTGTCTCCCCAACTCAGAAGATAAACTACAAACCCTGACAGATAAACCCTAAATCCTGACACCTGAACCCTAAACCCTAACAGATAAACGAACCAGTAAACAATGCGAGGAGACAGACACTGCGAGGAGGCAGGAGACAGACAATGGAAGGAGATAGCAAACAAAAGACCGCCAAACGTACCACACGGTGTTGGGTGCGGCGGCCCCCAGGCCCTCCTGCCCCATAAAGATCCGGTTTTCCCCCAGCTCGTGAGCGCTGCTGCTGCTGCTGCTGCTGCTCCTCCTCCTCCATTCGACCTTCCCCGCTGCTGCAGCTGCCGCTGCAGTTTGCTGCCTCTTCATTTCCCTCGGACGTGCGCTGAGGGGAAACATCCCTCGAGGCCCCTTGGGAAGTTGGCCCGGGCGGCCCCCCCTCCTCAGGCCCCCCTTCCTCAGGCCTCCCCTCCTCAGATCCGTTCTCGGCCTCTGCGCGAAGAGAGAGAGAAACGCATCATGAGAATAATATTCTTAAAACTCAAAATTCTCTTTCAAATAAACAAATGGATTTATTAATAAAGAAAACGTTTTTATATAATCAGATATGAAGAAGAGGGTTTTTGCTTTTTCGGCCTGCCTTCAGGATCGAGAGAGACAGCTGCCTGTGTCTGTCCCTCAACTCCGTCCTCTCCGCAAACAACTTCTCCCTCGTAATGTAGCTCTTCTTCCACCTCCATCCCGCCAGTCCCTTTTCTCTTATCTCTTTTTATTTACTCAAGTTCGTTTAGAAAAGCAAGAGAGAGGATAGTGGCTGGCAGCAGCAGAGACCGGCTGCAGCCGGAGCAGATGGAAGACAGCAGCAAAACTATGTATAGCTGTCCATACACCTGAAAAAAGCGCTTTCCCCGCCTGTCTGCGTCTCAGCAGCACATACGTTTGTCCTATCTCAGGCTGCCTCTCCTTGCAGGTGTTGCTGCTGCTGCTCGGCCTCCCGCGTCTCCGTGTCCCCTCAGCAGCTCTCGGCTTACACAGAGCCAAAATTTAATTACACACAGAAACAATTAAAAGGAGAGAAGGCTGGTGCTGCTGCTGCTGTGTGCTGCTAGAGCTCCGTGATTTCGTTAAGGGCAGAGGTTGCGTCTCCCACAGCGAGAATGCTGCACCCTAAACTATAGAACCAGATCCTACACCTTAAAACCCTTCTAGTGCTTCCTCGCTGCCGTTCCTGTTGCTGGAAAAGGAGGGTTGCTGCTGCTGCTGCTGCTGCAGTGACAGCAGCAGGGTTTGCTGCTGCAAGGGGCCCTCCGTGTGAAGAAACCAAAGCCAGTGCTGCAGAGGCGGAGACCGAGAGTAGAAAAGGAGAGGAGAAGGCAATGTGGGAAAGCCTCATGAGGACAAAATAACCTCTAGCTGCTGCTACTGCGGCAACCCCTCCTGGCTGCTGTTGCTGCTGCTGCTGCTGCTGCTGCTGCTGCTGCACCATGAACAGTACCACCAGCAGCACAGCTGAGCAGCACTAACAGTTGCTACTGCTTCAGTCTGCTGCACTATCTGCTTTTAATATATTTTAAGTTATCTCACCGGCTCTGAAAAGAGAGAGATGAGGTAGGATTGACCCTTAGCAGGCACTGCCCGAGCTAGTTGCGTACAACCCAACAGAACAACATGTCCGCTGTCCCTGTGTGTATCAAGCCCCATTAGCAAGTAGAGGTTCATTTCTTTAATGTGGGCTTTTATTTTGTTTTTCTCTATTAAAAAATTCTCTTTTTTTTCTGTTTACGTGTGGGGCGGCATCCTTCCTTCTCGGTCTTTTTCAGAGCCGGTGCTGTGGCAGAGGAGCCCCACTTCGTGGTATGAAAAGAATAGAATTTGTAATTATCACTAATTGCCTAATCGCAGCACCTTTCCCGGCATTCTGGTCAGTGTAATACGGGGTTTGGGTGTAGGGACACCACACAGAAAAGACTGCAAAAGGCAATCACCAGCAGCAGCGGACTGCTCCTAAATACACCTGAGCTCTCCATACACCTGAGCTCCCTATGCACCTGAGCGCTCCATACACCTGAGCTCCCTATACATCTGAGCTCTCCATACACCTGAGCTCCCTATACACTTGAGCTCTCCATACACATGAACTTCCTATACACCTGAGCTCGCTGAGTATGGTAGACCGATTGGTGGAATTCTATTCACTTTCCGGGCAGGGGCCTGGAGCATTTCCTCTGGTGCCTTCTCCCTTGTGGGAGGCGGTACACCATGAACTGTCCCCGCAGCTGCAGCAGCGGCAGCAGCATCAGCAGCTTCTTCTGCAGCAGCAGAATGGAACGGGGCTTGCCTTCAAGTTTCTTGTGGTCGCATGCAGGTGCCACAAAGAATTGTCCCGTGTGCAGCAGCAGCTCCACCGCCGCAACGCCCGTAGCTTCCGGGGTGTCCCCAAGGATGCTCCTGGGGAGACAGCAGCAGCAACAGCAGCAGCAGCAAGACAGCGAGTTGCTGCTGCTGCTGCAGCACATGAAGCAGAAGAAGGATTTTGTAATTGGGATAATTCTGCCTCGTCGGGGGCGGCTGAGGTAGCGCAGCTGCTGCGGTGCGTGCGGCAGCAGCAGGAGAATGCCCGTGAGCTCGAGACCCTAGCTGAGGACTTGAGCGATTTGCAGGCGCTGCAGTTGCTGCGGCAGCAGCAGAAACAACAAAAAGAAGTGGATATGAGAGATGCACGGGCACACAGACACGCAATCTTGAGGTGTCTGTACACCGCCATGCAGGACGTGACGGGGGAGCTGCAACGGCGGGAGGCTGCAGCTTTGAAGCAGCAGATGGAATGCAGCAGATACTTCTCTGCTGTTGCTGCAGTGGGATCGGGGAATGCCATGGGGGGCTTTGAGCGGGCAGCCGGTGCTGCAGCAGTAGAGGCAGCAGAAGCAGCAGGAGCAGCAATGCTGCAGAAGCGGATGGAGACCATCAAGAAGGCCGGGGGGGGTCCCCGCCAGAGATTTGCTGCTGCTGCTGCTGAGGAAGAAGCAGACCACCACCACCAGCAGCAGGACGCAGACAGCACGTTGCTGCTGGCCGACGAGAGGCAACTGGTGGTGACACTCAACGCAGACAGTACAGACACCGTAGTGTCCATACAGCGGAAACTGCAGGAAATAGTGCAGGCCATGAATGTCTTTGCATTTAAAGTAGCAGAACAGGCAGAAGCTTGCTACGAAATCGGATCGCTAGCAGATGCAGCATTAACAAACATTCAGGGGGCTGAGAAACAACTGGGCACAGCACTCAACAGACACTCCAAGTTCCGGCTTTATTTGGTTTATGCGTTTGTGGGGATGGGGCTTTTTGTGTTATTTCTCGATTTTTGCAAATCGTCCAGACCGTATTTAATATGAATATGAACAGACACCCCGTCAACTCACCGCGCACCCTGCGGAAACTATTTGTTTACAGACCCACAAACTGAGGGGGAAGTGAAGTAATGCATGTGGAATAGGTTGTGTTTGTTTTATTGTATTTGTTTCATGCCGGAGGTGCGAAGTCGCTTTGCCGGCCTCTTGCATATACAAACTATTTTGTTTCTCATCGTTTAGAGGTGGCATTACCTCCTCGTTAAACAGGTAACCTGCAGATATATTCTTCGCAACAGAATGCCGCTCTGCACCCGATCGTTATGCTGCTGTAGAGTTTAGAGTTGCTGGTTGTATTCAGCGGGCGTAGAAGCTGCGTAGTAATGCAGGCTAATGTAACGTGTTCCCAGTGCAGTCTGTTTGACAGCGTGCCTCGGTAACAGTCAGAACCTTATAGAAATGATAAAGATACCCTTGTGGTGAGGAATTGAAGCCAACTATTGGTAGGAGAAGCCTTCTTTTGCTCAGCAGTCATTCTTGTGCCTTGGTGGGGGGAGTTGAGCGGCGATGAAAGGGCAGGAGCTGCACATGGTGCGCCGCATCTGCACAAACAGATCAACAAGACTCAGGAAAAACACCAAAACAATAAACAAAAGACTTATTAGCAACAGTTGCTCTCTGCTGGCTGTACCAGTCACAGGGCTGTATGCAAAGCCAACGGGACCTTATTGGTATTTCTCATGCGCCATCGGTACCCCTGGTGCCTTGCAGCGAAGACTCTCGAGTTGCTTGTTGACTTTTCCGCAAAATGGTCTCTTTTAAGTAGAGGATCGGTTTTCTGGTTGTCCGAAACTTGTGCTGATCGCGAGTATTGCCCTACCCTTTTGGTGGGACTTGCCATCTGCAGTGGGTTCAGAAAAGGACGAAAAAACAGACAGAGGCGGAGCTTTTTTTTTCATTTTGAAAATGCCGAGCAAAAATGCCCGCCTTCAGCAGTGGCTGAATTACCGCGTCCGCGTCGTTTTGCAGGTCTGCGTCGCACTTTCACACCTTTGCTTGCATGCAGCTGGCCTCTCGAGGGGTCCTTATTCCTTATGTAGATCCATTTTTACTTTAATTTAAAATCACTTAACACAACAAGTGGCTTTTGCAGTTTGGCTGGTGGCCCCTAGAGACTTCGATGGGCTCCTGGGGGTACCTATAGCTCCACTGGATTTGCCAGATCGCGTTTACCTGTTTTTGTACGATGAGGGAATTTTAGCATCTGTGCTGTGCATAATGGTTTATTTGCTTTTGGGTCTGTTTGGTGATGTTCACATTTTTATCATTTGTTTGATGTTGTTTGATTCAGGATTCCCGGATGCTGGTAGGAACCTTCCTGGCTTTCGACAGACACATGAACGTCGTATTGGCAGATACAGAGGAGTTCCGCAAAGTGCGCACTAAGAACAAAGTTGAGGGCAAGGGGGTTGTCGTGGAGGAGAAGGAACTGAAGCGGACAGTCGGATTCATTCTATTAAGAGGTGAGTATTTTAGCCTTAGTCTTCGCCTTCCCTGTTTCTGAGGCATGCACCTTCTGTACATCAGCAGGGTGGAGGCGTTTTTTTTGCGGCACCTCAGCAGGCAATGAGTGGGTATTGATGATGGGAGGAAGATGAATTCCTTTGTGGTTCCTTGCACCTTCCATGTTGATTTCATTTTACATGGCATTTGTCTTATCTCAGAGTCGAACTTGTTGTGTTGTGTTGTATCAACATCAGGCGAAAACATTTGCACGTTCATAGCTGAGGCTCCTCCTCAGCAGCAAGCAAAGCGGCCCGATGCGTCCCTTGCGGGAGCAGGCCGTGGGGTGCCAGCTGGCCGTGGCGTTCCCGCAGTTGCACCTCTGGGTGCAGCGCCTGTGGGTCTTGCAGGGCCTGTCCGCGGTGTAGGGGCCCCTGCGCCGCATCAAATGATGGGTGGGCCCCCAATGGGCCGTGGGGCCATGCCACCACCTGGCATGCAAGCCCCTATGGGCAGCATGCCCCCCATGATGCGCCCACCCGGTTCTATGATGTGAACCAGTGGTCAAGCTGCAGTGTAGTTTGAGGTGGTATATGAATTGTTGTTTCTCTGGAATCAGCGGGACACCGGATGGGCAGGTTCCATCCCTTTATGGTTAGCTGCAACAGTTCAGAGGTGTTAGACGAAGGGAAGGAGGGGGCGTCCCAGGCAGATCAAAGGGCTTCTTGTTAGCTCTCTTGCTCCCGTGGTTTTGACAGAAGAAGACGTAGGTCCTCCGACACACCGAAATGGCCCTTTGGAGCTTCTTGGCGAGGGAATGCGGAATAGAGAAAGATATGCATGCTAGTAGCGGCGAGGCGTGCGACATTTTGCGTGTGGCGGTGAATCTCGTCGACTCAGGGAGCGGATTCTTAGGGATTTTGATGGGCAGTTTTCGCGCAGAAAGCACCTCATATGCTCCCTGTGCAGGACGCCCACGCGTTTACACCTAACAGAACGCTGCCATTGTGATTCCAATCCTTACTGCAAACAGTGCATTCAGATACGTCTTTTCACTTCGTGGCGTTCCCTGATGTTAATGATCTAAGACTACTCCCCCTGGATTAGTTATAGTCACTTTCTTACACGTTTGCTAGCGCTGCCCTTAACTATCAGTAAACGCTACTGATTTCTGGACAAGCTGTTTTGGATGTGTGAACTCGCTGGTCTGGGAAACAACAGGTAGGAGGGCTTTTTTGATGGCACTTAATGACACTTCTCATCTGCTTATTGCCCCAAAGATTTAGAGCGCCTAATGGTCTCTGCTTTGGGACAGTTGCGAGAAAAGCATTTTCAAACGTTTTCGGATGGATCATTTTAGTTGCCTTGTGATTGGCACACGTGAAAAGCTAAATCGTTTGCTGCCAGCATTGTGCTCCCTCTGCCATGCGCTGTGGAGGGTGCGTGCGTCGCAACGTGTTACGAGTGCCACTTGTCCAGCAAACTAAATCTACTTTCGATCTCGGTATCTTAGCATCGCGCAGGTCCCTGAACTTTGCACGGAAACACTGGTTAATTTCGAAACTATATAAAATTCGCCGTCTACCTGGATTGGCATGGACGGCACGGACTCTTTGAAAGTGAGCAGGTAGGGTCCTCTCCCCTGCATCACCCGTTGTATTGCGTTGACAGGAAGCTGCACGCACAGCGGACAAAGGCAGCCTAAAGGAAACTACAGGCGTAGATATTGCCTTCTAGTAGGCCGCACCACGATAAGCTTTGCCATACTACAGCTTCCTCCTACATCTCTGCCAGGACTAAATCACAGGATACAGTTTCAACGTACCGTCGCAGCCTTAGCATAATCAACCTTTGATTCCATAGAGAATAATTCGATCTTACCGTCCCCGCTGTCCGCCCGCGTGGCCACCAATTGCTTTGTAAAAAGTGAATACTGGGAGAATACCCGAGGGTCGCTGGGGGGTTTCACGCCGAGCTTAAATGATGGCGTCCATAATTCCACACCGCCCATTATTGTCCTCGAATTTTGAAATGTCAGTGAGACACATGCTGAAAACATGGGTCAAAACGCAGTGGCCATAAAGACACACGATCATGGCGTAAACATCGTGAATACCCCACATCGCATGCCACGCTTTTTGCCACCCCCGAACCCCCATCAACCCCTAACTCGCATTCGAAATGCTGTTGTCAACTTACGCAACAATCCAGGGACTCGCCGAAGGCTCTCGTTATTGCTGACGATGGCAACTACCTGCGGCTTGAGAGTATACAGGGTATCCACAAAGTCGCAGACGGCAAGTGAAGTGGGCAAGTAGCGCATGAAGAAAAACCCATACATCGCGCGGTTCCACAATCGTGATTTTCCCCGGTGTTTCTCAACCGAGATGCCAACGAGCCCGTCAAACCTGCATCGCATCGGAAACAAAAGGAATTCTTGCATTTTCCAAAAGTTCACCCTTCTGAGCTCCGAGGAGCTCTATAGGGCAAGCTGATGGAAACTGCGGCTGAGTCAGAAACGACAAGGCTGACGTACCCTATGCCAAAGTAATTGTTTATGATAAAGGCCTTCACCTTCGGGCCACCGTTTCTGTCTGTGCCAAGAGTGCGCACTTTGCCTTCCTTGGGAGACCAAGCCTCGAAACCGCCACTGTTGGGGTCCGTTCTAACTACCACCATCCAAGAGTCGTGCGGCACAAGATCTGAAGAGCGCAAGATGGAAATCAGCTTTTTAAAGCTGCAAAAAGAATACACAGGGCTCGACTGGATAGCTTGAGCTGGGCGGCGCATCCTTTTGTGCTGATTCTGCACAGGCCAGCTGCCCTTATCTTATGGCACCCAAAGACGACTCCAGCACCCATAAAAGTGACACATACAACACTAAAACTGTAATATATTGCGACGTAATTTGTCGCCGAACACACAAAAGCCCCTCCGGCCAATCCCATTTGTAATGAACCACCTACTTCTCGGGTTCTAGGGGATCTTTCGTTGGGAAGGATGGTTTCACCCAGCCGTATGTGTGCGCCAAATCGTTGCCAGTACCAGATGGAATGATGCCAACTGCTACAAAATTCATATCAACCCCGGCGTTCGTTATCGCCTGCAACATTCCTGCGAAAGCGCCATCTCCTCCCACTGCTATCACACGCACTCGTTCTTCGATCGGTATTGTAAGCCGCCCGCTGCTGTTGCCCTTTGCATCATTTCCGTGTTGATGTTCATACAAGACCTTGAGGGCACTCACTGCCATGGCAATGCGACCTATTCCCATAGCATTGGAAGCTTCGTCCCTTTGGGAAAAAACCATGAAGTCGACGCAGTCGTGACGTACACGTGTCATTGGCAACGACTTGATGAATTCTGCACCCAGTTGGCTCCCTGATCTTGGATTTGCTATGACAAAATACAACTCGCTGTTCATCCCGCACACCCATTTACTGATCTCTGCTTCGGCTTCACTCAGGCTCATCCGTGGTCTTTCGTTCTGTTCAGTCAACACTCCACCGTCCCGTGACAAGAATTTAAGCACTAAATTGCCGACTGAATCACTTGCATTTGCTGCGGCATCAGCGGCTGGAGCAGCTGTAGCAGCTCCAGCAACTGTAACATCCGTGTTTATCTTAGATGAAGCATTATCGGCAGTCACCTCTGCCCGTGCAAAGACGCAAAAAGCCAGGAGGCTGGAAGCAAGAACCACGAGTACTGTGCATACACCATGCATCCCATATCGGGAGCAGGAGTCCATAGACCAGGTTGCCATTTTAGCAACGCTGCACTATGCTATTTCGTGACCACGATTTTGAACGCTGGTTTCCTTAATAATAATACGCAAGTTTTCCGATTCAGAGAGCTTGGAAGCAGGATGCTCTGTAAATAAGTCTGCTTTGGTTCACCCTCAACCCATAACTGCGCAGCTCGCCAGCTCCTATGCACTTCCCTATCAGGAATAGGTGCTGGAGCCACACGGAAACAACAAACATAAACAACTCAAACTTAACACAGCCAATATTAGCAAAATTTAGGAAAGGAAGCCAGCAGGCTCCTACGCTAAACAGTGAGCGTCGATGGAGCACTCCAAGGGAACTTACAACTTCTGAGGATCAAAAGTAGGATATACCTTTCGGTAGCACGTAGACACAACCCGCAAGGAAACGTCTAATATAGTGACAAGTAAAGTTTAGTTCAAAATAACATATTTGCCGGATTGTGTGGGTCTTAGACTACCGATTTTGCTTTGAGTTGTCCCAATGATGAGTGTTGGCTGTTGAGACGGAAGCTTCAAGTCTCTCCTTCGTTCCCCCTTTAGGGATATCAATTGTCGCTTTAATTTTTCAATACCAGCGTTAGTTTGGTGTAATTGCCGTATCTGCTGGGCAGTTACCGAGTCCAAGGCCGCTATCCTAAGTTTAGCATCGTGGCGTGGCTTCTTGTAATGGACCCAGTTCTTTCTTGAGCTGATGGGCTGGTTCCTTTATTTGCTTCAAGTCTGATTCAAATTCTTTGCTTTTTTAAAATGAGCATACAACTCGTCAGTCAAGTTGTCTTGTAGTGATTGTTTCTTCTTAGGAAGCTCCAGGTACGGTTACTTGTGGCCCTTTGGTGTCACTTGCAATTCTCCTTCCTTCTTCGAGGACTTAAGCTTTTCAGCACCTAAACCCACTGCCCCATTTAGTTTGTTAACTAGGATTTCCACCTCCTTTATTTTTTTCTTGGACCCCCTGTCAGCATTTTCTGCATTTAGTCTTGGGAAAGCTTGCAGAGCTCGATCTTCCGTAATAACAAAGATACCACCTTGGCAATTGGTCCTGCATGCGGGCCAACAAGACCAGCCAAGGCTTGTTTCGGCATTTTTCTATTAAAGTTAAATAACTACAGTTTGAACCTTTCGCTATGCCTACTTAAGCATACTAACGGCCTAGGAAAGTGTTTCTTCTATTGGGAACCATTGCTATAAAAAGGCTCTTAATGTAACAGGGTATTAAAAGACAAAACGGGACTTGCGGGGATCCCCATAGGATCGCGTACGAGGGTGCTTGCACCTCGTTTTGATAAACACGGGGGAGAGAGATTAGAGTGGGGAGAGTTTCCTACAGGGCTCTTTGGCCTTAGATTTGTTTCTCACCATTTTAGGGACCAGTTTTTCATGCTAGAAGTAATGGAGTATACTTTGGGAAGCTTATAGGTGTCGATGGAAGATTCAGGCAAGAAGCGTGCTTTGTTGTATAGGCGAGCCTAAGACTATCAGTAGACGCCGTAGCTTATGCTAAAAACAGTCAGCATTATTAGACTTGATGAAATAAAATTTTTATTGAGCCTTTGGAGCTGAGCCCATGAATTCATTGGGCTTACGTCAAAACGAGTGAGAGGTGCATCAGGATCTTCGACCCTGAGACATCCAGTAGATCTAAGATCTGATTGTACGCGATCCCTCGTTGCAAGACAAGTTTAAGAAGTTTCCCCATTTTGAATATTTGAGATATCCCAGAAGACACGGAGGCCAAACCGGACTTCGATGCCCCACATCTGACTGCAGCCGCACCCTTCCCGGTACACAACAATAACGGAATAGGAGGAAAAGCAGCATGCCCATAGACGAAACAATAAGTGGGATAGATGGGAGATAGAAGCTATTAAGGCTAGAGATAAGGAAGCTCCGGATAAAGGAAATCTAAAATAAAAGATGAGACTGAAAGGTGGAAGTGCGGAAAGAATATTCATACAAAAAACTAGGGGGCTGGAAATTCATGTTACTAAGTTTAAAAAGGCAAAGAATAATTTTATTAAAAGAATTTAGGTGCTGAAGAGCAAAACGAAGACACAGGTAAATCAATTAAGGGTCAAATTCTGGCTCAGAGGTGCGAGAGAGCCAACAAACAATGTTCCTTCCAAGAGCTCTTGCCTAGGGAGCTTCTTGTTTCTAAAAAAGGTAAGCAATTGAAATGGAGTTAACGTTCATAAAGGAACGGTTTCTCCAGCTTAAAATAGAGCTGCATGCGTTACCAGAGACCACACTGCGCTACAACGATAAGGCAGCGCCCTCCGACTGTTATTTCTGCCTTTCAGAAGGCAATTGGATCAGCAAGGCACTAAACTTAACAAATTGAAACGTGAATATATCCTGGACGGGGTACAAAAGGCTTATTTTGGAGAAGTCCCTCTGAGTCCCCTCTCTAACGCCCGTACTTAGGCATCTGCTTAAAAGCCCGAAGTATCAACACAGAGCAATCACCTAAATTAATTAGTCCCCTAAGAAGTGTTCTATTCTCCGGCTTGCCTCTCTGAGACTATGTCGACCTGAGCACAGCCAAGCGGCAAGGGGAGATGGCCAAGCTGTAGGCCAGCTGCATCCTGGGCACCCATGCATCCCAGTACACATCCAAGGGGCTGGGCAACTGCTCCCCACATGTATAGGATTAATTCTTTCACTCATAGAAAACTTGAGACATTAATTAGGACTATTCTAAATGATAGCAAACAGACACAGTGCAAGGTTGAATATGCGCTTTAACATGCCGCACCCTCCAAGTCGGCTAGGGTAGACTTTTTTAGAAAACTAACTATTCTTAAGTTGCTGTTTTTCTTGCTAGTAGTTATGGTTCCTAAGCAGAGGCATAAGCAAGACTGTTACAGTAGCCCTGAGCCGAAAGTTGCTGCAGTGCTGGAATTATCTGAAGCAACTCCTCAAGCCACACACATTCCCAATTGCTTTTTCCTGTCAAATTGTATTTAATATATTTTGCAAAAATTTATTCTTTCTTGCCCGTCGAGGCTCACGGAGGGCACGAGTCAGCGGGGCTGGGTTGTGTCCAAGTGTGGCAACTAAGCCCACCCCTGTTGCCGACGCCGACCATAAATGTGCCCACTCAACTCTTTGCAGTTTTACTGCGGCAATTAATGTTGATACACCACGACTGCTCCTTTTTGAGAAGTTGGGCTGCTAAATGTGACACAAGAATTCTCCAGCAGCAGCAATCGACTCCCAGCAAAGTTGCATAAAACGGAAAAAAGGCAGCATAAATTTTTCTAGTTCTTCAGGCGAATTCTTTCGGGTTGGCGGCCAGCGGCCGGGTGTATAGACAGCAAGCCCTCCCTTCAAGATGCCAGTAGATGACGACGTGGAGGATTTGGCAGCCTTAGAGGCGTCGCCCCCTCCTTCTCCCCAAAGACAAGAAGGCGAGCCGGAGGGTCCTGCTGCAGTAGCAGCAGCAGCAGCAAGATCAGCAGCGGCAAGGTCGAGGATACAACAGCGAGGCAACTGGTATGCTGCCCATCAGAGCGCTCGGGCAGTACCAGGCTTGGCCGTGACGCCCTCCTTCGTGTCTGGAGGAGCGCTGCATTCCACCAGCACCAAAAACAAAGAGGTTATTCTTCCCCCCACGCTTACAAGGGCCTCCGACGGGGATGCTGGCCAAGGTGAAAGCCAAACACCGAGTGAGAAACAGGAGCGGCAAGAGGGAGGTCTGGGTGGGGCTGGCGATGACGCGCTGTTTTTGCCTGATGCGCGAATCTGTTCACGTTCTGTTACAGAGTTTTCGCATCTTGCGGTTCAGAAGGAAGGGAAGACGATGGCAGTTTTATGTCTCCCTTGGCTCTACCAAAAGCTGCACAAGGATGTGCTTTTACTAGGCAGGGGCGACCACGCAGATATACACACTGATCACCCCAGTTGCTCCCGCGCACACTGCGAGATTCGCCGCGTTCTCCTCCCCGATGGCAGGTGTAGTTACACCCTAGAGGACCTCAACAGCGCTCATGGCACTCTCGTGAACGGCGGAAAGATTGCCCCTAGGAAGCCCACAGTTCTCGATGACGACGACGAATTGCAGGTTGGGTTTTCCCAGCGTCTTTACACGTTCAAAAAAGGAGACGACAAACTTGGCATGCAGCGCAGGGAGCCGTCCCCCCCAGCAGCAGCGGCGATTTCTCCTCCGCCCCCTCCAGACAGCGGATCTGATGCAAACTCTAAGCCTTCCTTTTTACAGAAACACATTGAGAGGCGAGCCCGGATGGGGAGCCCCTCCTGGGGTAGAGGAGGCGGCGGTTTCTCTGGAGACCGCCAACGGTTTCAGCAGGAGTGGGGCAGACAGCGCGGGGATTCAGGTGACCCTGGGGGCAGGAGGGAGGAAGACGGCGTGGGCCGTGGCTTTGAATCGACGGCAGGGTCTCCCCCACCTGCAGGAACCGGAGGTTGGGAGGGGTCGCCAGGGGCCCCGCACTGGCGGGCCAGCGGCAGCCAAGGCCACGGGGGGCTTCCAGATCATCGTTACCATAGCAATGGAGACAGAGAAGGAGGCCCCGTCAGACGGGAACGGGGGGGATGGCAGAGAAGTCCTTATTCCTCCACAAGCGGAATGGGCCATGGCAATGAAGGGTACGGCTTTGAAGGGGGGGCCCCAAGCGCTTTCAAAGGCGCTAATGCCACTCCCCTCGGGGGGGGCCGCTGGGGGGGCCGCGCTCCCTATGCTAGCGACATGCCAGCCGAGGCCACAGGCTACCCGCCCGTACCGCCTCCAGCTGGGGGCCCTTACCCACCCGTGCCGCCGCCCACAGGAGGCCCCTATCAGACCGCCACGTCCCCAGCTGGGGGCCTTTATGAGCCCTCGATGCAGAACGCAGGAGACCAGTATGGTCCTTTAATGCAGCACTTACCACCCGTTGAAGCGGAACCTAACCCCCCTAGCCTTCCGGCCAAGCCGAGTTTTGCAGTGGCAGATAGGGTGTACGTACACCACATCATTTTGAAGTTCGCGGGTGCATTCAACATTTCGGGTAAGCCAGAAGTTGCAACATTGCGAGACGGAAAGACTCCGATGCAGCGTACGCGCGAGCAGGCGAAACAGTATCTGGAGCAGGCAAGGCACTTGCTGCAGGAGCAGCCTCAGCATTTCGGGGATTATGCTGAAGAATTGTCGGACTGTCCCTCTTACAAGCGAAGAGGAGAAGTCGGCTGGCTTCTCTCTAACGGGATGCTCGAGTCGGGGGAGCAATTATTCCCGCCACTTATGGCAGCGGGGGCCCTCGCACTGCAAATAGGCCAACTCTCTCCTGTGCTTGAGAGCCATATGGGCTTCCACCTCTTCCTCAGAACGGGGTGAGGTGTACATGCACCAGGAAGTTATCTATCGAGGGTGCCAACACACTAGCCAGCGACGCGACTGGCGGCGCAGTGCGGCGATTTTGTTCCAGCACCACTACCCTCATTGCTTTGGCGCGTGCCTCTGCGTAGATAATTTAAACTGCTAACACCATGTCAAGCAGAAAGGGATATTGTAATGGGTAGACACTTCATTTACCATTCATGCCGAACACTGTAGCTACGGCCATAGCATTCTACCGCAGAAGGCAAAATTTGTATTTTCTTCCAAATGGCGGCTTGGCTACAAAAAACACTCTGCGCGCTTCTAGGGCCCCCACTGAAGCCTTAGCGGAGCCACGCAAGTTGCAGGAGCACTGGCTGTCAAAGTGGGGTAGCAAAGCAGCCACAGCTTAGGGAGCCCCCAGGTTTTGCCTGTCTAATGGTGTACATACACCCGAGTGCGGAGCCGCTGTATTGCAGTCCTTGGGAACTCCCACAGTCGCGCGTCTACGAAACCGGGGGTCTTCTGTGAAGCAATTCTTTGTATTATTTCTGGCTGCTTGATGTGTAAGAAAATAGAGCTTAACCCTCTGTTGCCCCTGCGCCACCCGCACTTGCAGGGCGGCCACTAGCCCCTCCACCGAGCGTGCCACAGCCGCTGCTTCTTGTGGTGGTGCTGCTGCTGCTGTCGCCGCACCAACCTCTAATGCCATGTCTAGCAGCTCACCCACCCCTGCGCGTGTCAGTTGCCTCTGCCCTGCCCAGCAGGGGCCCCTTTGGCGCGTGCAGAGCTGCGCGTCGCTGGCTGTCCGCCTCAGAGACTGAAATAATTCCACAGACTCTCTAAAAGCCGCTGCAGCTACCTTTGCTGCAACCGATTGGGCGGCGGCCTTTGCTACGGCTTCTGCTGCCACCCCACCGAGCTCCCTCGCAACCGGACCCTCCTCCCGCCACGTACTGTTCATCTTGCTGTTCCTGTCCCCACCCGTAGCTGCTAGTGTACCGACAGCTGCACCCTCCATAGCGATATGCGGAGTAGCAGGCCTTCCAGCAGTCCACACGGTCAAGCGGGAAGGCAAGCTACGCATGCGCCGCCTCCTCTCCTCACGAACGATCCCGAACTGCGTGCACAGCTGCTTCTGCTGCTGCTGCCGCAGCAACGGCGGAGAAGAAGCGGCAAGGGAAGAAGGGACGCAGGAGCGGCGAGCCTTGGCATCTTGTTGCTGCTCCCTCTGCAGCATCTGTGAGCGCGCTGCCACGAGAGCACCAAGTGGACGCTCCCCCGCACGCAATTGGAGTTGTCGCAGTAAATTTTGTTGTCGCTGTAGTTCCTGCTCCTGCTGCTCCAGCTGATCCTCCTGGAGCTGCTGCCCTACGTCACACACCTGCTGTCCCCCCATGCTGGCTGCGCGGAACAGTGGTCCTAGCAGCCGCTGTTTTGTAAGAGACGAACTGCGGAGGAAACGCGAAAGGACGCTGCTGCTGCCGCTATTGCTGATATTGGTGCTGCTGCTGTTGGGGGGAACGCGCCTCCATGTTGCGAGGCTCTGTTGAGCCTCGTTGCGGCTCTTCATTTCCTTTATCTTCTGCTCTCTTTGCCGAGAATAAAAATAATCCAAGAAGCCCCGGCCACTCCCGCCTCTAGCAAAACACGGCTTACTGAAAGATACGTCTCTCTGGGGGCAATCGTGCGAGAAGGAAGCGGGGGGGGAACCTGAGGGAGCCCCACCCAGGCGCTCCTCTAACACATGAGGGGGCACATCTATCTGTGAGCAACCCTCTACGACTTGGCGGGCGGATAAAAAAACAGATGAGGAAAGCTGCGCGCTGCTCGGAGAAGGAGGAGCAGAAGACAAGCGATCAGCAGCACACGTCGAGGAGTCGCTGTTGCTTCTTTCCCTGCGGGCCCCCTGAGCCTCTGGAGATCTCCAGTGCCACAGCCTGTACGCCGCACAGTCTCGTTTACAATTCTCTGGAGATGATGCACCACATGTGCACTCTTCAGAGTCCATGCCGCTACAAGGAAGCCCCTCAAGAGGCCTTGCGCTGTATGGCTCATTTCCAGGTGCCACGCCAGAGCAATCCGAGTCTCGCAAGACTTCCGCGCTGCATTTGGAGGCCTCAGCCGCCCATTGCATGCGGCTCACGTCAAGGGTTACAGGACGTGATGCCTCCTCCATTCTCCTTCATAGCTGCACCTCTCAACCTGTTTAAGTTCTTGACTCAGTCGCCAAGTCGGAGGCCGTTGGCTCCCCGTGGGAAAAATACAATATCGCCGTTAATATAAGGCCAAGATGTGGCAAACAAACTTCGAACTAGTGCATGTAGACTCCAATTCCCTCTGACCGCGGAAGGCGCTACAGCAGTGCGAGTAGCCAGTACAGAAAAGCAGTGGCTTATACGTGTTGGGCGGCCCTTGGAAAACCTTCTGAAGCTAAACCTTCAAAATACTGCACAAATTACGGGAAATACGGAAAATAAGAAGATTTTTGTGATAGATATCCGCAAGAGAAGGCACAGTAACCTGAGGGGCCCCAAGCCTGATGGTGTAGATTGTACTGCGGACGAGTACAGAAGCCCAAGAGAAGCCAATTTAGAAAAAGTATGTTAAAAAAGCTTCCGTTTAAAAAGCAACAATACAACTCCTGTTTCTAATGGGAAAAGCCTAGTGGCCGTGGTCGGTAAACACAACATCAGTGGGTTTCCACTTTCAACTGAAAGCGAAGACCCATTTGAAGTAATAACACTGAATTTGTAGCATGCTAATGCGTACTTTTTGTATTGCAGCGTTTGTATGTGTGTTACAATCCAGAATGTCCTTAATTAATCCCCTAATTCATTTACGAGTGGAATGGTCATGTCTCTATGTGAAAAGCGGTACCCCAAATGTATAGGATTGAGCGATGGGGCTATTGGTTGTGCCCAGATGTAGGGCTGTGACACGGGCTCTGCATGGTTTGATCCTCTACTGTCCTTTATCAGCTTCCACCTTTCCATGGACGATAAACAGACTTTACCCTGTGTTAATCGCTTCGGTCACCAGCATGTAAAGAATTGCATGTACTTCTTTTCGTAGTGTCATGTCTGAAGCCAGTTTGTTTCCCTTCGTTGAGTCAAGCTCCTGTTGGAGTAAGTCTCCTGCTTTACTTTGGCGTCGTAGATGATCTTCTTCCAATTTGGATGCTGACAGTGTCTGTCGTTTAAGCTCCCCTGTTGCTATTGCTGCTGTGTCCCTCTGTTGTGATAGCTCACGCTTATTAGGTTCTAGGCTCTCCGTGGTGAAGCGAGCTTCTAATAGAAATCCCTCTAGTGAGATTTGGGTCCTGTGTTCTCGGATATGCGGTTGTGCCCTCCCATAGTTGTGTCTTCTTCGCTTCAGATGGTTTTTGCGGAGCCAAATCTTTGGATCCCTTTGCTTTAGCACGCGTTGCTCTCAGCTCGTCTTGTATACTAGTTAATTTTTGGGTGGAAGATACGTACAGAGTCCGGTATGCTATTTCTTTGTCTGCTGCTTGTTTATTTGCTTCAAGTAATTGAGCTTGTACAGTTGATATAGAGTACAAAAATAGTTCAAAAATCTCATCATACTGCTGTTGGTGCTGTGTCACGTGCGTAACTATTTACAGTAAAGGAAACAAGCATGGTCAATTTCCCCCTGAAAAGTGGTAATTTTGTGCACTTGAAAATGCTACAATCACAAACGCTGGGAATATGGCACAACCGATGGTCACTTCGCCGAACGACCATTAGAACTTCAAAAAGCGCAAAAAACGTTTGACGCTTTCGTTGTTTTTGTAATTGAGCTAGCTCATCGGTATGCTCTCCTGAAGTATGCCTTGCTGGTGACTGTTCTCTGGCTCACAAGCGATTGTGAGCGCGTACAGCAGGCACACTGCTGTGTCTTTCTGCTTCCTACACCATAAGGTTAGTGCATCCCCTTGACTATGCAACAATGAGTGCGAAATAATAAACTTGAGAGGTTCATTAATTCAAGAGACTTTTCCATGACTACTTGAGGAGGAAACTGGGCAGTCTTTCCTGTCCTCATCAGCATACCATGAATCTACCCAACTATCCACCCAATTTTCACTCTTTCTGGACACTCTATTAAAGGACATGGCTGCACGGCCTTTGTTTCAGTCATTTGCGGACTCATAAAGGTGCATCCGTCTTTTCATTTTTCCAAGGTGGTAGTCATGCAGGTTGTTGTCTTGGCGCTGAAGCTGTGGCACACGAAAAGTGTTATGGAACCCATAGTGGCAACGTGTGAGGCAGTGTTGGAAAAGGCATTTGGGGCTGATGACATTTCAGAAGGAGAAGAGGTGTTGGCCACATTTAAGTCAAAGCCCTTTCCATCGGCAGTGGCATGACGATCATAAGGGAAACGGTTACTACCTCCCTCATCGCCGCTGTAAAATCGTCGTTCATTGGAAGGGAGCTGACTGCCGCGCGAAGGCAGGAACTTCTGAGAAACCAATGTACTGAAAAGCAGCAGCCTTTGAAGTTGGTACTTCGCCCCCCAGTAACTGCAGCTCAACCTGTGATTCCAGCTGCCTAAACTACAAAATACTGCTCTCGCCACCAGACGGCTTGCTACCTGGACAGCATCTGTTCCTTCAGCAATACCAGTCCCACTCCCCTTGATGTCTCAGTTCCGCGATATTAAATCAGAACACTGCTTTTCATTCTTCCGCAGTGCATGACTTCACAACGACGCCTGGGTCACACTTTCCACTGTACTGCTATCTTCCCCAACTGTCGTGCTTCCATGTGAAGGCTTGTTGATGATACTATGTGGCTCTATGGTTTCTTTTTGGGGGGTCTACGGTTTAGAGCTCGTTAAGTATGTTGCCTCAGCCCAACTCAGAAATGAGGGCAGCTCTGTTGCTACTTGATCGCGTTCTAACTTCCTGAGCGTCAGTGAGTTCCCCAAGCACTTGATCTGAATTGTGCCACCTGGTGTTGCCGCAGACACTGGGTTAAACATGTTTGGTTTTACAAAAAAGAAGTAACCCCAGTTCAGTGCCAGATGAGCACTTGTACTTTTGGTTGTAGTAGTAAGTTCAATTGGCTTCAGCACCAGCTGCTGCAGAAGCAGCGGTTGGAAGCATCCCATAGATAGTTGAAGGCGACCTACAGAGTAAACCCTAGTGAGCAAGTGCCGCTTCCACAAGCTCGGCATAGGCCACACGATCTGTCGCCCCGATGTTGTGATATCTGCAGGCACAAGATCATCAGCGTTCCCCATAATCGCAGTTGCCAAGTAAGCTGCCTGGAAGTGTGCGCGCTAGGCCAGCACTAGTACCGAGTAGCTTGCGCCTGGCGGACGTTGTGGGAGTTATCCTGGCCTTACTTAAAAAAGCTGTCGATTTCTTGCTCTTCAAGTGGCTCCCCAAACGCGAGAAACAGATGTTGAATGACCTTTGCTGGCAACATGCCGCTGCCCTGCAGAGTCACTTCACACACCTCACGGGTCCGCAAGGAATTCAAAGGATCTGCGTATACACGTTAGTGAGTTATTCCCTTACTTGAAAGGATTAAACCTTCAGATTCGGGCTTGGGAAAAGCAAGAGACAATAGCGTGTCAGTCCTTGTTGGCTACAACTGGGATGGCGGGTGACTGCTGGCCGTAGCCCAAACAGCGCCGCTTTCCCCCATCACCTTTCTTCTTGCTTGTACATTCATTAAGAATAGCAAGCACAAAGACGCCACTACTGTGGAGACTTAAGAGGTGAGGGGAGGTGCAGCTAGTAAGAACCTGCCTGCACATCAAAATGTCTGAAGAGCAGTGCAAGCTCGTCGCTCTTGTCTTCGGCATGGGGGATTGCGGAGAGGAGTTGTAACAGCTCTTCATAACCAACAAGGGAACTCTCATCTTGTGCTGCTTTGCGCTGCTCTTGAAGCTGGCGTTTCATGGCTGCTACCTGAGCTAGAGATGGTGCGAAGCCCCACATACGGGCAAGCGCTATGCCCTGTCCCAAGGTCACCTCCTTTCCCGTTCCTTGATCCTTCTGCATCATGTGCAAAGTGGCAAGCAAACAACAGGGCAGGTTGTATCTAAACCAGTCTTCCCCCTTTGACAGGGCTGCAGTTGTACCAGAATCCTGATGACCGCTTGGTTAAAAGGAACGGTCGCCCGTTGCCTTTTGTTGGAATACCTAAGCAGTCGCTGACCGTAACGCTGTTTTTAAGAATAGGCATTTTAGAAAACGTCTTCATGTTTCATGATGGATGTCGCTCACCGCACGTTGATAAAACTCTGCTCTACGCTTGCCGACGAACTCGCCGAATGCCAAGAAGTCCGTGTAGTGCAGCTGAGACGTCCCGAGTTTCCGTTGAAATTGCCGGCACTCCAGCTTGTGAGGCAGCTCATCAAAACTCTGCAGATTTCATCAGACGACACCTCGTTGAATTATCGGGATGCTTAGCCTTCGACCCAGACTGCAGCTGCATCTTTTCCATAAGAGAAAAAGGGAATGCTGCTCTGTCGTAGTGAGGACCAACGGCACATTATGCTCACAAAGTCCTCGAAGAGCCCTTCTGCGTCGCTTATGTGTAGCCAGCCAAGTCCGTTCTATTACATAAGACAGCGGAAAACAAAGCCAAGAGGAGTTCTCGTCCTGCAGGAAACAGAATATCGAGATGGGCCGTGCTGCCTTATCCGGCCGCTCAGAAAGTCGACTGACCGTAGCCTCTGCGAACCGGCTGTGACGGAACTTGACAAATTGTTGGAGGGCTGAAAGCAGCGTATCATCGAGTCCTTGTGAAGAGGCGGGGACCTCAGCGAGGAAAGCGGATACA
The DNA here is from genome assembly GCA_002271815.1 of Eimeria falciformis. Taxonomy (NCBI): domain Eukaryota; phylum Apicomplexa; class Conoidasida; order Eucoccidiorida; family Eimeriidae; genus Eimeria; species Eimeria falciformis. Next base: position 45,723 of record NPHX01000468.1, read on the forward strand.
TCTTCGGGTAAGGCATCTTCTGTCCCCTGAAGCAGCAACGTGTAGTGGTACAAAACTCATGTTTCTGTGTTACGGAGGCGGCGTGCATAACAATCCCCCAAAGTAATAATGTTCTTTTAATTTCTGTGAGACAATGCCTTCAACCAGCCTTTTCTTCTTTGGTACATACCTCTGCAGACAAAAGTTTGAGAACCTCTTCTGTCCGCACCTTTCCACTGCTAGGGTCGGGCTTCACTAGCAGCACCCTCTCTGGAGGACAAACGGCTGCTGCACTTCCCATCGATGGAGAGTATGCTTTCAGCGAAGTGGTACACAAAAGCGACTGGAGGTTGTCGCGGCAAGACCAGCCTCTTGACACAAGGCGCTCGCCACATTTCTTGGGCTTGTCTGCAGCAAGGTCTCCACCTCTGGAAGAGAAGGATTCCATGTCGATAAACGTACCAAGATCCATTAGCTGGCAGCCATCTGTCACTCTATCGCATCCCACACCCCAGGAAATCACAAGACACGAAATGCGCCTTCACACATCACCGACTGGTGATAGAGAAATACGAGCAAGGCTCAGGCAAAGCAAGTGTTGAAGAGACCTTGAAATGAACTCGAGGTAGTTTACTGTTTCCCCAAAAGAAAGACCGTAGAGTCTGAAGAAACTCAGAGGAAAGCAACAATAAATCGTCAGCTTTGTAACCACATAGGTTTTCATCCCGGTCAACTTTATGAGGTAGCGATCAATACCATGCAACATGATCTTCCTGAAATGATATAGATTTGTTGAAATAAAAGTTTGGGGACTAACGAATTCGACCCCGTCGCCAACACACCGAAAGAGAGTTGCTATTTGATCTTCTGTTGCCGCCTCGTTTCCAGCCATGTCCAAGAGGGTAAGGAACACCAAGCGACTTACGTGGCCAGTCTTCTGCAGTTGTACAGCGTGCCACAACAAACAGCAGATTGCCTACTGCATCCCAAAACTGTTGGAAATTGCTTGAACACGAGCCGTTACTAAAATCCCAATAGTTACTCCCACCAAGAGGTACTAAATGCACTCCTAATGAACCCGCTCTCAACAGCGAAAAGGCACTCCAACACCCTCGTGGACACGACTTTCCTCTTTATCAAAAAGAGCAAAGGGGGCTGTAAGGTCTTCGAGGCCATCCCGATTTTTAAACGTATCGATGAACAATTGCATTCCCTTGAGGTTGACCTTGGAGCCCCGCTCTTGTTCCCACTTCCGCAAGTCCGCCATACTGGGAACTGCACCATAAACTGCTCCCAGAATAGCAGCTTCATCTAAAAGAACTAAGCCGTCAGTATCCTTCAGAGCGCATCACACCCGGTAGCTGCAAATGCCTAACTGGATCATTGGAAAATGAAGGGCTAATTGGATTTCTTACAGCTAATAAGACGTTTCATTAGACGTGTTCAGAAACTGTGCATCCGATAAACCTTTTTAGTAGCTCTATTACTCACGGCAAGAGCAGCTACGTCCGATTCCAGTCGCTCTCGTACAGCCTCAACCGAAAGCGGGCCCCTGTCAGCCCCAACTGTATCCGTTTTCTTGCTTTCCCATCTGCAGAAACAACTCCTAGCAGGCATCAGTGGATGGCCTTGGGATAATGTTCATATCTCACCTCTCCGCTGTAACGTGGGCTCCATCCGTACCAAATGTGCCAAATACGTATGCTAGAAAAAAAACGCTCAAGAGAAGCCTGCTTGGAAACTTTGCCCTTCTGCGTGAAGCTGCAATAAGTGAGCCTATACTAAGCGGGCTTGTATGGAACTGCTGTCTTACTTTTGCGAGCACGCCCTGCTGAGATAGTCAGTTTTCGCCTTTGCCTTGACATGAGCCTGTACGATTTGAAGATTTTCTGCGTCACGCCGCAGCTGCACCTCCCACACGCTCCCTGGTGCAGGCAAAAGGGAGAGCGACTGCGTGCGTTTGTAATACGCAAGCAGCAAGCCGCAAGACTCCAGCAAAGCTTTTAGGAAGCCTCTTCCAGGAATAGGCAGGCAGTGTTGCTCAGTCTTCTCCACGAGTGGGTCCTGAAGCCCTGCTCCGAATTGCTCGAGGGCCTGCAGGCAACTGTTAAGCTCCTCCAAAGATCCACAAACCACCGCAATATCTTCTCGTTGAACGGTTCTTACGACCTGTTTCATGGCCTGTGATAGCATACACAAATTCCTTCTTTTCGACTCCAATAAGGATAAACTGAAACACGTACACGCTGCCTAACACAAAGATGCTACAGCGTAAACTATCGTAAAAGGGCCCAGCATGTACATTCACCCGTTAGTGTGGCCCCCCTACCTCGGCATCAAAAATGCCCGTAACTCTAGCTCGGCCTGGTATCACGTTGATGCAGCTGGCGACATGCCTGCCACAGGTACTCCATAGCTCGAGCTTGTTGTAAAATTCTTGTATGGACCTGAGTGCCTTCACAATAGGCCATGAAGAATCCTTAATTGGCTTCGTTCCCATCTCGTCTTCTCCTAGGATGCTGGGATCTCGTAAGTCTAATGAAGTTAACGGCGAACGGGTAGAGGTGGTTTCATCGGCTCCTGTCGAACGTCCTATCCAGTCTCGCGCAAAGGTTTTGGAGCGGGGTAGTTTGATTTGCAACTCATGATCATCTTGAATACAGGATAATGTGCCGTTTTTGGCCATCCCTTTTTGCAACTGGGAAAGCCGAACCAGCTTGCCACCGCCCATCAGCTGTTGTCGAGCGAGCAGCGCGCACTCTACAGCTTGAGGCTTGTCTGAACTTACCACCTTGCATATTCCTGCATCCACAGCCAGAATTGCAACGCAGTCGTTTTGCATTTGAAGCTGTGCGGTAGGAGTTCATGAGACTGCCTGCTACAAGCGCAATATGAGTATTGTGAAGGGATTCACCTTTTCCATCAAGAAATTCACCGAGCTGCCTTGACTGGACAGCACCAAGAAGAGAGAGGTGAGGAAGAAAAGTACCACCACATGATCCTTCTTCAGAAGGGACGGATGGGAGCCCTTGTGATGCAGCTTCATCGCCTGAAGTTCACAAGCAAACGCCACACAAGCACACCCTTGACGTGAAGTGGAATCATGGTAACGCTCTGTTAAGCCACCCCCTAATAAATGATCCAAAAAAATTAGTGCTGCTTTGGTACTGTCTAGAGCCGTTTTGCACAGCTTTGTTTGCTTCAGTAATGGTACTGAGTCTGTCGTACTATTGACTCCCAACGCGCCAAAGGGGTATCATACCGTTAGACGCTACAGCACAGATTCTCTACCAATGCTAAACAAAACAAGTGGGTTATTTTAATGTTACTGAATGCAGTTGAACAGTTGTTTGTTGTTGAAATGCTCAGTACAACACACGGATCGCGCAGTGACCCCTTACCGCACAGGACCAGAAACACCCGTTGACTGAATGTTTCACGCATTTTCCCTCTGTCCAACTGGCTCCATAAATAATTGTTTATTGAAGCTAGTTGTATTGGTTTTTGTTTGGTTAGGCCATGGGTTTCCGTCCAGGAACAAGCGCCACCTCTCGATAGATGACGACAGAACATGGCGCTGCTCGCTCCCCACAGAACATGCTGGTGAAGGGCAGGTATAGTTGCTGGCAGCAGTTTATCCGTCAAAGCGTTCTACACTACCCATTATGCTGCAGTTTTTTTTTACATGCCGAATGTAGACCGGTGAGGAAGCAACAAAGACGAATTCCCTAGGTCGAACTCACCTCACTTAAACAGGACAGAGAATCGTGCTCGCGAAAACAGTTTGGTTTTCTTTAAAAGCCCCCCCCACATACTTCCCAATCAATTTTTAAAAGCATTTGGTTTGTGGACTTAAACTTACACGGTCTTACTCTGCTTTTTATTGTTCTGTTAGGCGCTTGCCATTATAGCGGAGGTACATTGAATACAAGCAAGAAGCCGTTCGGTGGTTTTTCTGAAAATTCGCGCAGTTAGCCTTATTATAAAAGTCCTTTAGGACACGACGTTTTTTTCACAGCTCCTCCGATTGTCCCTATGAATGCAAAGATAGGGTTGGGCTTTATTTCCATAATTCTACTATCTAGAATTTGGGTTGTCTTGGGGGCATGGGCTGTCAGCCTGCTACTTAATTTGGTGAATACCTCAAGATGTTCTATTTTGGCAGCTGCAGTATAAAAGTATAAATAGGACTGCCATTTCAGTGTAACTGTTTTTCCAAAAGAGACTCGTGTGCCAGAGACTAATGGCTGCAGCATTATTAAGGGATACCCCAACAAATGAAAGCATGTCTCATCTAACTTGTTTTTACTTATAGGAGGATGGTTGAGATGAAAGCTGGAAGCCAGCGATTAACGCAAACGCTTCGTTGTCCGCATCTAGCCCTACCACAATTAAGAACCGAACTAGGCTCTACTATTCTCAGTAACCTGAGTAACCTCCAGCTCCCTCTAACAAAGCCTTCAAATCTTCCAGAGCTAGGGCCTTGAGATTGTGAAGCGAAATGCACCACTTCCATTTTTTCTGCATGCCTAAGCTCTCCATGTCCGCTTAACCTGTGCCCATCTGCGTCCCCAGAATCAGGAGGCGTACGTACCAGCTCCATGAAGGAAGCTGGATGTAGCTTGTGTCCCTCATTCTGTTTGTGTCATAATGTCTTCGTTAATGAAGTGTTTTTAGCTGCTAGCTGCTTCATGGCGGGTGTCAGAGTCGACTTCGGCGCATTTGGTTGGCTGGGTGGCAAATAGTCCACGACCTTAGCTACTAGTCACGTTTTGTTAAGTGCAGCCATTTAACTGAATGTTTTAAAAACAATCGGAATTAGGGAGTGCCTCCATCCCTGATTTCAAAACAACGGCAGGTCAAAGAACATCTTCAGTGCGAACCTGGAGCCTCTGCGTAGTTCATGATTTACCAGGAATGCTACATTGGCTCGAGCTGTCTCATGCATTCAGTTGATTTTTATTGGACTGATCCAGGGGAGTTACTACAGGTGCGTGGCTCCTTGCTGTAAAGGGCCGCGGGCAAAGGCTCTCCAGCCCATAACAGCAGCAGCTCGCGTGGGATAAGCCTTGCTTCGAAGGGCGGCCGCTCTAAGGGCAGTTCACATGTGCGGTTTCTTCCGAACAGTTTGTTGCCAATCTACACCCGCATCCAGTAGGACACGAGTCACATGGAATTACTTTATGCTTGCCCCAGTGCTGCAGCAGGATCCAAAAACGACTAACGGGTGAACTGGTGAAGCTCAAAAAACATTCTATCTGTTGACAGGAAGAGGCGAAATACTGCGATGGAACGGCCGTAACTCTCTCCACCCTAATGTAGGGGACGCCTCTGTGGGAATGCCCTAGTATTGTGCCAAGTGATGAGAGCGGTTGCTATCCACTCCGTGGTCAAGTCCCTTTATTTTTGCATGGCAGTTTGTATGTGCCTGAAGTGTTTGCCGCATGCACGACACATTCTATCTGTTGAAAGAGCGGGGCGAAGAACTGCGATGAAACGATCGTAACTCATTCCACCCTAGTGTGGGTGGCGACTCTAGGGGAAAGCCCTAGTATTGTGTCAAGTGATATGCGCAAGTGCTATCCACTCCATGGTCAAGTTCCTTTGTTTCTGCATGGCAGTTTGTATTTTTCCTCTCGAAGAGTCTGCTGCATGCAAGACTTGGGTCGTGATGGAAACGTTGCCATAGCTGCTTTTTCAGCAGCATCCGTTCGTTGAAGTTCTTTAATACTGAGATGGGCCGGCCAAACGGCGTTTCCAGGTAGTTCACTTCCACGTGAACACCACCCTTCCAAGGAGTAGTGACAGCCCCAGGACGCAACATGCTATGAACCAAGTCGGCAGAGCTGCTGAAACACGATTAATATCTTTGACCAGATGGTCTGAAGGAGTAAAAGACACTAATCGCCGACGGCTCTTTCCAGCAACCCCTAGTGGGTGCGGCAGGTCACCCAGCTCTTCTCGGCGGAACCCCCGCATAAATGCCATGGCTTGTTTACGGAGAAGAGTCTCCACAGAGCGTTTAAACTACGGATAGGCTCGCTAAATGTCGCAGTTTCCTTGGATCTTCCAGAACGGTACCTCTGCTCCCAACGTCAGCCCATAACCGCACATGATACAGAGCTGAAGCATCCATGCACGGTCATTTAGAAATAATTATTTCGGGAACTGCACTATAATAATTTTGTAAAAGCAAAGTTTTCTCTTGCTGTTAATTTTTTTGTGGTGCGTTTTCTTGCTTTAGGCAGCCTTTCCTGGCTTTTGGCTGAAAGGGAAGTCACGTAGAGTGATCTGATCGTCCAGCGGTAAGCGTGGTTGCTGTCGCCTCTGTAAAACATCGTCAAACTCCTTATTTCCCCCATGGGATCCCTTAGTTTCTGTTTTAAGAAGTGTTTTTGTTTACACGGCTGCGGGAGCCGTTAAGCTGTGTTTGTAAGTGAACCAGATGAAATGACAGTAATCGCCGACCGTCACAAAATAAGGGTACACACTGGCAAATAAACCGGTAACAAAAACCACTCCTTGTAAGATTATTCGAACCAAGACTTCAGACAAAAGTGTGTTCATTTATGCGCAATTTTTACTATCGGAAGCAACTACAAGCGCAAATGCTTGGAAACCGAAAGCCTTCATTCTTGCATCCACAGAACTGTACGAGCATCTCCACTGCAGAATTCCCATCTATATATTCTATGTGCCTGGAAAGCTATGATTGTAATGCAATAACTGGATCAACCGTACAGGACCTAAAGGTAGTCAAGGCAATCCAAGTCCTCAGGGTCCCATAAATCTGGAGCACCGCACGTTGGTTGCCCAGCAACGTCGTGCTGAGGAACTTGCTGTAGAGCAGCTGGTTTCTGCTGCCACTGTGTCTGCAGCTGATGGTGAAAGGGGGGCCCAAGCTGGGAACTGTCCATCGTTGAACCCGGCGTCGAAAGCCGAAAGGAGGTTGGTCCCTCCGGTGGTATTGGGGTAGGTGCTGGCCTGAAGTAAACGCTCTGAGATACACATGGTTGCGTGGTACTTGGCCCAAGCAACACGGAATCGCCACAGCTTGCTGTCCTTGTCGCAACTTGGGGGTCCGGTGGGCCTTCCATTGGGCCGCCAACAGAGATGAACTCTTCATCTGCTACCTGCTCCGCTGCTGCCAAAGAGGCCGTGGATGCACCTGGAGGTGGTGTGCCACGAACATCTTCTGCAAAAGACAGAGGAAAAAAGACAGCGAAAACGAGGGGATGTCGGTGAAACAATAGAGTGGGCAATTCCATAAAAAGAGCGTACGCGAACACAGTGTAAATGCAGCCAGCAGGGCTGCAGCCTCAACAATACCGATCGCCTCACCCCTCAGAAGATGAACCAGGTGGTTTTCACAGAGAAATGCCCGGACTTCCGTCACGAAGGCTTGACCATACTTCTCTCCCTGTTACGGCGCAGACACTCTCATGCTTCCCGATCTAGTTAAAGCCGTACAATAACTCAAGATTAAAAAACGCGGCACACTAGGGACTAAAAAAAACATAGCTGCGATTTCCTCTTCATTTTTGCATCCCGTACCTTCTTCCCTCCCTGGAGTTCCTTAAAGGGCAGTCTTTGGAGTTGCACTACTGTGGATGGGAGCTGCCGGACGATCGCATCGACGGCGGCGTTAGTAGCAATGCTTTTTGTAGTTCTTAGGCTTGCTCTCCTTGCCAGATCCTCCCGGACGTTCTGCAATCTCTTCCTCAAGGCATCGGCGAGATGTGCCGGCAGGGGGCCTCTAACAGAGGCAGTGTCTTGCGCTACATCTCCCCCTGTCTGCACTGCTGTTGACCCTGCCCGGATTTCCTGTGCTGCATGGATTGGTTTCGGGTAACTGTTGCCCACTGCGTCATTAGAGGAAATGGCACGCAGTTTTTTGGGTGGAGGTTGTTTTGGAACAAAGGATGATGGAGAATTGTGTGCTTGTTGTTGGGCGGCACCGTCGGCCTTTGCACTTCGTTTCGTTGCGCCCGTGGGGGATTCATCCATGACCAACGATTGAACACTCGTTGCAGCGGCATCTGCCTGCCTCCCCAACTCGATATAAGTCGTGAAGGATCCCTGCTGATTGGGGGAGGCAACGCACCGTTCCCAAAGCACCTGGAGAGTAGTAAAAAGCCCCCCAAAAAAGGACATTAAACCCTCCGCCTCGCAAACCCTACCATGCACCCTGCAAAAGTGCTCCCCTGGGTATTACTGAAGGTGTATCTGCCAAGAGTTAGGGTATACAATTTAGCTCTTCACCTCGTGAATGACGAGCGAGTGAAGCAGGCGGGCAGTTGCCGCTTGGGTCCATCGGGCGCGCTGGAGACACCCAAATTGGGGGTGTGCCTGGACCGCTTCTTGATATTTGCTGCCCTTCGCTTTTCTGCCAAGTAGGGCATCGCGGAGGGACGCCAGAGTCAAAGGAAATGAAGGAGACTTGGAGCGCAGCCCGCGGACCAGTGTCACAACCTAAGCAGACAACGCAGAAGGCAGAAATATTGGCTCTTCGGCGTTGCATGCATCGGATTGGTGCCGTCCCAAAACCATTTACGGCGAGTCCTGCATAAAGGAAAGCACTTTCAAATCAGTAGCCTTGCAGGCTGTCACCTCTTCGGCAAGCTTCCCGCAGGGAACGACAAGCGGCTTTTGGGTGCGGCGTCTCTTGCAATTGTCGCATTCAGTGTCGCAACTGCCACGAAAATCCTCGCCGAAGTGCTGGGCATCACATAATGTTCGCAGCCGCAATCCAAAATAGTATGTTTTGCATGTAATACAATCCAATGAACGAACAGCCAACAGAGAAGGCTGAAAGAACACGGCAGACAAAACCATAACCCTGCAACAGGAGAACGCGGCGTGCCGGCGGGTCTCAAAATGGCATGGAATTTCCACCAGATTCAACTTATTCAAAAGCAGGCACACATTCCCGCTAAGTCTTGAACCCCCAAAGGATTAACTCTAAATTGTTATCCGCACGCAAGGGCTCACGCGCAAAATAAAAACACGGCGGCACTCAAAAAGCTCTTCGCAGTACCGCAGCATCAGGAGAAGGTTCGAGGCGTTTTGTTGCCCATGCTGCCCTTGGGCCCCTCGCCCGCGTCCCTCGCTGCGCATGGTGCAAGCAAAAAGAAGCAAACGTGTGTGAAAGAATAGAATAAATCAGCGGCACCTTGAAGTACGAGTTCGCAGTCCAGCTAGCTAGAAAGATATCCTAAGCCCCTAAACATTGGGAGTTGTGGGATACCTTCCAGCTTGCATCAAGAATGTCTGGCGCTGCTTGTCGTGGTAGTCATACAGTAGGATGCACCGCGCTTCCTCACCATCACGGCCCGCACGGCCCGACTCCTGAAAACGGCATTGGAGACGAAAATCCCTAAACTGTAGTATGATTGGAGGCAGAAATTGATAAGTCTCGCAGCTGTTTTAAAGGAACTTGTCTTGCCTGATAGAAGTTCTCGAGGGACTTGGGCATGGCCGTGTGAATCACAAAACGAACGTCCTTCTTGTTCACTCCCATCCCAAACGCTAAAGTAGCCACAATCACCTGGAAGTCCCCCACATCGATAGACAAATGATGTAAGGAAAAGCGTAAACATTCCTTTTCGTCTGCCTTGAAATGTCCCTGTGTGCCTCTAGGCCACATACTTAGGGTGGCCCCCTTCTGCTGGTATGTGTAACAGCACCACTACAATTAACTGCCTACACACGCACACCGTGTATTTGCATAACTATGAACCTTTACTACAATACGTATACACCAAAGCAAGAAGAAAAACCAGGAGTGCACAGTGGGCCCGCTTGTACCTTGTAGCGATTTTGCATCCAGCTGCGTTGGACGTGTTCTCTTCGTTCTGGATCGAGTTTAGCGTGATAATAGGCAGCGGCGATTCCGGCATCTTCGAGACCTTCAGCTATTCTTTCGCAGTCCCTCTGACTCAGACTGAAGGAGTAAAATGCCGCAGAAAAGAACCCTACCAAACGTGAATACGAATTCTTCCTAAAACCCATCCTGTCTCCATTCCTCTCTAGATTTAATGTGTAGGAGACACTTTCTCGCCGCACTGAAGCAGACGATACCAGAAGCGTGCATACACAGACAGATTCCCAGACTGACAGATGTGCTGCGAAGAAGAAAGACACTAGAAAATTCAGAATAATAAGTCCTTACCAGTACACAATACCGCAAAGGCCTCTAAAATTCTGCATTATGAGTTCCACCACCTGCTGCACTGCTCGCAGCCTCTGCTTTGGTACCACTTCATATCTGCGAAACAAAAGAAGGTAAGCAGGCAGACGGACATGTAGATGTTACAGAGTACATGAGCGGAACAGAATAAACACAAACGACAGGATTGAATTTGTCCTACAAACTTTAGGGATAGATCACCTGAGGTTTGGCCTGTCAAAAGACCGCTGGAAAACGACAGGCTCCCGCATCCCTAGCTGACGCTGCACGTCATGCAAAACTGCCACCGTGGCCGTGGCCGTCAGGGCGACAATCGGTACGTTTGGGAACTCTGCAGTAGAGGCATGGATGGAGAGCACAAATAATGTTTTTGGCATTGCCTCTACGGTGCAAGAAGGGTGGAGGCACAAGAAATACTGAGAGAAGAAGAGTGTTTATATTCCAAAGGGCTGCAACGCAAGACACCTATCAAAAGAATTAGTCTCGCGAAAGCACAGGGAGGCCCTAACAAGAAAAGGTTAGTTGCTTGCCTTCGCGGAGGCGGCGGAGTTGGCAGTAGTCCGGTCTGAAATCGTTGCCCCACTGGCTAACGCAGTGCGCCTCGTCGATAGCAAAGCGGGAGAGTCTGCCCTGTCTATTCAGCTCATGAAGAGCCGAGCGCAGTGCTTTGCTGCCACTAAGCTTCTCGGGTGTTAGGAAAACCAAATGAATCGAACTGTTTTCGTCACGCCTGCCAAAACGCCCACACGCGGACTCTCTCCTTGGCATTATTATGCATGCACCTATTTACCCCTAACCCCCCTTTTTACAATTAGTCCCCTTTAAACGGAAAAGAAATAAAGATGGAAGTTACTCAATAGAAACCCACAGTTCCTCGTAGACCTGTCGCTGTTCCTCCCAGCTTTGGGTCGATGTGAAAGCTCGGCACTCCACCCCTAGCTCCTGCAGCTGCCCCATCTGATCCTGAAGGCAATGGCCACAACAATATAACAGGATAATCATCGGGAAACGAACCGCAAGGACTAATAATTAGTAAAAAGGGTGGAGACCGGGGCGAAAAAACGGCAGAAAAGCAGTAAAAGCACAGTCATAGAATGACAGCTTGCTAAAGCAAACCTGCATGAGAGACAAAAGCGGCATAACGACGGCCGTTACTCCTCGGTGTACGACGGCAGGCAGCTGGAAGCACAGGCTTTTCCCGCCCCCCGTAGGCATCATCACGAAGACGTCCCGCGCACTCAACACTGCGTTTATTACTGATTTCTGCGAATAACGCAGAGATCACAATCCTGCCTTAGCCAGTAGCGGCAGCTGTTTAAGAAACGAATGAAGAGAATACAGCTCCGGCGAGGGCGGCAAAAGATACTTACTCCACTGAATACAAAGTAAACTACCTGCTGCTGCCAGCGAGGGCATTTGGCTATCTCTGCAGTGTATAGACACTGAGATACGAGTAGAGGCTTCACCTGCATGGGCCTAAAAGTAAAGTTCCTAAAGACACTGCGGTTTACTCTCTGAACTTCAGCATCCCACGGGAAGGCCCGAGACTCCCAGTCCCCACACTGCACGGTACTTAAGGCAACAGGGCCCGCCCACGCGTCGTAGTCGCCAGCTCCCACATGATACCTGCTGCTACAGCTGCTACTACCACTTCTGCTACTGCTGCTGCTACAACTGCTACTGCTGTTGCTGCTACAGCTGCGAGCATCGTGACCTTCGCCACAGCCAAAATTGCCGCCGAGTTGTCTACCACTAGGTTCTTCATAGATGAAGCCTTCGTTAGGGGCCCTTTGTTGCTGGCATGGGCCTCCACCTCCACCTAGGGGAATTCCGCTGCTGTCCGGAGCGCCCCCATACATGTCGCCTGTCCACTGTCTCTGGAGAGCCGAGAGATCGCCTCCTCGGGCTCCCCCAGCAGACTGCCAAAACGCATTCGGCGTATCACAGTGTGGATGGTACTGCGGTAGATGCTGGCGTCCTTGACCCTGTTGTTCTTGTGGGAGCCCCGGGTGGCCCTGGCCCTGCCGGGCCTCCCCTTCAGCAGCCGCCCGTGCAGAAGCAGCCGCTGCTTCTGCTGCGGCTTCTCGCGCAGCCTGTTGGTTGCGAATCTCTTTCGCCCGTTGCTGATGCTGAAGAGCCTTCTCTAAATGCACGGTAAGGATATCTCTGGGGGCACCCGCCGCCGTCCTCACGGCTTCGCCAGGGCCTTCCACTGGCTTAGCAGAAGCGCAGCGGCGGAAGAGACCGATAAATGCCTGAATCAGCATGCAGCAAATAGCAGCGACATAAAACCAAGGTCAAGCCACCAGCCAGGCAGCATCCTCGAAGCGCCAAGAGCAGAGGCCCCAACCAGGAGAAAATATGCAGCACTGGCATTTGAGCTTTCGTTGGGTTTCTACCTTTAGCGAGGGAGGCGGAACCCCTAAGGACCCCTGAATAGGCGCTTTCAGCGGCTGAGCGTGTAGCCGCTGGAAGCCCTCCAAGAGCACTGCCGGAGGGAAAAGCAAGTTTTGGCTGGAAGGGGGGCCCCCTTCTTCCTCTTCCTTGGCAGGACCCTTCGCCAGCTGCTCGCTCAGCCATTCCAGTTGCTTCTTCAGAAGCTCACGGCCATCAGCCCGCGGCATTTCCGCCTTGAAGGGCTGAGGCTGCATGCAGCCTTCGCCAAGGCTTTCCCTCCCAAAACCCTCCTGTGCGGTATTCTCATTAGGAGGGGGTTCCGTCTCAGGTCCCTGCTGGTGCTGGTCGTTCTCTCGCCACCTGACTTGTTGCCATCTAGAATTGCTTCGACGCAAACCGCCGCGCGACTTCCGCTTTACAGACATCGTACCCGGCCAGGCTCGCTCGGCACCTGCTGCAAGATGCCGCCGCAAGTTTGACACTGCCCCCTTCTAGCCGGGCCATTCGCAGAGGCTTCGTAACTCCAGCACTATGCTACCCCATTTCAAAAACCAAGGAATGCCTTGTAAGGACCTTAGGGTCCTTAAGAGCTCTTGTCGCAGTGGTGGGCCTGAACCTTTTAGTGCTGCTACTTGGAATGGGAGAGGCAAGCAAATAAAATCGCCAGTACCGCCTGTGTGGCCTTCCTCCCTATTCATCACGATACTCTAGGCCGTGTCTTTGGTTCTGAGGCCCTCCCGCAGCTGCTCTATTTATGTTTGGACTGTCTTGCACTGTGAAGGCGTGAAAACTAGTCGTGACTGTGGTCTTCTGTCCCACCGGGGGACTATAAACTAAACACGAGCTGCGTTTCATCCGATACTAGTACATAATTGTGTCAGGATTGTCACAGAGGTTGCCGTTCAGCATAGCAACCCGAAGGCCCTCTACTGATGTTGAGGGGCCCCTGGTGGAAGGTGTTGAGGTTTGCCTGGTCGTGTCCTTAAGGGGGAAGAAAGGTAAAACCAAAAAAACAAATAGTACAATTATCACAATTAGGAAGAAATCGAAATCAGCACCAATCAGAGAATTAAAAACAACAAAAAAAAGACTAAATGACAGAAGTGGGGTTCGAACCCACGCCCTTTCGGACTGCGGCCTTAACGCAGCGCCTTAGACCACTCGGCCATCCTGCCGAATGCCACCCAAATTATTGTTTACGGCATTCCTATATTCAAAATGGGGTCTATGATGACCTATTTCTATCATTATTTTTCTTTTGACGTACAATTTTGGGTAAGTTAAAGAAAAATAGTTCAAACTTCTGACGGTCGTTCCATCGTTCAAAGAACGCGCTATACAGGCTTAAAGCAGTGTGTCTTTTGTTTAGACATTAATTTCATCAGCTTCCTCCATATGCCTTTTGCCATAACGACTTAAGAACTACCGTAATCATCTTCGCCATGCTACACCAGTGGCATATGCGTAGTGGCCATGTGGGGTCAACTAAACTGTTGGGTTCTCGCTGGTAATGCGGGAGAGCTTTACTGCATGAAACCCACTTGTTGTCCCTCGTCTCTTACGTAACGAGTAAACCAGTTATAAGCAAATCACAATACAACCTTATCGAAGACGCAGAACTCTTCCTGACGATGCACTGATACAACTGCTGAGCAGCAGTTATCGACACCCTACCCCCACCAAGAGACACTTGTGTAACTGGATGCCCCTAGAGTTTTGGCTCTTCTTCCCATGAATTGCAACCAAAAGGGTGGATAATTGTAAGGTGAACAGGACTTCCTACATTTCTGATGCAGACAAAACCCTTCGTTGCTTGTTGCGCCTCCGACTCTGTCGGGAAGCCTTGAGATGAACTGCTCAGTTCCTCTTGCCCCTATCTGTAATGATGAATACAGTCAGGTGGCCCGAGATATTACCTACCCGAATGCCCTGTGGCACCCCACGTGCCATGACTGCCCCAATTCCAGCAGGGCCCCTCCAGCAGTGCTCCCTGCACACACGCCCTTTGGTGGTTACCGTACATTATAGATGCAAAAGTCAGGCGTATATTCAGCACCTATCTCATGTGCTGTCTGTTCTGCTTATTCTTTTGCTATACGTATCTGGTGCAACTTTGGGGACACCTTTAAGACGTGATCACACTCGACTACATCTTACGTTGAACTCGCCAGACTTCTTTACCCGTCATAGCCTGAGCTCCCTCAGGCATCCCCCAAACTGGCATCTGCAGAGGGCTTTGTTTCCTGCCTTCGGCGTTCTTGTGCGTGGCCTCTCAGTCCCCTGTGTGCAGCCTAGTTTCTTCAGCCTCTTCGCTAGACCGCTGGTCTCACCTGAACAGTCTCTGGCAGCTGCGCCACAAAGCCAACTATTCTCAGCACGGCCATCATCAGACCTGGCGGCTCTATTTTCGTGTTCAGCCGGGGTTTGCAGCCTGGCAGGCAAGCACTTCAGTGGGGTCACTTGGGGTGGCTCCAAGCAGGACACCCCAGCTGCAAGTGGGAGGCCTCTCTCCCTACCATCTGCTCGCTCTGCTACTGTAAAAGGGGCAGCACTTGATCCCATTCCGTTTAAAAGCGTGTCTGGGCTACTGCGGCAATTTGTGGAGCGCCATTGGGGGACAACAGCGACAGAGACACCAGAAGGCCAAGAAAAGTCAGCAAGTGCCATCGGTGCTTCCGTTGGATTAGGCCAGACAGTTCTTGGGCTGAAGAAACTGTGCGCGGGCCGCACGGGCTGTGCTGGATTGTGGTTGAGGGTTTGCACTGGAGTGCCATTAGCCTTGGCAGCTGTGGGTACCGTGCTGCTGTCGCCCCTCCCTATTTTCGCGGCCCTGGGCTGGGCCCAGTCCTTGGTGAGTCTGGGGGAGTTCCTTGCGCTGTGTAAGAGGAAGAACTTCGCGGTATCTTCACTTGCTGGAAATGCAGTGGCGAGTGCTTTAGTTATGGCCGCTGCTGCAACAGGAGACTCAGTGACGCACCAAGAGGTAAGGCAGCAGCGCCTCCATCACGCCCTCTATCAACCCTCAATCCCAATCCAGTTTAGTTTATGCTTTACTGCCATGTTAACTGTATTGCTCCGACGCCTTTGCCATGCTCAAATGCCGGTGGTTCTATACCTCTTTCTGGTCCCAAGGGGACCAAAAAGGATGTTTCTAGGATAGGGGGTTTACAGTTTAAAATGTTTTCCGCGCCTTCCTACTGCTATCCAAGAAGCCAACTTACTTTATTTGTGCTGTGCCACCTGCGGCTCTTACAAGGACAACTATCGTTGAACGTAGGGACATGGGTATGGCGTCTGTGTCATTATTGCCTCTCAATCTCTCCCCGCAAGACTCTCTGTGTGGCCCGTTGAGTGTGCTGCTGCTTGCACAGGCAGAATGCGCTGCAATCTGCGGCCATTTGGTGGCTTCCCTCGTTTCTCCCCCCAGCCAGCGAGGCATTTCAGACGTGGGGGCTTCTGTGCTTGGGCATGTCTTGTGCGCATTTTTGCCCTCTTTTTGGGTTCGTCTCCGCGCCCTCCAATGTCCCTGCCTTGACGCCTTGCAGGTGCCACAGCAGCAGCAGCAGCAACAGCTTCAGCAGCACCAACACCAGCAGCGGCCCGTTGCTGCAGCAACAGCAGCAAGAACAGCCTCACTACATCATTCTATGAGAACCGCAACAGGGGCAGAAGAAACACAGCAGAGGCCGCGAGGCGTCTTCTTGAGATTGAAGCGCCGTTGTCTTACTGCAGCCTATGAAAGCCGAAAGACCTTTAGGGATGCGTTGCGGGCTCCGTGGGGGCCTCGCTGGCTGGTTCTTTACGGCCTTCTGTTGATAGCAGTAAACGACAGTGTCGCCTATTTTGTGGGTTCCTACTTTGGGAGGGCTGGAATTGCTACCCTTTTCCCTCTTGTTAGAGGAACCCCCCTACCCCCTGCGGCGCTTGTTTCCCCCAGAAAGACAGTTTTAGGTTTGGTAGCAGGGGCGGTGGCAAGCGCTGCTGTTGGCGGGGTCCTTGCTTCCACCTTGGGGGCAGCAGCTGCAAAGCAGGCTTGCAGAGGGGCTCCTTTCTTTTATCCTTTTGATCAACTGCACGGCACGAATTCAGCAGCTCATGTCCCCCCTAGCAGATTTGCACGCGCGTGCATCTCGGCTTTCGGCCAGAGGGCACCTCGAGAAAAACTCTTGTGTCTCCTGCGGCTAGGAGCTGTAGGGGTCTCCATGGGCCTTGGTGTGTCGGCAACGGCTGTCACCGGTGATTTGCTTGCAAGTCTATTGAAGAGAGATGCAGGGGTGAAGGACTCAGGGGCCCTCCTGCCTGGCCATGGAGGCTGGCTAGACCGCACGGATGCACACTTGCTGGCGGGGCCCCTCTTGTTTGCTTTTGGTCGCGTGCTGCAGCGCTTTCTTTTCCAGCTAATGACAGCAGCAAACGAACAGCAGCAACTGCAGCTGCTTCTCCTGACAAGGCCCCGAGCACCGTTCTCATCACCAGGGCCTGGGACAAAGGGAATGAGGCGGTAGCAACAGCTGCAAGGAGGTACAACGAAAAACTTCTCTTAGCTAGCCTATCTGTTTGGTTTGGTTCATCATAACTATTCTGGTCGGCTGCCGCCAACTGCGTGCAACCGTTTTTTCTTGGCTCATTGTGCACGTTTTGTTTTGTGCCAGCTGCTCTCAGCAGCTGAACACTCAAAATGTCAAGGTCACCCCAAAAAGGGCAATGTTGGGTCCGCTGTTGTTTCGCAAGTGTACTTGACAGCGCTACATAGACTTCGTGGATGAAGGAATCAAAACATTACCTCAGGTGAAATGCTGGCACTAGCATGAAATATCTGTATGTTTGTTTAGTTGCTGCCAAAAATACAACTTCTAAGGGTGCCCATCTCTAGTAGTGCTCATCAAGGGAGGAGCGGAGTTGAGAATCAAAGCAGGTTAGTGTAGACATACTTTCGCGTCCCTAATTCATTGAATTTAGGTATCACCAAGCGACCTACTCCAGCTATTCAGCGGCAGGGGTACAAACAGCTCGCAAACGGTATCCAAGGAATAAAGACAGATTAAAAAGTCGGTGCAACAGCCTTCAAGGGTGGTTGCAGGCCTATTCCAGTCGACGCGCACTTTCAGACTACAAATAGATCGTCCATATCATCAGCCGAGCAAAAGAACCCATCAGAAGCCGTTTATTTTGCATAGCGGCATAGCCACGGTGGAATAGGTGCTTTGCACTTGATGAGGTGGGCACTCAGGGGACCAGCCAGGTGAATATCTTTTTGGGTAAAGTAAGAAATGGCTCGTCCGGATCGACCGGCACGGCCCGTTCTACCAATACGGTGCACATACGGCTCGATAGTGGGGGGCATCTCAAAGTTGATAACTAGCCCAACATCCGGGAAGTCCAGCCCTCTTGCCGCGATGGAGGTAGCAACAAGCGCCCTCACCTTCCGGCTACGGAAAGACAGATACACCTGTTTCCTTAGCTCTTGTTGCATCGTGCCAAACAGCGTCTCAGTGCCGATGTTGGCAGCCCTCATATGTTCTGCTACTCCCATCACCGCGCGTTTGCCTGACACGAAGACAATCACTTGACCACCTTCTCCCGGCGATTTGCCATCCCCGCCAGCGGGTTGGGACTCTATGAAGGCTTCGATATCCTTTATAAGCTCTGCGAGCTTCTCATTCCACCCTTGCACCCACTTCACTTCCTGAAAGAAAAACACACAAGTATGCGCTAGGCCCGGTGTCAGGAACGCGCCCCAGGGAAACCAAAATGCGACACCACACAGTCTCCTATAATACATCCGTTTTGCTGTGTACGTGTCTCCATGCCTCCAAATACAGATATCTCTCCCTCTTTAATTTACAAAAACACAAATGCACCGAAAAACTTCACCGGAATATTGATGAACGGAAGGTACAACCCACCTGACTAATTGCAGTTTCGTCCCGCATGCGCGACAAAGTCTTGCCCACCTCCACGCGGAAGTACGGAGAGCGCAAGATGGAAGGCAGCATGGACTGGAGGTTCGGAGGGAAAGTAGCCGAAAAGAGGAGAGTCTGGCGATTCTCGGGCATGTCACGGCTCGTCGCAAGTTCCGTCATCTGCCCGCAAAAATATACAATATGTCCCAACACCGAGAACATACAAGAAAAACTCGTCGCCCTAAACTAAAAGCAAACTACCATGGTTGTAGTGGTGCGTATTCCAAGCTTCACACTTGCCAGCAACTGATTTACAAGACATACCACTTTCTGAAATCCGAGGTCCAGCATGGCATCCGCTTCATCCAGAACCAAAAGTTGGACGAACTCAAGAGTCACCTTCCCGCGAAGGCAGAGCTCGTCGACTCGGCCAGGTGTGCAGACAGCCACGTCTATTTGTCGCTGATTTATCTCGTGAACCTACGGCAACGCCATAAGAATGCGCGTAGAGCCTAGATGTGTTGTCACAAATGGATAGCTCCTGTCAACGTGTCGCTGTAAGATACGATGCCACTAGCTACACATCGGGGGAAGAGCCTAAAACAAAAAAGGGGGGGAAAGCAATAGACGTATATACGTGCGGTTGCAACTGATCGCATGTTGCTTGCCTGTTCAGTTGCAGAAACACCGCCAATCCAGAGGCTGTGCGAAAGGTTGGAACCCGCCATCAGCCTTTCCAGCTACGAAACAAAAATATCCACAAAAGCCGTCACTCTGCCTTCGTCTCTCAAAAGTTGCAAGCGCTTGCCCTCATCAACCACTTCTGCAAGCCTGTTACCAGATGTCTCTGGGGTGTGAAGGCTATTTCTCAGCACCATCCAACCCTTCGTGTGTCACTTGGCAACTAATTATCTTTATTGCAAATAAATGTGCAAGTCAGGAGTGACAGAATGTTAGCCAGTGCTCTGGTAAATCTGTCGCACCTGCTCATCGATTTGAATGGCCAGTTCCCTCGTAGGACACAAAACGACGGAGAGGGGAGACGCCTGCAAACCCTCCAAGATGTCAATATCCGGTTATTGCAATACTAGGAGTGCAATTACAGAGCTGCATAAAAAGGCATATAAAAAGATTGATTCATTGAGAGCGTTATCCTCACCTGCGCGTGACTCCCTGGGAAATGGGGACGGAAGAGGCCCCCACATCCGATGACTCTGGAGACAAGGGGGGCGAGAAACGCCAGCGTCTTCCCACAGCCCGTAGCAGCACAGCCCAAAAGATCGTGTCCCCTAGCAACAATGGGAATGGCATAGCGCTGTATAGGCAGCAGCCAACGGCACTTCATCTTCTTCAGATTCTCCACTACCAAAGGATCAAGCAACGGCTTGTCGCCGTCTTTACATCCATCTAGCGTGTCAGCAGCATCGGGGATGGGGAGCTCCCCGCCAGCAACAGAACAGCTGACCTCCTGGTCCAACAGCTCGGAGAACCGACCGCCTGAACGGACGAAAGCAGCAAATCCCCTCATTTTAATGGAAACCCTTTAAGTATTCTAGTTATTTATTTATTTATTTATTTATTTATTTGTGTAAAACGCAGTTCTTCAGAGGCCCGCATTTCGGTAAACAATTAGCTTCATTGTCAAACCTGTGAGAGACAAATCGAAGACCTCGTCCTCATCCTCTCCATCGCCTTCCCCCTCCTCTTGTAGATTCGCCTTCGGTTCTTCTCTTTCAGCAGAAATATCGCGACCCCTGTATGCACCGTAGGATGGAGACCGACGCTCCCGACCACGGGAGTTGCTGCGAGACTAAGGACAGAGACAAAACCACAAGAACAGAAAAGCCAGATTTAAAACACAAAAACAAAAAACCAGCAAAGGCACAAGTTGTCTTCGGCCTGCACAGAGACGGCCAGCACAGAGAGAGCCCCCTCTACGATAGAAACCATCCAAACCATAGCATCAAACCCATCTAAGGGCCCCAACGTCCGGCACCACCACAGTCCCAGCCCTCTTCAGTAGAAAATGAAAAATGCAGAGGGAGAGAAACCTGCATACTTTGTATCTCATGCCGCCACGAGGAGGAGAAGGAGAACCCCGCGAAGCAACTGGTGCTGCCCTTCCCCTTTGTTGCTGCCCCTGTGAGACCCCAGGCGCCTTCATGATCATCTCGGATGCAGAAGAGCTGGGCGGCGGAGTGATGGGGGCCTGAGTCAGCTGCTGCGATGCCGCAGCTGCTGCTTTCCCGCCAATATCAGCCTCTGTTTGTATAGGGGAGGCGTCTCTGAACGCGGGAGAGGCAGCAGCAGCACTAGCAGTTGCCACAACGCCCGCAGCAGCAAGAATGTGGCGCTTGGTTTCGCGCTCTGTCTTTGATGTGTCAGTTGTGCTGTTTCTCTTTCGCTTGCTTGAGTTATGGGAGCTTTCACGTCTATTTTCGGACTCCCTGCTGTGCCGCCCTCGTCGGGATCTGTGCCGCTCTGACGACCCTTCCCTCTTGCGATGGCTGTCTTCCCGCCCACTCCTCCTCGAACGGCTACTAGGGCCGTGGTGAGTGGAGTGTCTGCCTCGCTCTTGTCTTTTCTTTTCTACTCGCGACTCGTCTCTGTTTTTCCTGTCTCTATCCCCTCTGCTGCTGTCGCCGTGTCTGTGTCTGCGTTTATGGTCCCTGGTTCTGTCGCGCCTCTCTCTGTCGCTCCTCTTGCCCCTTTCTTCTGTGCTTTCCTCTCTTTCTTTCCGGTCTTTCCGCTCGCTGTTGCTGCTGCTTTTACCGTTCTTTCCACTTGACTTACTGCTGCCTATACGTCCCTCTTTCTCCTTCTCTCTTTCCCTTGCCCTTCCCGCCTCTTTTTTTCGGGTCTCTTCTTTTTCTTCTCCACTCCTCCCCTCCCTTTTACTCTTATGGCTGCTGCTCTTCTTGTGGTTTTTCGAGTGTCGGCCTTTCTCCTTCTCTTTTCCGCTACCTACTGAAGTGGCAGCAGCTGCCTCATTCGGGTTCTTGCCTTCCCGCATGGGGTGTTCCACGTCTCCCGTCATCGTACAGCTTTCTAACCCTAACGGTGAAAAGGCAGCAGGGCTCTTCAGCTGCTGTACTTGCTGATACGTAAGCCTCAGACCGCTCTCAAATAGCCAACTTTACGCTTTTAATCCTAGGCCCTCAAAAAGCTGAGCATATTTTCCCTCTTTGTACGCTGGTCTGCGCCGAGTAAATCTCCCAAAAGACAAAGCAAGGTAAGAGCAGGCAAGCAGTTTCGCATTGGATGCAGGCGCCCTCTTTAATATTTCACCTCCATATAAAATGCTAGCAAAAGTGAAAAAAGCAGCGAGCTTGAGTTGAAGCATTAAGGCTGAGGATCGGCAAACACTGCTCCTCTCCCGTCCTTGTTGTCTCAAAAGGTGCCTTTCTTCCCCTCCGTCCCTTTCGGGCTCACCAATCCTCCACAAACTGAATATCCTCCTGCCAAGAAAATTAAATATTTGAGGCATGATGAGCTTTCAATTGGTGCTAGGAAACTTCAACGTTAGGGGGCTGGGGCTACCTTCAAAGAGCCCCAAATCTGTCTCTGGAAGGACGCTCTCTACGAACTCCAGTTTTTCCGTCTAAAATTTTGGAGCTAAAGCAGCGATTCGGCTTCAATAAATTTGATTTTATAGCAGAGTTTCCTGGGTAACAAAAAGGAGTGACCGTACCACATTGTGTGAACTGCCAACTGACAGGATCTGCAGAAGGAAGAGGAGTGCCCTCGATCTTCTTAAGTTTTTCACAATTGCAAGATTCTTTAACCGGTAGTCAACGCATGTGGAGTGAGCTTGTGTAACGCTGGTGCCTTGTCGTGCTGAATTATAAAGTTAGTGTTAGTGATATGCAGCTAGTACCTTAAAGATTTCTCCATCTGCAATTATATACACACATTATGCACGATTGGGCAGAGCAGCACTAGCTAGCCCTGGCTAACTGCAGGTTGATGGGGGAGGGAAACACCCTGAACTACCCATACACCAAAATTCATTGTTGTATACCTGATGGGGTGCGGCTGCAGTCAGATTTGGGGTATCCAACTCCGGTTTGGAGCCATTGGCTTCTAGGATATCTCAAATATTCAAAATGAGAAAACTTCTTTAACTTGCCTTTCAACGCGGGACTGCATACGATCAGATCTTAGATTTACTGGATGTCTCAGGATCGAAGGTCCCGATGCACATCTCGCCCATCTTGCCTTACGCCCACGAAACTTTATGGGCTCAACTTCAAGGGCTCAACTTAAACTTCAACTCATCAAGTCTAACAATTCTTACTGCTCATAACATAAAATGCGGGCATCTGCTGTAAGTCTTAGGCTACAACAAAGCAGCCTTCTTGCCTGAAGATTCCACCGACGCCTCTCGGTTCCCCGAAATAAGCCCCAATACTTAAAAAGCTACAGAAAATGATTTCTCAAATGATGAGAGGCAAAGATAAGGCGTAATAGACTAGTAGAAAACTCTCTTCACTTTATTCGCTGTCCTGCGTGCACGGGTGCATCGAGGCGCTGTGCAGGCACCCTTAAGCGGTATCCTATAGGGATCTCGCAGGCTCCAAAACGTTTCTTAAGGCCCAAGTACAGTATGGGCCTGTTCATTGTTAAGGCTCGCAACAGGCTAAACCCTTCTTTGAGCCTTCAATATGCTTAACTGAGGATGATGAGGTATTTAACCTACTTAACCTTGCTAACGAAAGACCTATGCAAGCCCTGGCTGGACCTGTGGGCACGCATGTAGGCTTGAGTACCAAATGGTCATCTGTATTAATATGCCTAACAAGGCTCTGCAAGCCATCCCACCTTTTAAATCTCACGATGCAATGCTATTTAATGTATTAAATGCCCAATAGTCCTAGACATGCAAATGTTTATCACTGAGATGGGTCTTACTGGGCACCCATATATAAATAGGGCCTGTGAGGCTCATTACTTGTTCTTAGCATATTAACTTCGGATGCGACTATTACTTAATTGGTACTTTATTGTTTTATCATTTGTTAAGTCTTGGGGGGCTTGTTCAAGCATTCAATGAGTCTTGGGCTTGTAGAAAACGTGGGACTCGATTGTAGTTCACTTCAGTCATATCCCTAAGGGTAGCCCTCAAGCTGAGCTATGGCTAGGAAAAAGGTCAATACGAAGATCCATGAACCAGAAACTATTCTGTTTAAGATGTCGTCAAGTGGCATATTCTAATACATTATGGCTTTCTCCCACGCAAAATCATTCTTGCATAAGTGTGAGAGCTCCTCCTACTTATCAGTTTTAGAGCCGAGCGAGCCTCCAGCAATCGGAAAGCGGTACAAGAAAATGTGAATGCGTCACCACTCCCTATCTTGATTGCCCACTGCCCTAGACTCCGAATGACGATCTATATAGCAGGCTAGGGCCGTATAACACTAAGCACAAGGAACCTTCACCGTTTCCCTTCACAGAATGCGGTTAAAGTGTCCCCAGGAGCGCCCTAGTGCCTGAAAGCTCGAGGGGAGGTTGCGCTTCCCTGCACCCTAAAGCACTGGCTCCGGACGCTGAAATATCCTTGCCTCAGTAACTACTTTTCACCAAACTCAAACTCATGTATTAAATCATCAAATGCCACACAGCAGTAGCCTTAAATCACGTATAAGACGCCGGTATTACTCGGGACAAAACAAACCCCACAGAAAGGGAACCTTCGTTTCCTCAAGGCTGCCTGAGCCTTTCTAGGATCTCAAAAAGCGCCCAATTCCTTTCTTGCCACTCAAGGCAACGACAGCTGAACTGCTACAACCAGTCGGGAGCATAAGCACATCCAAAACATAAAGTTCTCTTGTCACGTTAGACAGCCCAACCTTTAAAGGAGTGCCAGCCATTAGACACTAATGCGTGTATTCAGTGTGCGAATGGGCTTGTATGATTAACAGTCAGTTGCTACAGCCTCCTTGCTTTTCTCATCCAAGTGGTTGGCCTGCTTACACCTGCAAGAAATTCTTGCAAAACTAAATCGATGTTCAAAGTCGGACTGTTGCAGCGAGCTCTTAAGTATGTCTACAGACCCCTCTTTATGGGCAGCATTCGATTCCCGTTCCTTGACTGCTGACTCTCTGGATGCTTATTTTGATCCCTGCTCTGGGACTGCAACCACTTGTGTTTGCCATGTAGAGCGTAGCCTCCGAGGCCAAAACTAGTTTCAGGCAGCCATGGATTTCCCTGTAACTGATAGGGGAAGCATCTCCACTATCCATCCAACAAGCGTCAGCATCACTAGTGCAGAATGCTGCTTTTGTACTCAGAACGCATGAAAAAGTCAATTAAGAAACAACGCCGAAAAGGTCGAGCTCCTGCCTGTGGGCTAACAGTGCGGTAACAATCCCACGTAGAGCCACTAGTAAGCATCCACAAGCGCACGAAAAGGAAGCTGAGTCTCTTGCAGCGAAAACTGTCCATGAAACCAACGACAAATGAATCCCTGTGTTGGATGCCCGGTGACCCAAATGGCAATCCCTTGAGCCACCTCTTGCCCAAATTCATCTCCTGCAGGCTCAGCCACGACGTTGAAGAAAATGCAAAAAGAAAATCCCGGCGACGTGACTGTGACTGCCCGTGGTGCACTAAACCTTGTCTTGCTCCAACTGGAAGTCGGGATTGGAAAACAGCTTGCTGAAGCGGCTGTCTTGTAGCAACTCCGCCGCCACAGCTGCCTCCCGCTTCCCCCGCTTGCTGGCTGTCCCCTGCAGCACAAGACCATAATAGCGGCAAACTCACGTTACCGTTCGCAGTCCAAGCAGACAAGGAACAGCTTCAGCAGCAACAGCTGCACATAGCATCACGCATAAGTACAGCAATAATAGCCGCCCTCTGCTTTCACACCTGTGTGGACTCCAGGGTCTTTTGGAGCTTTTCTGCGAGCTCCGCGTTCGTCTTGGGCAGCTTCCGCCGGACCTGCATTTGCATTGCAAGCCCAGCACCTAAACCCTTTATTTCAAAACCTCAGCTGAACTTGAGGAAACACCCGGCTTTTGAAAACTGGCTGCATAACTGCGATGGTTGTATGCCGGCCCCACCTGAATGCGCATTGTCTTTTTCTTCTCTAAATGTTGCTCGATCTTCTGTTTCCTGTAAGCCTCAAATGCGAACGGCTCAGCAGCTGCCTGCAGCCACAAAGCATAGAAGTCACGCATGCTCTATACGTGTATATATATATATATATATATAT
>NPHX01000468.1:81550-126553 GCA_002271815.1 Eimeria falciformis
GCAGCAGAAAATGTGGCAGCCGCGAGTTGCAGCAGCAGCGCAGGCACCGCAATTTCTCCCTCTAGGCCAGCAGGGCTTTTTCCACCCTCCGCCTCTGCAGCAGCAGCAGAAATCGAAAAGGAGATCTCAGCAGCAGCAGCAATAGCATCGGCAGCAGCGTGGGAAGCAGCAGGGGAGACAGACTGCATCGGCAGCTGGGTGCAGCTGCTTCCTCCTTGCTTTGAGACATTCTTCCCCCAGCCCCTGAAGCAGCTGCTTTTTGTGCAGCAGCAGAAGCCGCAGCAGATCAGAGAGGCCCTTGCTAAGCTGCGGAAGCAAAGAGTTAGAAACAGGCTGCAGCAGCTGCAGCAGCAGAAACAGCAGCAGCAGCTGCAGCAGAAACAGAGGCTGCAGGAGCTGGCAGAGGCTCTCGCCTTCCTCGACGCGTTCCTCGCCGCCGTTCTTCGCTGTGCCTTACGTGGCACGAGCTGCCGCTGTCTCTCTACGGAATGCAACCGCAGAGGACAGCAGCAGCAGCAACAACAACAGGAGCAGCAGGAGAAAGACGAGGCGTGCACACCCTACTGGGGGCCTAGGCAACAAGTGAGATGCTCTCCAGAGCAACATCAGCAGCAACAGCAGCAGCAGATGCAGCAGCAGCTTCCACAGCACCAGCAACAGGAGAGAGGGGAACCTCACGAGGCTCAGCAGCAGCACCAGCAGCATTACGAAGAGCTGTTGCCAGAGCAGCAGCAGGAGCAGCAAAGGCAAGCCGAGGAGTCAGAGGCCGCCCATCAGCAACAGCGCCACCAGCAGCAGCGGCAGCAGCCACGGGAAGACGAGGAACAGCAGCAGGAGGAGCAGCAGCAAGAGCAACAGCAGGAGCAGGAGCACCAGCAGCACGAGCAGCAGCAAGAGGATGATATGCTGTTTGATTTAAACAGTCCATCGCCTCGGGGCTTCGCGTACAGCCCACGGAACTGCCAATACACCCCAGCTAGCTTCCCCCCGTCTCCAGCTAGTTGTGTGCACACACCACGGGAATCTCCTGCTGAGACACCACAGCGACAGCAGCAGGAGCAACAGCAGCAGCAGCAGCAGGAGCAAGAGCAACAAGAGCTCCTACTACAGCCAACAGACGACGGCTGTGTGTATGCGTCGGCGCAGGGTGTTGTGGTGTGCAGCAGCAGCGGCAGCAGCAGCAGCAGCAGCAGCAGCCTGATGTCTATCTGCCTGGAAAAGCGCCGCAGACACAGCCGCAAAGATGCGGTAGAACTGGTGCAGCTTTCTAGTGACAGCAGCAGCAACAGCAGCAGCAGCCTAAGCGCGTCAGAGGACGAGCTGTTGCTGCTCGCAGAGACACCTTGTGCTACTATTGAGGCAGACTATGCTGCTGCTGCTGCAGGTTCTGCTGCTCCTGCTGCAGCAGCAGCGCGAGCAACAGCAGCTGAGCTCTTATCCCCAAACAGCGAGGAGACAGCAGCAGCACTTGCTTGCAAAGGTACGAGAGCTTTATTAGACGTGAGCCATGCGATCGACGCAGCAACAGCAACTGCAGCAGCACCACCTCCAACAGCGGCAGGAGCACCAAGAGCAACAGCAGCGGCAGCAGCAGCAACACAAACAGCAGCGACAGCAACAGCAACAGCAACAACAGCAACAGCACCAACAGCAGCAGCAGGAGAGCCGCATTTGTTGCTGCGCATAGACTGGGCTAGGATGGAGGCGTCGTGTCTGCGGCGCTGGCTTTCCTTCTTTGGCGTGAAGGGGGGTAGTCTTTCCCAGCATCAAACAGTCTCCTTGCTGCAGCAGATCTGCCGGTACCTTGTTACGGGTACACCCCATCCTCCCCGTGCTGCTGCTGCTGCTGCCGTTGCTGCAAACGCAAGAGGGCCTGCAGAAAAAGGCAACGAGGGAGCCCAAGGCGATGCTGCTGCTGCAGCTTTGCAGACAACGCAGCAAAGACAGCAAGTGGAAGCAGGAGCAACAACAGATGCTCCTGCAGCAACAGCAGCAGATGCTGCTGCTGTTCCTGCTGCAGAGACAATGCCGCAGCGGCGCCGGCAAAAGAAGCAGCGCGATGCTCATTCCAGAAGTGCCCCAGGGGCTGAGGCTCTTCCTGCTGTTACTGCGGCTGCTGCTGGAGACGACTCGTGTCCCGCACACCTCGTGCAGGTTGAAGGGGCAGCAGCAGCAGCACCAGCAGCAGGGGACCTCACTGTCCGTGCTACCCAGCATTCGCAGCAAGGGAGACAGCGCCGAGCAGCAACAGCAGCAGAGATTCGTGCTGCGCTGCTGCGCAGCGACGATCCCTTTGGGGTGTATGGACGCCTGCTAGCTATGGAAGCTGTCACACTGTCGGACATAGAGCAAACGCTAAAGGGTAGGAGCAGCCAAACTTCCCACAAAAAGGAGAGACTAAAGAACACATGTGTTGAGCTGCTGCTGCTGCTGCTGTTGCTGCTGCTGCTGCTACTAATGCTGTCTTCTTTGAACTGCGACTCAGGATGCCGTATCCGTGCTGCAGCGGAGGCTGCCGCTGCTTCCCCTACCACTTCTGTTGCTGCTGTTCCTGCTATAGCTGCTGCTGTTGTGTGCGCCTGCTGCTGCCCTTTCTGTGCTGCAGCAGCAGGCGTCTCCGTAACGCGACAGGGACTGCGGGAGTTCCTGCGCAAGG
This sequence comes from Eimeria falciformis, assembly GCA_002271815.1. Lineage (NCBI taxonomy): Eukaryota > Apicomplexa > Conoidasida > Eucoccidiorida > Eimeriidae > Eimeria > Eimeria falciformis. Next base: position 84,207 of record NPHX01000468.1, read on the forward strand.
CAGCTGTCATGGTGGCCAAGCCTTGGAGACAGCAACAGAGGGGCCCCAGGGGGATCTTCAAGCTGCCTCCGGCTTCCCAAAAGAAGCAGCAGCAGCAGCAGCAGCAGCAGGAGCAGCAGCAGCAGCAGGAGCAGCAGCCAAAGGCAGCAGCGCCAATAGCACTCAGCAACAGTCAGTAGGCTTCTGCAGCAAATCACGGCATTAGACATTGTCTGGAATGCTGCTACTCATTCCACTCTGTCAGCTGCTACTGCAAGCACCCTTTTTGTTGCACATTCGTGAGAGTAGACGCTCAACGCTTGTTGACGTTCAGGTGTATGTACATTCGTGCCTCTCAGCGAGATCGCCCTACTCTATTTGAGGACCACAGCAACATCTGCACAGCAGCAGCAAGAGCAGCAGTAGTGAGTAGCAGCAGCAACAGCAGCAGTAGTAGTAGCAGTAGCAACAGCAACAGCAGCAGTGCAACGTTGCAACTGCTTCCGGATGCGGGAGTTTTCTCTACTGGGCAGACGCGGCAGTCCAGTAGAAAGTGCCCATTGGCAGCATTTTAGGAGGCATTAAGTCTGTAGGGACCTTTGTAGAGACCCTTCTTAAGATCTTCCTTTGCCGTGGCTTTTGGCCTGAGGCTTCGAGCCTCAGGTGGCCAAGGCCCTTGCTGTGGAAAGGGTGCTGAGAAGCTTGCTTTCCCACTCCGGACACCTGCAGTCCCCTAGCTGTGGCTAGCTGCTCTTAGAGTGGAGCCTCATGGGCAACGCAGAGGGGCAGAAGGGCCAAGCCCGAGGGCTGTTGGCAGCAACACGCAAGGCAGCGAAACGCAAGCACCAGAGGCAGTAGCAGCAGATGCGCTTCGGCGGTGCAGGCGGTGAGCGCAGAGACTCGCAGCTGAGAGACACATGGAGCTCACCCTCAGGCCGCTAGCAAAGCCTCCTTATGGGGGTTCGCAGTAGCGAGGAAGGTCACATGAGGGGAGGGGAGTTGTTCCTCAGCAACTGAGAGGCTGCGTGTGTTCGGTGTAATGGTGGTGCTTCTGTCTAGAGCCGCAAGGGCTAATAAACACGTAGCAGTTTTTAGACCTTTTGAACCCTCACGGGCTGTCTGCGCCTCGAGCCCTGGGCCTCCCTGAGGCCAGGGGCCCCAGACTCGACCCAGCCTACAGCCTGCCTTTGTCCCCTAGGCACCCACCCATTCCACTCAGAGGCAGCTTAGGACGCTTATTAATTCTTTTTCTATCAAACAGACAAACGCCAAAATACAAAACACGCCAAAGCAGAGCGCATTCTTTCTGTGCTCAACACTCAGCAAAGGATAGCCTAAGGGCGCCTTCTTCTCTTGCGCCTTTCTGCGTCTCTACGGGAAAACCCAGGGGTCCCGTTGACTTCCTGTTTAGGGGCCCTTACGGGCCCAAGGGGGGCCTCTATGTTCTCTACGGGACGTCTTATAAACCTGTTTCAGTCGCTGTTGCGGCTGCTGTTTTTGATGCTAGTGCTCTTTTTGCTGCTGCCGCAACTATTGCTGCAGTCTCTGCCACGCAGAACCGGTATTCAAGCAAGGACTAAAGGGGCCTGGCGCTTTGTGCTGTGAAGGGCACCTGCATCTAATTCCCCTATAAGACCGCAGCAGCAACAGGAGCAACAGCAACAATGTAACACACAGTAGACAGACATAGAGCTGAGAATACTCAGGAATAAAAGCCAAAGGGGGCCTCAGGGGCCCCCTTTGGAGCCCCTGAGGCCCCTTTTGGGGCCCCTGGAGCTTTGTGGCAGAAGACAGCAGAGGAAGGTCCTTTGGCACTAGCTGTTTCTCAATCTCTAGCTAAGTGGCGAAGAAGAGAAAATCAAAAACCAACCGTTGCATAAGCATTTACATATCTATTACTAAATGCTTTACATTTCTTTAGGGTTTCGGGTTTAGGGTTCAGGGTTTAGGGTTCAATGTTTAACGGATCGGTGTCGGCTGGGGTCGCTCAAGCTGCGACTGCTGCTCCTGTGAACCCCCTTGAATCTTCTGCCATCTTCCGCACGGAAAAGAATTCCTTTACCTCTTGTTTATGGTTTAGGGTTTAGGGTTTAGGGTTTAGGGTTTGCACAGATGGGGACTGCTGACTGGGCCCAACTGCACGTGGGTCTGGCAGGGACAGTTTGTGCTTTCTTGGGAGACACCTCCTCTCTCCTCTCCTTCTCTTCCACGGTGAGGGTTTAGGGTCTAGGGTTTAGGGTTCAGAGTTTGAGGCCTTGCGACGGTCAGCTGTAGGGTTTTCAAAGGTCCTTGTGCTTGGATCGCCCACTCGCGACTTTAGCTGCCAGTCTTCCATTGCTTGAGCTGGGGGACCCCACTGCCTTGGGGGCACCCAGGAGCATTGGGGGCCCCCCGATGACCGCAGTCGTTGGGAGTCCTTCTTAGGACCTCTGAGATTCTCTGGGGGCTTAGAGCTTTGCCCACAGCCTTGTACGGTTTAACATGTAGAGCTAAGGTTTGGGGTTTGTGGTTTAGGAGTTCGTGCGTGTATCTAGATGTCGACACACGTCAATGGCTAGCTGTCGTTGAGTCTCCTTAAGGGTGGAGCATCTCGCCTCTCTTATTCCTTTGTGGTTTAGGGTTTGTGGTTTATTGTGCATGTGCGTTCAGTGTTCGGGGTGGCGTGCAGCTGCACGAGAGACCTTGCGTTGCCGGTGGTTCTGGGTTGGCCTTGAGTCCTTCCGCATAAACGCCGCCTTCCCCCGAGAGTTGGAAGAAACAGCAGAAATATCTGAGGAGCATCTGCTCAGGGGGCCAAGGGACAGAAGTTCTTTCAACCCCAGAGGAGACAGCAGGGAGGATGTACCCAACGAGAGAGTGAGCTCAGCATTCTCCCCTGGGGGACTGCTGCTCAAGCCACTCTTGCTGCTCAGGAACTTTCCACAGATACAGTGAGACCGATACTCCCAAACCCTAAACCCTATGGCTTCGGAAGGGGTGGCTAGCTGGTTAGCCAGTTACCATGTTTGTTGAGTTCTGACGTTGGTAGAGTTTCCTCTTTTATCTGCCTGTCTCTGTTGAATTTTTATCTGGGAGCAGTACCGTCTCTGTTTCTCTTCCTCCTCTGTCTCTTTCTGTCTAAAAAAGATCTACCCTGCCTCTCTCCTCTCCCTCGGTCGCTTTCTGTCTCTAGAAAAAATTTACCCTGACTCTCTCCTCTTCCTCTGTCACATTCTGTCTTAGAAAGGTTCCCCTGCAGTTCTCTGCTGGCCTCTTTTGCCGTGGGTTGCCACTCAGACGGTTGAGCCTCGAAGTGCCTTCGCAGGGGCCCGAGCTCGCTGTTTTCCTTGGCTCGGTATGCCCCTGCCTGCGGGAGGTGATCCTAGCGACGCGCAGGAGCCTGACAAATGCGGAACTGCAGCAAATCTGTCAGCAGATGAGGCTTCTGGAAACTCTTGAGATAAGAGTAGACCGAAGTCGCGCCCAGCCAGGCGACAATCCTAGGGGCTGGGAGAGAAGGGCCATGCATTCTGTCTGTAGGGGGGGGCCCGGGGCCTCCGGGTTTAAGGGCATAAAACAGTATTTAAAATTGTGGACGGAGGTCAAGCGGTTTTCAGTCAGCTGCGTAGACTCTCGGCAGGAGGCCCCAGGGACCTCTGGAACCCCTGGAGCAGACCTCAAAGGGGCCTCTGGCACCGAGGTGTTTGCAGGCTCCTGAGAGACGTAGGGAGGGAGCCTTGGGGCCCTCCATTTCTCCTCCCGCTACCCATACACACAAGGGGCCCCTGAGTTGCAGGACTCCTAGAGCTCTCGGTGCCTCCTTGACAACTAACCTCTTTATTTTTTTGTACAGACACCAACTTGGCTAGGTAGCCAGATAGCGAGTTAGCTGGCTAGCTAGCCAGCCAGAGTACATTTATATAACAAAAAAGCTAAACCCCCTTACCCCTAAGCCTCAACTCGGTCGCAGAGCAAACAAGCCAAGGTAAGGCCTTCTTCACCTCAAGGAAAAAAAGTCGTTTTCAGAGGGACCAGCACGTCAAAAGGGCAGTTAAGAGTCCACAGGAGAGGGGCGCCTGGGGGGCCCCCTCTTCAGGGGCCCCGGGGGCCTCAGGAGCATGGGAGTGGGAAGGGCCCCCATTATTCAACTGGACTTTGCTCTGCGGAGTTTACGGACTTGAACTCATCTGCAGCAACAAAACACAAACCCTAAACCCTAAACCCTACCTTCTAAACCCTAAACCCTATAAATTAAACTCTAAACACTCGGGGAAGAGGCCTGCCTGATGCTCGATCAAGGGAGTCACAGTTCCTTCTGCAGAACAAGACAAACGCTTCACACACGCAACAAGGCTTCACAGCAGCAGCAGTAGAAGCAGCAACAGGGTCGGTCTGTTACCTAGTGGTTGGCTGTTTTCTTTTGCTAGGCTTGGATTTCTCCGTTTCATCTTCTTCAATCGAGTCATTGTCACTGCTGCTGCTGCTGCTGCTGCTGCTGCTGCTGCTGCTGTGCTGTTTGCTGGAGACGGCTGGTTTGGGGCCCCCGAGGAGCCTCGCTGAGCGTCTTACGTTACCCTGCTGGTCTGGCAGGAGGAGCAGCTGCTGCTGCTGCCGCCGCTGCAGCAGCTGCTCCTGCTGCTCCAACTCCCGCTGCTGCAGCAGCAGCCGTTGCTGGGACTCCAGTAACGCCAAGGGGAACGTCACAAGGGGAGACTGTGGCTGCAGCACAGCAAGACGACGTGAGGGGACCACTGGTCGGGCACAGCAGCAGAAGCAGCAGCAGCAACAGCAACAGCAGGCTTACAACGTTCTGCTGCTGCTCGCGCTGCTGCAACACCACGGCCTCGTTGGCTTCCTTAAGCGCCTCGTGCAACGCCTCTACCCTCCTCTGTTTGACGCTGTTTGCTGTTGCTGCTGCGGACGGTTCAGTTTTTACTATACCAGTAGTAGCTGCAGCAGTAGCAACAGCAGCATCGACACGCTGCAGAGCTCCTTCAATGGCTTTCAGGGTGAGCCGCTTTGCTGCCACAGGCCCCGAGGCCTGGCGGGCTCTTGCGGCAATTGATCCTGCATCCGTACACCCCAAACCCCAAACCCTAAACCCTTAAACCATACGCAGAAGAAGAAAGGACGAAGCGGGTGTGCTCACAGGCCGGAAGGGCAATTGGCGCTACGCTTTAGGGTTGATAAAGGGTTTAGGTATTCAAAAGAGTTTAGGGATTATAAAGGGCTTAGGGTTTATAAAGGGTTTAGGGGTTATCAAAGGTTTAGGGTTTAAAGTTACTGAGGATGCGTTGCGCCACGAGAAGAAGACATTCCACTGTCTCTGGGTCTTCCCTTAGATGCACCTCAAACAAAGACTGCTGCTGCTGCTGCTGCTGCGCTGTCTGGCCACTGCCTGTGCTGCACTGTCTCGAGTCAGACGCACTTGCTGCTGCTGCTGTTGCTGCTGATGCAGCGGGGGCTGCGTCTAACCACAATCCTACCACAGCTGGCAGCAAGTCCCAAAATTTGCTGCTCTGCTGCAGCAGCAGCAGCGGCTGCAGCAGTTCTTCTGCTTGCAGCAACAGCAAAAACAGTATCTCTACAAATGCAGTGCAGGCTTGTGCTGCAGTCTCCTCTGTGGGGGCCCCCAAGAGGGCCCCTCCTAGAGGCCCCTGTGCGCTCGCTAGAGCCAATTCCCTTAGAGACACAAAGCAAAAGTGCAGCAGCTTGCGGAAACCCCGAAGCAGCAGAGAAACAGAAGGGATAGTCTCTCTCATATCAGCTGCTGTCGGTGCTGCTGCTGCTCCTGCTGCTAGCTGCTGCAGTGTGTCTTGGCTCTCTACTGCTGCTGCTGCTGCTGTTGCTGCGTTTGCGACCTGGAGTGTAGCCGAGTCTGTGCGTTTGTGTTGCTGTTGCTGCTGCAGTTGCTGCAGCAGTAGGTGCAACACAAACACCCCTTTGAGGCCCCGGCGCAGTAGCCGCTGCGCTGCAGCAGCAAGCGCTCCCCTTGCAGCAGCACGCGGCCCGTCCGGTAGAGAAGGAGACAGGCAGAGAGAGAGACAACACGAGGCCAGCATCTTGTCTCCAGGGGAGACACCCACCAGAATAGGAGACATTATCTGCAAGCAGAGCCACACATGCTTAAGAATAGGGTCCTGAAGCAGCAGCAGCAGCAAAAACAGCAAACAAAGACACCCAGAAAGGGAGAAGCACGCAGATGCCACGCCAAGCAGGAAACAACATAGCAAGCCGAAGAGAGACAAAGATACCGACAGACAGGAACAGATAGAGACACACAGAGACAGAAACAGAGATAAAGATACACAGAGACAGACAGAAACAGAGAGAGATACAAACACGCAGAGATACTGACAGACAGAGACTCACAGAGATAGAAATAGACGGAAACTGACAGAAATAAAGAGAAAAAAGCAGAGACAAACAGAGACGCACAAAGGGACAAACAGAAAGACAGACACACAGAAGAAGGCAGGCCTGGATAAACAGAGGCGGAGAGCAAGAACAGAGACAAACAGAGACAGATAGAGTCAGTAAAAAACACAGAGACAGACAGAGGCAGACAGACAAAAAGAGACCAACAGAAGGAGACAGGAAGCGCGTCTCACATATTTAGCGTATTCTCGGCACTGATGCTGCAGCACAGGCTGGAGGTAAACAGTTTCCAGCAACACCTCAAGCCGCCTCCCGAGGACAGCCTGCTGCTCCTCTGCATCCTGCTGCTGCTCCTGCTGCTCCTGCTCCTGCTGCTGCTGTGCTATACCGAGCAGCAGCAGCTTGAGGAGGATGTGAAGGGCAAATGACTGAAGCCTCTTCGTCGCTGCTTCTGCCGCTGTCACAACCCTCCAAAGCAGATCCAACAAACACTCTCCCGCTGGTGCTGCTGCTCCTGACTCTGTCTCCTCCCCCTCCGGCTGCTGCTGTTGCTGCTTGACCATCTCACGGCGTAGCATGGCAGGGTGCGACAGCAGCAAATCTCCGAGAAAACAAACGTACAATTCGCAGCGCTGCGTGTGCCCTGCAAAGTCTCGCTCATGCTGCAGCAACGGCAGCAGCAACAGCACCGAAAGGAGAGATAACTCAAGACCTTAGACCCTAAACCGTAAACCCTAAACCGTAAATTCCAAATCCTAAACCCTAAGGCGCACTTGTTTAGATTGTTCTCTGATCTTATGTATTTTCTCTGCTGCCTCTGCAGCTGCTGTCTCCGCTGCCTGCAGCTGCTGCTGCTGTTTCTGCTGCTGCTGGTTGGTGTGCGTCTTGAATTCCTCAGCAAGTTTGGTGTGGTGTCTGTGCTCCATGTCCAGCAGCTGCAGGTCGTGCTGCAGCTGCTGCAGCGCTGCAGCAGCAGCCTGCATCTGCTCTAAGGAGGCCAGGAGAGTCGCCTTGTAGGCCCTTAGCTGATTGGTGAGCTCCTGCTCTCTGCTGCTGAAGAGACAGAAGCAGCCCAAGCTCTTGCTCACCAACTGGGCAAGTGCAAAGACAGGAGACAGACACACCAACACCGAACAGAATTGCAACACGAAACAGACTGTCTCCCCATCCCTCGAATTCTCTCTCTGCGTCTCGTGCTGTCTCTACCCCCTTTGCGTCGGTCTCCTTCCCGCTCCATATCTGTATTCGTCTGTCTGTCTCCACCTTCCCCTATCTCTGTCTCTAGGACTCTTTCGTTTTGTCTCTCTACGAATCTCTGTCTCTATCTCTATCTCTGTCTGTCTGTCTGTCTGTATGTCTGTCCATCTCTGTCTGTCTGCCTGTCTCCCTCTCTTTGTTTGCCATTAGCCTTACGATTTCGCAGAGATCATTGTGGAGTTCGTGCCTGGGGACTGTCTTGTACAGACAGTCCCTTCTCATCCTGCTATCTCTCTGCCAGCACTCGTCTCCGCTTTTGCTGCTGGTGCTGCCAAGGCATTCGTTGCAGCAGCAGCAGCGCGCAGCCAGGCCTTCTTCGTCTGCACAAAAGAACTGGAGGGCCGGGAGCAGCAGAGACACTGGAATGTCTGTCAACGCTCCGTCGCTCTCCGGCTTGCTGCTGCTCCTTGCAAAGTAGGCATCTAACGTCGCAACCACCCGCAGCCACCGCTGCAACGCATGCGGCAGCAGCAGATGTAGCAGCAGCAGATGCCGCAGCAGCAGATGCACCAGCAGCAAATGCACCAGCAGCAACAACAAATGAAGCAGCAGCAGCAGCAACAGATGCAGCAGCAACAGACGATGCAAAAATAGCATAATCAACGTGCCACAAGGAAGCAGGGCACGCTATGTCAAACCTGAACAAACCCTAAACCCTAAATCTTAAACCTTAAACCCTAAAGCGCCAGCAAACTGCTGTAGACTCCAGTGTTGCAGCTTGAAGGTTCAAGATTTATGGTGTAGAGATTGTAGTTTAGGGCTTATGGTTTAGGGTTTGTGGTTTAGGGTTTGTGGTTTAGGGTTTACCTGGTGCAGCTCGCTGCTGACAATGAGGTAAAGCGGGGCCAGTCTGCCGTATGTCTTCTGGCTGCTAGTGATTTGGTGCTGGAGGGCACGCAGCACTTGTCTGTCTCCCTGCTGCTTCTGCCTCTTTTGGGGTTGCTGCTGCTGCTGCTCCTGCTGCAGCAGCTCGGCGAGTTCCACCGCCTTCTGCTGCAGAGCCACGAGCTTGTGTTGCAGCAGCAGCTGCTGCTGCTGCAGCAGCTGCGTGCTGCAGAGTCTGGGGTTGAAACCGAAAATGTCGCCCTCAGCGCCAGAGCACAACTCCTGCAGCACGTCCTCATCAGTTCCCGCTGCAGCAAAGAAACAGCATGCATTGCTGTTTGTCCCCGCCTCTATCTCCATGTCTGTTTCTCTCTCTGGCTGTCTCTCCCTTTCTGTCTTTGTCTCTATGCTTTCTATTCCTCTTTGTCTGATGGATTATCTTCTGTCGGTTTCGCTTTCGTGCTCAACGCCTCTTTCTGTCTCTCCGTCTGTGCCTCTCTCTCTATGTCTTTCCCTTTGTCTTCATCTGTCTTTTTGTCTCTGTCTGTCTCAAGCTGTCTTTCCCTCTGCCTCTGCTCATCTCTGTCTGTCTCTACAGATTCCCACACACGCCCCAGCCAAACTTCGCCCCACAGCAGCAACAGCAGTAGCAGCAAATGCAGAAGCAGCAGCAGATGCAGAAGCAGCAGCAGCAGGTGCAGCAATTTACTCTGAAGAGATTCGTGGAGCTCGGCGAGCGCAGCGCAAATCTTTGCGGTAAATGTTGCTTCTGCTTCTTGCTGCTGCTGCTGCTGCCGCCGCTGCAGCTGCTGCACCAGCTGCACTGCAGCAGCGATAGCAGTATTTCCCAGCCAGTATGCAGGCCACAAAGAGTACTTCCCCGCGCTGCTGTTGCTGCTGTTGCTGTTGCTGCTGCTGCTGCGACAGCCGGGCCAAGGGGAAATGCTTTGTTCTAAAGGGCTCAGATTCCCCACAAGAAGGCGGCGCACATCCACTGCACCAACCCACAAACTCTAAATCTTAAACCCTAAACCCTCGCAGATACTGCCATTAGGACAAGTGGAAACAGACCCACTTAGCAGTGCCCCTATACCCCATGCATCCTAAACCCTAAACCCTAAACCCTAAAGCTTAAACCCTTACCCAGGGGTGCGTATGCAATGGTTTGTTCGCAAGCCTCATCCAGCAGCCTGTCTGTCTCTTCGGTGACAACGCCCGAGCAGCTAGCCAGCAGCAGGAGCTGCCGCACACAGCCGAGCAGAGTCACTTGGTGCTGCGACACACAAACCCTAAACCCTAAACCCTGAACGCTAAACTCTAAACCCTAAACAAAGGCACTTGAGAGATAGCTGCAGAACAAGAAGCACCAGCAGGATCAGCAACAACAGCAGCAGCTCACGTTTTCTGCTTCTCTCTGAGCTAAGAGGAGCGCTTCCTCGCAGCTAGCGTCAGGTGCAGCAGCAGCAGCCATTTGCTGGAGCAGCAGCAGCTGCTGCTGCTCCACTTGCTGCGCAGCTTTCAGCAGCCGTACCAGCAACTCGTGAAGCTCGCACAAGTCGATACAGCTCCTGCAGCACCATCAACAAACAAACCCTAAACCGTAAACCCTGAACCGTAGACCATAAACCCTAAACCCTAAATCTTAAACCATAAACCATAAACCTTAAACTCTAAACCCTAGTTCGGAGAGGCAAGAAACATTTGGCCTATAGACATCTTTTCCCAGGTGTCCCTGCTGTTGCTACTGTGGTGCTCGCCAACTTAAACCCTAAACCCTAACCCCTAAACCCTAAACGTTAGAGTGATACTTCTCTGCAGGCGTTGCAATGTGCTGAACAAAGACGCGAAGAAGAAAAAGGCCGCCAGGAGTTAAATCACACAAACACTTCCAGCCCCGCAACTCCAGTAAGGACCGAATCCCAACTGCTGGCCCTGCAGCAGCAGCAGCAGCAGCAACATGCACTAGCAGCAGCAGTAAGGGAGACGCGGCAAAAGGAGAAACGGCCTGCCTGACGCAGACAGGAAGCGGCAGCAGCAGCATTAGCAGCAGCAAGAAGCCCCAGCAACAGAAAGCAGGAACCAACAGCCAGCAGCAGCAGCAGTACCGTCGTTAGGGAAGGCGATAAGGAGCTCCTTGACAGCCAAATCAACAGCCCCTTCTGCTGCCGGAAGACACTCAGCCAGATCCTCAATGAGGCCGACCAAACCCCCGCACTTGCTCATAAACTGCTGCTGCTGCTGTTGCTGCTGTTGCTCCTCTTCCTGAGGCTGTTCTTGCCGCAGCTGCTCTTGCTGCTGTTGCTCTTGCTGCTGTTGATCTTGCTGCTGCTCTTGCTGCTTCTCTTGCTGCTGCTGATCTTGCTGCTGCTGCAGTAGCAGGTCTCTTTGCTGAACCCAAGAGCGGAGCATGCGCAAGCAGCTGTCTCTAACAGAAGACGATTTGTCGTTTAAACCCACTAGAGACAGCTCAGCCTTCTTCTCAGCACTCAGCAGACTCTCGCAGCTGCACACAAAACCCTAAATCCCAAACCCTAAACCCTCACGGCGCGAAGGAGGCTCGGGAGAAAGTAAACCTGAGAAAGATGAATCGCTGATGCTACAGAAAAGAGTTGGTTAGGGTTTAGGGTTTAGGGTTTGGGGTTTGCGGTACTTTGCAAGGCGTCTGTACAGCGCAGCCCTGACTTCAGCAGCAGCGTCAAAGACTCGTGCCAGCAGCTCCTGCAATGCTGCTGCAGTGTCTCCGTCACTCTGCTGCTGCAGCTCATCCTGTTGCTGCTGTTGCTCGTGTTTCTCTTCCTGCAACTGCTGCTGCTGCTTCTGCTGCTCTTCCTGCTGCTCCTCTTGCTTTTCCCCCTGCTGCTGCTGCTGCTGCTGTAACGGCTGCTTTAGTAGCAGCCGCCGCACCGCAGCGCGGCGCACTGCTGGGGCCTCATCGGTGAGGGCTTGGAGGAAGACAGCGCGCACCGATGCGTCCTGCAACACAAACCGTAAACCGTAAACCGTAAACCCTCAACCCTTAGTGCTACACCAAGAAAGGAGGTGCAGCTCCAGAAGCTAAACGCCTGAACTCTAAACCCCAAGCCCCACCTGCTACAGGGGCTGCATATACAGCTAGGGTTTGGGGTTTAGGGTTTACCTCTTGAAACGCGTCGAGCAGCAACAACGCGAGCCTGCGCTGCGGGGGATCTCTTCCCAGCTGGAGAAAGGCAAGGCACTGCTGTACATGCTGCTGCAGCAGAACAGCTGGGGTGTCTGTACACCCCAGCGCTTGCTGCTGCAGCAGCTGCCGCAGCTGCAGCAGCAAACACGCTGTGCCTATTCGTACCGGCCGCTGCTTGGCCATCAACAAAGGCAGTAGCCGACTCCATAGACCCTGCAGCAGGAGTAGTAGCAGCAGCAGCAGCGGCAAGACGCACCAATGCAGACGCAGGAGCTTCCCCTAGCAAAAACATAATCTAAGACAGCAGCAGCAGCAGCAGGAGCACATACGTGAAGCAAGGGATATTGCTGTTGACGATGCTGCTTGTTCCTTGTTTCTTCCTGCTGCTCCTGCTGCTCGTCTTTACTGTGTTCAGCAGCGGCAGCAGCAAGCTCATCTGTCCGTTGCAGCAGCTGCAATGGCAGCGAGGCAACCCTCTGGGCCTCCCGCTGCGGCAGCCGCGGCAGCACCACCGCTAGACGCATGCAGAGCCTCGCCACACACTCGGCTAGCTGTGCTGCGTCCACCTCCCCTTTGCTGCTGCTGTTGCTGTTGCTGTTGCTGCTGCTGCTGCGGGAAATACGCTTTGTACGGACACACGTAGCCGCAGCTTGCTGCAGCAAACCGGAGAGCCGCCTCAGCGCAGCAGCAAGCGACAGGTTGCGGTGTACAAACAACTTATATGTCCCTAGAAGCAGCTGCAGCCAGGAGGGCAGTCCTTCTGCTGCTGCTGCTGCTGCTGCTGTGGCATCTGCTGCATTTGAGGGGGGCGCAGCAGCGCGGCCGCGCCGCTGCTTCGCCTGTTGCTGCTGCTGCTGCTGTTCTGAAGGTGGCCCCTGTTTAACACACATGAGGCCTTCAAGAGCCCTCGTTAGGGTGCTGCTGCTGCCGGTGCTGATGCTAGTGGTGGCTTTGCTGCTGCTGCGTTCGTCGCTGCTAGTGCAGCAGCTGCTTCGCCTGCTGCTGCTGCCCCCAGAGAGGAGAGAATAACTGAGCCCAGCCGCATGCTTCTGCTGCTGCTGCTGCTGCGCAGCAGTCTTCCTGGCTTTTTTCATGCTGCTGCTGCTGCCGTCTCCAGGGTGTGGGGCACATAGAGCTCTTTGAAGAGAGAGAGAAGGAAGCTTCTCCTGCACTGTAGTTCATAGGCTGGAGCGTACAGTTTGGGGTTTAGGGTTTGTTGCTGGGAAAAGTGCGGGGGTTTGCACCGCGGAGTGTGGAGTGTTGCAGCAACCTGTGAAGAAACCAAGAGTTCAGGGCTTAGGAGCTAAGCAAGCAAGCATCTGCTTCATGCTGCGGTGTACCAACACATGCAGGTGAGTCTGCAAGACTGACAGCCTGGCTTCGTTGACGCGATTGCCGGGCCTCGCTTTTGCATGCACAATCAAAAACAAAAAACGAAATTTGACAACAATTTCCAAAGCCCTAAAGGTTCAACGCTGGCTCTGCCGAAGCTACTATGGGGTCTCGTCTAGGTGGGGTTGCAACAACAACCCCACTCGCAATGTTTACTATGTTTATCTATGTATTCATTCATTTTTATATATTTATTCGTTTATTTATCCTTTTATTCAGTTATTTTATGAAGACAGAACAGAAGCCACGCTTTCTCTGCCTCTCCAGCGCCACAAAGAGCAAACTTCATTATTCACGCAACAGCCCACTGGCGTGCTGCTGTGTATGTCCACCTCGCAGCAACAGCAACAGCAGCAGTTTCGCCAAAAATGAAAAACGGTAAATCCCTCGAGCTTTGCGCATGGCATAAGAAGATACCACAAGCGACATGAGCACCTGGTGTGCTTCGCTGTTGCAGCAGCACCAGCAAGTTGTTGCTACTGCAACAGACTACAGCAGCAGCAGTCTGTTGCTGTTGCTGCAACAGACTGCAGCAGCAGCAGCAGTGACTGCATAGTCACGAAAAAGACACGGAGGCCCCAAATGGGTTAGTGCTACGCCGAAGGGCGTTACTTTGCTGCTGATGCTGTTGTTGCTATCGCTGCTGCTGCTGCTGCCGCTGCTGCTGCTCTCTTTCTTCTTTTCGGAGTGTCTTTACGTTCCCACCTTTCTGCTGCTTGCCAGCGTTTCCAGCGCGCCACAATCCTCGCCCTCTGCCACTCGTGCTGCAGCAGCAGCAGCCTCCCCACCTCTCCTAGTTTGCCTTTCTTCCTGCTGCTGCTACTGCTGCTGCTTCTGGGAGCTGCAGCAGCAAAATATCCATCTGTCCCCTCCAGCAGCAGCAGCAGCAAGCCGGATGGTCTCGGGCAGCAGGAGCCGCCGCTGCGCGCTAGCCGCCGCAGAAACGGCCTATAGAGGTAAGGCACTCGGGAGCTTTCCAGCAATGACAGCTTTTTCTTGCTGCTGCTGCTGCCGCTGTCTCCATCGGTGGCTTGAGGCCAGCATCGTTGGGCTGTCCGCAGAGGCCCCGTGCTGCTGTGAGGAGACAATGCAGGCTCGGCAGACACAACAAGGCGAGTGCTGCTGTTGCTGCTGCTGTTGCTGCGTAAAACAAAAAAGCATCGCAAAAGCCGCAGCACAGCCGAGCAAATGGAGGCGTTGCCTGTTGAGAAAAACCCCAACAAAACGCCTCTAAACGATCTCCTCCCAGCAGCAGCTGCTGCTGCTTCTGCTGCAGCTCGTTTTGCTGCAGCTGCTGCTTCTGAGCCTTCCGCTGCTGCTGCTGTACAGCAGCAGCAAGAAGAGGTCACTTCTCCGCTGCTGCTGCTGCTGCCTGCCACGCTGCTACGAACAGCAGGCGCAGCAACAGCAGCACTTGTTGCTGCAGAAGACGCAGGGTCAGCAGCAGCAGCAGCAGCAGCACGCCTCGAGTGAATTCTCTTCAGAGTGTCTGTACTGTGGTAACCTGCCGCCTGCCGCGGCTGCGCCGCTACTTTCCATCGAGTACGCCATCCACCCGCTGCTGCTGCTGCTGCTGCTGCTGCCGTATCTTCAACGGCAACAAGATAGGCGCTGATGCTGTTGGCGTCCTCTTGAGATTCCCCGATTCCCAAGTTCTGCTGCTGCTGCTGTACAGCAGAGCGTGGAGTCTGCTGCTGCTGCTGCTGCTGCTGCTGTACAGCAGAGCGTGGAGTCCGCTGCTGCCGTCGTTTCTTGCATGGAGGAAACCCACAAGGATGCTCTGAAGCAGCGGGAGCAGCACACCTCGGTAAATCAGCTGCTGCCTCTGCTGCTGCTGCCTCTGAAAGCATTGGAGCTGCTGCAGCAGCAGAGCGGCGGCGGAGAGCAGCAGAAGGTGGCAGGGGACACACGGCCATCCAGGGCAGCTCGCCTGTTGCTGGTGGCCTTGTATTTCTTGTATTTGCTGTTGCTGCTTCTGCTGCTCCTCGTCCTCCTGCACGACTAGACAGCTTATTACAAGACAGGCTCAGCAGCAGAAGCACTGGAGGAGACGTAGCGGCACCGCCGCAGAGGTTCCAGCAACTGTTGCTGCGGTTGTTGCTGCTGGTGGCATTGCTGCTGCAATTACTGCAAGCAGCAGCTGATAACCCTGCAGCAGCTGCTGCTGCAACCCGTAGCAGCGCGCTCCTCAGGGGGTGGTAAGGAGCAATCGCTGCAATCGCAGATGCTGACAGTGCTGCTGCATCGCTGTTGCGTCGTGCTGCTGCAGTAGCCGCTGCTGGGGCTGTTGCTGCTGATAGTTGCACCGACGCTGTCACAGCTGCCGCTGCAGTAGAAAATTCTGCGGCTGCTGCAACCTCCTCGCTTTAAGAAGGCTGCTTCTGCAGGCTCGCGCGGAGCACCAGCAGCAGCAGCAAGTGCTGCTGCTGCTGCTGCTTCTGCTTCTTGATGGCGCAGTGCACGCAAGCGGCTGGGGCGAATGTCCATCAAAGTCACAAAAAACATATGCTGCTGCTGCTGCAACAGCAGCAGCAGCATGGGAAGGCTAGCGCAAGCACCCGGAAGCAAGCGCCTACCGCGTCATTGCAGCCACTCGGCGCTGCTGGTGCTGCTGCTGCTGCTGCTAGAGCCCTAAGAGAATGCCCTGCAGACGCGTGGGGTGCAGCAAAAGAAACCAGTGTGCAGCTACTTTAGAAGCTGCTGGTATTCCTGCTGCAGGAGCACCAGCTGCTGCTGCTGCTCGGGATAAAGAAAACGGCAATAGGCAGCTGCAAACGCAGCCATACAACAAGTTTTTCCCGCGGCTGCTGCTAGCCGTGCTGCAGCAGCTTAAGAGCAGCAGCTGCTCCAACAGCAGCTATGTTGGGCATAAGGAGCCTTACACATCAGAAAGAGTTGCTGCAGCAGCAGCAGCAAAATATACAAACAATAACACGGGCTTGTTACCCTTGTCTGGCAGCAAATACAAAGCCAGAATTTCTGCAGAAGTTTTTGCAGCAGTTGCTGCATAAAATAACTGCAGCAGCAGGAGCACATGTTGCTGCAGCTGTCGGTTGACGAGTTGCGGGGCTGCTGCAGCACATGCGTGTCCTAAGTAAAATCCTAAACCCCAAACCCTAAACCCTCGATTTTTCTGTTTATTATAACGTGGGCAGAGATTTTAGCTGTACGTACACTGCGGTTGCTACTGCTGCTGGAATCTTTGGGTTGCTGTTGGGTTTCTGCAGCGGCAGTCGAATGCATTGTGCTCTGCGCTGGTTCTGCCTCCTGTCTTCTTCTGTCTTCTCCTTCCAGTGGCGGCAAGTTCTGTTGCTGTTGTTGTTGTTGCTGCTGCTGCTGCAGTCTATGCACGGAGCAGCATACACCCTAAGACTTTCCCCTCTGAGGCCTTCTCTGTACTACACACAGCAACAACTGCAGCAGCAACTGCAGCAGCGGCTGCACACATTCGTGCTTCAGCTGCCTAGACACCCCAGCATCTCCTGCAGCAGCCGCTGCAGCCCATTCTTCTGCTGCAGTGCAGCAGCAGCACCACCACCAGCATTAAGCACCAGTTACTGCGTCAGCAAGATGAAGCGGGAGGATGCCAGCACATCTCCTGCTGCTGCAGAGCAGCAGCAGCAGCAGCTGTCTCCTGAGGAGCAACGGTTGAAAGAAGAGAGAGAAGCTCGTAAGAAGGCGAAGGAGGCAGAAAAGGCAGCCAAAGAAGCCGCAAAACTAGCCAAGAAAAAGGCCCTAGGTGCGCCACGAACCCTAAAGCAGAAACCCTAAACCACAAACCCTAAACCCCCCAAACCGGGGGACCTGTCCCACTGGAGCAGATATTCGGTTTGTTTCTTCTTGAGGCAGAGTTTAGGGTTTAGGGTTTGGGTTGTGAGTGCAGAGGACGAGCAGCGTGCCGCTTTGCTGGTGCTTGAGCGGGAGTCTGGGGATTTTGAGAAAGACAGCTTTGGCTATTGGCCGCTGATTCAGTCGCAGGAGCAGCCTGCTGCAAGGAAGAGACATTTCGTTGCTGTCTCTGATGTGGATGCCCACGAGGGCCAGCAGATTTGGCTAAGGGCGCGCCTTCAAGATGCGAGATGCAAAGGCAAGCGATTATCTCCTGGTGTCTGTCAAGTTCGGTTTCTGTCTGTCTCTCTCTGCTGACTCTTGCTGGTGCTGCGCTGTGCATTGTCTTTTTTTGCTGTCTCTTTCTGCCTTTCCTTTCTGCAATCTGTTGGTGTATCTCCGTCTTTGCCATCTGTCTCTCTGTGTCTGTCTGTCTGTCTCCTTGTTTCTCTGTCTCTGTTTGCCTGTGTTTCTGCTGCTGTGTGTCTGCCTGTCTCTCTCTGTGTTTGTCTCCTCTTATTTACGGTGTCTTTGTGTGTCAGTGTATCTGTCTGTCGCTGCAGGTTCTCTGGCCTTTCTGACTCTGAGAGAAGGAATAGAGACAGTGCAATGTGTGTTTGGCTCGAGCTGCTCTAAGGAGATGCTGCGCTGGCTAGCGGCTGTCCCCTCGGAGTCTCTTGTGGACATTTGTGGCCGCGTGGTGTCTCCGGAGACACCCATCCTCAGCACAACGCAGAAGACAGAAATTCAGGGAGAGAAAATCTTCTGCGTCGTCAAGGCCAAGAAAGAGCTTCCTTTTCTCCTCAAGGACGCAATGCAGCCTGAAGACGATAGAGAGGTGCTGCTGCTGTTGCTTCTGCTGCTGCTGCTGTCTTCTGGTGCTGCAGCTGCTGCCGCCTGAGCGTGTTCCCGCTGCTGCATTTGCTGCTGCTGCTGCTGCTGCTGCTGCAGGATGTGATTCGTGTGCATTTGGACACTCGGCTGGACAATCGTTGTTTGGACATGCGAGTGCCGGCGACGTTAGCGACTTTGCGTGTGGTGTCTCAAGTTGGCCGGTTTGCGAGGGACTGTCTCCTTGACCAAAACTTTGTGGAAATCCACACCCCTAAGATTTGCCCGGGAGCCTCTGAGGGGGGGGCCTCGTGCTTCAGCCTTCCTTACTTTAACAGAGACGCCTGCCTCGCCCAGAGCCCTCAGCTCTACAAACAAATGTGCATCGCTGGAGATCTACAGAGAGTCTTTGAAATCGGTTAGCCAACACCAACAATACATGTGCTGCTGCTGCTTGGAAAGAGTGGCGATGATGCGAGTGTTACTGCTCCTCTTCTTTTTGAGTCAGTTAAGGAGAGCGCACAAAAACCTGTCCTCCTCTTGCTGCTGCTGCTGCTGCTGCAGGTCCCGTGTTCCGTGCTGAGAACAGCAACACCCATCGGCACTTGTGCGAGTTTACTGGGATCGATTTGGAGATGGAAATAAAGGAGAGTTATCTAGAGGCTGTCGACCTCATTGACAATTTCTTCAAACAAATTTTCCGCCGCCTTGAAACCGAAGCCACCAAGGTAGACTCTCCGATTGCTGCTGCTGCTCTTGCTGCTGCTGCTCTTGCTGCTGCTGCTCTTGCTGTTGCTGGGCTGCTGTCGCAGGTTCCCTCGTCGCTTTTGTGTTGGCGCCTGTCGCTTCCCCGTCTGCGTCCCATTCAGGTGTATAGGGAGATGCGCTGCTGCTGCTGCAGGAAGCTGGCCAGATTCGGGCACAGTTCAACGTCCCTCCGTTTGTATTTTTAGAGGAGACGCCGCGTCTGACGTTTGCCGAGGGAGTGAAGATGCTGCGGGATGCTGGGATCGGGTCGGCGACGATCCCTGAGGACATTTCGGAGTTTGATTTGTCTACCGAATTGGAAAGGGTCTTAGGACAACTCGTTAAGAAAAAATTCGGGACAGACTACTACATTCTCCTGAAATACCCTGCCAAAGTTAGGCCTTTCTACTCGATGCCGTGCCCTGAAGATCCTGTGAGTTCTCAGCTAGCTAACCAGCTAGGTAGCTAGCTGGCTGGCCAGCTACGCTTTGGCGATTGGCAGTAGGGGTAGTTTGGGGTTCGCCTTGGGAAACTCACATGCCTGCCTCCCTCTTTTTACAGCTGCTGGACCTCGGCTTGTGCCCTGCAGCTCCGCTGCTTTTTCTTGTGCTGCTGCTGCTGCTGCTGCTGGAGGTGTGTGTTTGGTGTTGTTTGTTGGCTGCGTGTTTGTCTTGCGGTTTAGACGTTTTCGCTTACCTTTGACGTGTTTATGCGTGGGGAGGAAATCGCCTCCGGGGCCCAGCGTATCCACAGCGCTGCGCTGCTGCGGCAGCGCTGCGAGGCCCTCGGCGTTCCTCAGCAGCAACTCAAGTTTTACATTGAGGCCATGGAGCTGGGAGCGCCTCCCCACGCCGGCATGGGAGCGGGACTCGAGCGAATCGTTATGCTCTATTTCGGTCCGCATTTTTACTGCATTAGGGTTTAGGATTTAGGGTTTAGGGTTTAGGGTTCAGAGCCAACGCTTGCCAATGTGGAGACAGGCTTTAGAGGCTTCGCTTGCTTTACTCTGGTGGCATTATCTGCTTTTCTAAAGTTTAGGGTTTAAAGTTTAGGGTTTAGGGTTTGATGTGTTGCTGTGCCTCACCAGGTTTAGGGAACATCCGCCGTGTGTCTCTCTTTCCCCGCGACCCCAAGCGTCTGTCCCCTTAGGCAGCAGCAACAGAAGCAAGAGCAGCAGAAGCAGCGGCGGCAATAGCAGCAGCAGCACGGCCAGAAACGACAGCAGCAGCAACAACAGCAGCGGAATCCCTATTTCTGCTTGGCAGCAGGATTGAGGGTGTGGGGATTGGGGTAGTCGCTTAAGGGTTGGGGCCTCCACCCCAAACTTGCGGGTGACCCCGCTGTTGCTGCAGCAGCAGCAGCAAGAGCTGCAGCACGAGCAGACGTTTTCCTGTGTAGACGTTTTGCGACTTGTCCCGACGGAACAGCCGCCTCAAAACCCTAAACCCTCTGTCGAAGAATGGCTTGCTAAACCCTAAACCCTAAGGAGCAAACCTTGCCAGAGTCCATGTTTCTCTCTTGTTCTGTCTCTCTCCTTTTATACGCTTCTCTGGATCTCTCGTTCTGTCTCTCTCTCTCCCTATATTTCGTTGCCTCTGAGTGTCAGGCTCAAACCTGCCCGTTGCCTCCTCTCCGTCTTCGCGTATGTCTCTGAGGGGCAAACTGACGGTTGTTAGCTAGCAAAGGCGAGCAAGCGCTGGAACCCATCAAAGCGACGTGGCATTAAAATATTAGAAATTTCAGTCTGCATCAAAGCGTCCTTTTAGTTAAGGAGAGTGACCAGCGGAACACGTGAGGCGAGAGGCCAGAGGAGACAGTCGATTCCAAGGCCCGCCAACAAGCAGCACAAAGGAGCTGGCAGCCTCGCCTGCCAAGGCCAAGAGGCAGCATCTGAAAGTCTCACAACGTTGCGGATGTCGCTGCCTCTGGAGTTTCTGAGGCTTATGTGGGGGAGGCAGAGCGACTAACCCCAATCGCTTTTCGCTCCATCGGTGTCGGTTTCGGTTGAGGTGCTTTCTTGCCTCTCGAGGGCTAGTCTCCTGCCTTTGATCTTTTCCGTGAGGGCTGCCATCAGGTCGTCGTGAGATACACCTGAACCGGCTGAACGGAGGGAACACACAAGAGCTCGAAGGATATGCAGCAAAGAGATCTTGGGGACGCGAAGCAACAGAGAGACATTAGGCGACAGAAAGAATATCATCAACTGCCAGAAAGAGGAGACAGACACGGAGAAAGAGACGGCGAGATAGAGAGAAAGAGATAGACAGAGACAGACCAAAACAGAGACAGCGAGAGACACGCAAACACAGACATCGAAAGAGATAAAGAGAGACGCACACAGGGATAGAGAGAGAGACGGATAGCGAGACCGATATATACAGAGAGACAGAGAGAGAGAGACAGAGAGGCAGGGAGACAGAAAGAAACAGATAGGGAGAAAGAGACAGAGAGAGGGGAAGACAGAGAGAACGAGAAAGAGGAAGCTACAGAGCGAAAGGGACAGAGAAAGTTAAAAAGCAGAGAGAGACATCACAGTAGGGTTGTTTTAGGGAGATCATCGCACAGTACTTTCACAATCCAATGACCCCAAGGGACAACAGAGACGTACATCTAGATGGGCCTCGTGTGGATCCTCCGGATGCATTGGGGGTGTCTCTTCTGGGAGTTCTTTCTGACGCTTTTCTGAGGCTGCTTCTTGCGGAGGCAAGGGCATCTACTGTCACAAGTTCGGCTCGACTGGATCCTATGCCGTGGCGGAGGCTAAAAGCTGGGGGCGTGGGAGTGGGACTTCTTTCTGACGCTCTTCTGAGGCTGCCTCTTGCGTTGCTAAGGTCTTCTGCTGTCACAGCATCGCCTCGATTGGATCTTATGCCGTGGCGGAGGCTAAAAGCTGGGGGCGTGGGCGAAGGACTGCGAGGTGGTTTTTCTTCTCCGGATGGCGGAGGAGGCGGCGGAGGAGGCGGCGGAGGAGGAGGTGGGGGTGGGGGTGGCGGCGGAGGTGGTGGCGGAGGTGGTCCTCCTGGGGGTGGGTGAGAAGACTCAGAAGGAGGCGAACAGGGACACCATCCTAGAGGCGGAATGCTGGCAGGGGGAGCTGCTTCTGAGGGCGTCGGCGGCGGAGGAGGAAGAGAAGGAGGAGGAGGAGGAGGAGTGCCAGTTGGGGGTGCTTCTTCGGACGGGGAAGGAGGAGGCGACTCTTCAGGACTCGACACATCAGGAGGCGGCGTTTCAGGACTCGGCGCATCGGTAGGCGGCACATCAGGACTCGACACATTGGAATTCGGCGAATCATCAGGCGGAGAAGGAGGCGGCAACTCGGGAGGCGGCGAATTGGCAGACGGAGGAGAGGTTTCGGATTCAGGGGAGTCAGGGGGGGACCGATGAGGCGGAGGGGTAGCAAGAGGAGGAGCATCTCCGTTTCCTTTTTCGGAGAGCGAGGAAGGCGGTTTTGAGGAGGTAGAGGAAGAATCGGCAGGCTGGGCGGAGCCTTGTGGATCTGTTGGGCCATCTGCTGTTTGCTCACCGCCACCGGTGCCGTCGCTTGATGACTGACTCGGCCCAGAATCCGAAAGGGGTTCCTTCGCAGATGAACCAGAGGGGTTCTGCTCTCCGCCCACATTAGAATCCTCCGAGGAGGAATTCTCTTCGGTGGTCCATCCTGACTCGGAATCGCTTCCTTCACTGTCAGAGTCGCTGGATTCGCTCCCGCTTCCTTCAGGGAGGTAGGATTTGCCTAAGTCCAATTCTCGCATGAAACGGCTCGTGCTGTTATTCTGAGGCCTGCCCGTCGCCCCGTTTGCCGTCTTGCTGCCTTTGCGTTTGTGTTTACGTCTCCTTCTCCGTAAAAAGCTTGTCCCCAGTTTTCTTATTCTTGCAAATTTGGCTCCGGCGCCTGTCTGGAGGAACATCCCACTCCAATTCCTCTTCAGCTGGCCGCCGCGGTTTTCAGCGAGGGCTTCAGCTGTAGAAAACACTTTCAGGTTCACGGCAACTGTGGGAGATGAGGCAACGAGCCATGCCCCAACTAGGGCCCAGCCTAGGACGTGACTCACGCCCCTCATCGCTCGTGTCCAATGCAAGGGAAAAAAATTTTGCAAAAACAAAACAAGAGTTTTTTTTCCTTTCAAAATCTTTTACCTTTTACGGGAGCATTGGGGACTAGGCTGTTATTTCTACAGACCATATGCAGGCATACTGCACCTATCCCAGCACGTCAAAGCTACAGTAAAATGCATGCAAAAGTTTAAAATAAATTAGAATTTGCAGAAAACAGCGGTATTCCTTGACGATTTAACTCCAAGCGAACCTACAAGGGCTCCTGGGAGCACAAAAACTGCGCCTTTCCATAGCCCCAGTAGCCCTGAATAAAAATGCTACAGAAACACGAGTAATTTTTAAATAGAAGCTACACAGGAAAACCTTCCAGAAAGAGGCCAAACGGCTTTAGCCTCCGCAGGTGCGCTCAGGGGTCTCCTCGCCCTCTCTGGACATATCGAAATTTCTGCCCGCCTCCACCAGCGTTTGTTGAGAATGAAATCTTTGTGAAAATAAATATCTGACCTTTTGTTTTAAACAACTGATGTGCGAGCTTGCATATTTCTCGCCCATTTGCTAGTTACAAGTAGTGGAGGCCCGAACCACGCTCTTCGTTAAGGCGCCCTTCTTGCTGTCGTTTAGCACTCGTCTCCGTCTATTGCTCCAAGTGTCTTCTGCTATACTTTTTTTTGTTTGTTTGTTTTTGTTGCTATTTTCCGACTACAAACTCAGGCAGCCCAAACCGAAATTTCAGGAGTGAGAACCTACTAGTGTCCGGTGTACTGTTGTTTGCTGAGGTCGCCGTTGCACCTCCCCTCGCAGAAACTGCCCAAAAAAACCAACTTTTGTTAGACAAGGGTTTACATGTTTTTCTCAGAGTTTGGATGGGAAGGGCCTTGTTTCTTCGCTCAGCCTGCGTCTCCACTAAGGTTCAGAGTGAAAAATCTGCCACTCCACCCGCAGTTAGTTTGTCTGCTTTAGTATATTTCAGTTCTCGGTAAAAATGACTCCGTAGCCTCCATTTTTTCCGTAGGCAGGCTTTTATTTTGGATGCCCGTACAGTCTGTTTGTCCTATCCCTCCGCTGTGTCATCTCGCGATTGATACGCAGTAAGTTTTTATTAGTATTGCGGTTCTTAATCAAAACTTTTTGTAGTTTGAAACGTTTTTTGTGCTGTCAGTTTCGCCCCTATTCACCCTATTCAGAGTGCTAGGTGCCTCTTCGTTTTGCGAAGCTTTTGTCCGCCTCAGTCTCTAGCCCTCTTGTGCTGAACTACAAAAATGCCACATGAAAGTTAGAAAATGTACTACACCTCGTTTAATGCTGTTTAAGTTTGTTTTGCATACGTTTTTGAACTAGGACAAAATCGGAAATGGCTCTTCAGTCTGTATCGGTGTTGTGGAAAAACACAAACACCATTGGAGTTGAGATGTCCGCCCATCTAAGAAACGGGCAGGGCCCACAGCGGGTTTGCTTCTTTTGGCGGTTTGTGTGAATTATCGATTGCCAATCGGGCTAGGCTCTTTCCCCTAAGCGCGTGCATGTTTAAGGCCTTAAGGCTAGCTTTCAAGGAAGAATCTCTTTTTCTTTGCTAAAGCTGACACTTGACATTTTACGTTTGGTTTCTTAAATTTTAGAAAAACTTGAAAGATAATTTAAGCATAGGGTAGGCCAGAGCGCTCGAAAGGACTTGAAATCCCACATCAAAATCCAGGCAGACAAAGTCTGCAAGTCGCTCGGTTCCCCTAAGGGATCAAACTAAATTTTTCATTGAGAAAAGAATGTGGGAAGCCCGCTCAGCTGTGGGCGCGGCCACTGTTTCTAGGGTGCCATCAGGGATTTCGTTGCACTGCAGTGAACGCTAGTGTGCTCTTTTTCATACGCCAAAATTACTTATTTTAGCGTCTCTTTCTAATTATAGGTTTTGTTGGCTTTCAGGGCGCACAGCAAAACCGAATCCAAGTGCTTGGAGGGGAGCGTTGCTCAGCCTCCCTCTCCAGATAAGCTTTTTCCCCTAGCGTTTTGGGGGCTGTCAGAAAAGTGGCTTGGCTTAGCTACTGTAGGCCTTCATGGGGTGTTACTTGAATCTTGGTTTATCTATTCATTTAGTTCAACTTGCAGCTCCATCTGAACGTGTTGATCATGAACTAGACATGCAAATCTGCGCCTCTTTGCAGCTAATGCTCCGACATAGTCGGCGAATTCTTCCCAGGGGAAACAAGCCATGTAGGCCACCGAGTGGCACGGCTTTACTTCGGCCTTTGTTGAAAGGCCAAATTGCGAACACAAAACAATAAAATAAGAACAGTTAATCCCCATACAAATCTGCGCTTTTTGAGGCTTGCCCTCTCAGGCAATAATGCTGCCCGCCTTGAGCACAGGCAAGCGGCAATGCACCTGAATACCCAGGCATCCACTTACACAATTCCATCGGCTGGGCTACTATTCCTCGAGGACACAGGCTGAACCCTTCCATACCTAGACAACTTAGGAGAATAATTAGGACGGCTCGAATTAATAACAAACAAGCAAAAACTCAAATATCGAATATACGCCTTAACACGACACAACGAGGCGTCCTCAGTCACAGCATTGGACTTCAGTTCGGCCTGTGCCACTGCTAAAAAAGCCTAACGTTAAGAAATTCTCTCTGCATTTCCTTGTCCAAAGTTTACCAGCTCCCTCTTGGTACTATCTGGGAGAGCCTGGTGCTGCGTATTATTGGCAGTCGTGTCCCCAGGAGTTTCGATATTTGTTAACTCAGCTGCACCTCCAAAGGTTCTAACTTTTGTAATATGCATTTCCTTATTCCTCAAGTGCATTTGCAACATGTAGTTGAGATTTTAGTTTCGTTTATCCTTCTCGCAGCTCTTCTTTCACACGTTTAAACTTTGCCCTTGGGTTGTCTTCAAAAGATACTTTCTCAAGTTAGAGTCTATTTAGTTCTCTGTAAATTTTTAATGCCTTCTTCCGTTATTCTCCCCCCTTTTCTTCTCAAATTCGTCCGTTCTGAATGGCAGAGGCTGTGCACTTCTTGCCGCATTTGTTGTTTTTTCTCTTTGTATAAAATTCGTGCCTTCGTGATCTGTTATCTAAACATCCAATCCGTGGAGCTGGGCTACTGCTCCTCACAAGCGCACGCATGACAGTTCCACTCAAAGTTACCTGGGAGCACAAATTAAAAACATTCTCAGTAATAACAAACAGAAACGCAATTCCTAACGCAAGCACTAACATGCTAGATAGAGGGTACCCTACAGGAGATGACAGTAGCACCATCTGCATGCTGAAGGGTAAATGCTGCGAACAATTTACCTGTTCCCAACACTCCACGGAGCAGACTTCATAAAAAAGACATTTAACCCCGCCTTTGGTTTATTTCTTTCCGTTAGCAGATGCTTTCTTAGGAACTTGAATGGGGCTGGCAGGAGGGCGGAGCTGGCGTTCAAGCCCCTTCTAGCTGTCTCTCCTTGGAAGGACTTGGGGAAACTCGTATGCTTGTCGATCGAACTTGTCCTTAAACGATTATACCTTGTGTTTGGGAGGGGTAGATCATCCCCAGCAGGCACTCTTGCGGGCCCCCACGATCGCTAGAGAAGGGTTATTGGCGCTCCTTTTAAGCACATTTATCTCATTTGCTGCATGCAAATGGATCAGATTGCACGGCTAATTGCAGGGGGAGGAAACCTTTTCAGGGCCCGTGGGGGAGCTCACGGGCTGAGCGTTCTTGGAGGCGGGCAGCGGGCAGCTGCCGCTTATTTGCAGCATCGGAGGAACTTGAATTTGCATGAGTATCAGTCGATGAATTTGTTGAAGCAATTCAAAATTCAAACGCCGGAGTTTCGACCTGTGCGTACAGCCGAAGAAGCCCGAGCAGCAGCTGCAGAGCTGCAGCAGCGAAACCCAGGAAAGAACATTATGGTGAAGGCCCAGGTGTTGGCTGGGGGCAGGGGTTTGGGTCACTTTAAGGAAAATGGTTTTCAGGGGGGTGTCCACTCTTGCAAGACGGCAGAGGAGGCGGCGGACATGGCAAGCCGCATGCTGGGAAATACGCTAGTAACAAAGCAAACAGGGGCAGAAGGCAAGCCCTGCAATGTCGTTCTTATCTGCGAACAATTTGCAGTTCAGAGGGAGATGTACATCGCCATGCTTCTGGACAGAGGCTCTGGGGGTCCTGTGCTGATCGGCAGGTGAGAGAGGTGGGGGGGGGAAATGTGAGACATAGGCTGAGAAACGCCGCAGTGGCAATGCAGAAAGGAGGGCTAAGGGCCCGTTTGCAGCGCATTTTGGTGCTGCGAATTTCGATAAGAGGCGAGCTCTTTCTTCTACCCGCTTGCTGCCTTTGCTATTGCTGCAGTGCTAAGGGCGGCACAAGCATTGAAGATATCGCACACAAATACCCCGAATCCATCATCAAGATGCCCATCGACCTCTTCAAGGGCAAGTCAACAATTCTCCTCAATCATCTACACCAACAGCAGCAACAGCAGCAGCAGCAAAATATGGGTGTGTGTGGTGATGGGTGAGGGTGTGTATCTGCATCAGGGATAGAGGAGACCGCCCTAAACAAGTTTCTGGACGGGATGCTTCTGACGTCGGAATCTGAGCGGAAGGAGTTGGCCGCTTTGATTTACAACTTGCATGCGATATTCAAAGAGAGAGATTGTTTGCTGGTGGAGATAAATCCTCTCGTGCGGACAGAAGAGGGGGCCGTGCGTGTGTGCGACGCCAAGCTGAACTTCGACGACAATGCCCAATTCCGGCAGAAGGAAACTTTTGCCCTGCGTGACAAAACACAAGAAGACCCGGGGGAACTCGAGGCGGAGAAATTCAATTTAAATTATATTAAACTGGAGGGGCAGATTGGCTGCATGGTGAACGGCGCTGGCCTGGCCATGGCCACCATGGACCTCATCCAACTGAAAGGCGGATCGCCGGCGAATTTCCTTGATGTGGGGGGAGGCGCCAATGAGGAGCAAATCGTGCAGGCCCTCAGCATCATTCAAAGAGACAGACAGGCCAAAAGCGTCCTTGTGAATATCTTTGGAGGCATCATGCGGTGTGATATTATCGCCCAAGGACTCCTCAAAGCCATCCGACAAGTTGGATTCACCAAACCTATCGTCGTACGCTATCACGCTCTTCTGCTGCAGCTGCTATTGATGCTCCTGTTGCTGCTGCAGCTGTTGCTTTTGCTGGTGTTGCTGCAGTGTAGAACATGTGTAGCAGCGTGTTGGTGTGTCTTTCCTCGTTGTCTGTGGCTTGCAGATTCGTTTGGAGGGGACGAACAAGGCCCAGGCGGAGAAGCTGCTTGGCGCTGCCCTTACGGATGCGCAAGTGGCGAATTTGCACATTGAGGCCGTCAGCGACTTCAACGAGGCAGCAGAGAGAGTCGTGCAGCTCACCAAGGAACTCTAATTGATCGTCTCTTTTTTTCAGCCGAGGCAGCTCACAATAAGCACAAAAAGAGACAGACAGGGAGAGACAGCAACACACAAAGAGAGACATGCAAAGAGAGACAGCAACCCATAGGCAACCTGAAGCAGAAAGAGACCGGTAGGGTAGTGCTGCTCCAAAATCTTTGTTGGGACTCTGGGGATTCGCTTGGCGGCCTTACAGCCTAAGGAAACTTTTCACTTCTTTTTGGGCTCGCTAAGCGGCACGGATTTCTCGACAAGCCCGCCAAAGAACCCACGTAACCGTAACCTGTTGCTTCTGTAGTTGTTGTTGCTGTTGTTGTTGCGGCTGCTGGCGTCGCCGATGCTGCTGCTAGGGTCTCAGGCAACGAAAGAGGGTTGGCGGCGGTTAATGTAAAGAATTAGCTGGTGCTCTGCTGCAGGAGTAGCAGAGCCCCCCAGTGCTTCCTTGGTGTGTTTACGTATGCGTCGATCTGTGCCTGCTGCCCTTGCTCCAACCAGAGCCCTTGGCCAGCTGCTTCTGCCAGTTGTCATAGCACGCAAATACAGGCGGCGTCGCGCCCCTAGCATTGTCGTTTTATAACTATCCCTTTTGCTCACACGAATAGTCTGCTTTCATCTTATTTAATCGAGTATTCTTTTATTGGGTAGAGAGGGGTCGCCCTTTGCGGCCCCTCTTTGGCTGAGGCATAGAGCTTCAGGCCTCTATAACCGTTGGTGTGTGGGGTGTGCTGAAACGCTTACTTTCCCTCTCCTGCACCGTGCAGCTAACCTTGTGGCTAGCTGGTGCCGCTGTGCCAATCAGGCATGATACGTGCGTAGCATGGGGGGCTGAGAAGCTTATTTGGAAGATGTTACTACTGGCTGGTTGGCTCAAACACTTGCCTTTGCATGCCGTTTCTGCAACTCCTTAACTTTTCCGTAATGGAGAAGTGATTTCCCATGGCCTGGGGCCACACTGCATTAGAATATGCCAGTTTATAACGTATTACAGAGATTTGTTCTGGATCCTCTTCATTCATTTCCCGCCTTGCTGTAGCTCAGCCTGAGATGTAGCCTCAAGCCCACGACCGTGGGTTTGGGTGTGCTCAGGTGCGCCTCCCTCCCTCCGGCAGCCTGCACCAAGCCATAGCTAGCTAACGCTGTTCTATTCAATTTTGCATTATCTGGGTGTATAATTGCAGCTGGACTAATCACTAAGGTGTTAACTGCGTGTCAACAACCCACAGTTTCGCATGTTACAGTTGGCATGGGAGTACAAGGCAGGCGCTAAGCCGTATGTATCAAGACTGGCAGGCAGCAAAAGAAAGCTGCAAAAAGGCTAGATTTTGATGTATCAAGGAAGGGTGGTGTTCGTGTGCAGAATTTCAATTGCTTGTGACCAGTGGTCAGAGGCTCTAACCCGCAGCAGGGCGCATTTCGTTCGACAGCCGCTTGTTTCTTCATATATTTTTTAA
This sequence comes from Eimeria falciformis, assembly GCA_002271815.1. NCBI lineage: Eukaryota > Apicomplexa > Conoidasida > Eucoccidiorida > Eimeriidae > Eimeria > Eimeria falciformis. Next base: position 113,492 of record NPHX01000468.1, read on the forward strand.
AAATCTTTTTAATTTAAATACTTAAACACACAACACGCTAAGGAAACAGATGCAGGAAGACTCCGTTGGAAGGCGCCCCAGCAAGTGCTCCCAACCCACCTGAGCACCCAGCAGTACCAGCGACCCATGCGCTGCCCCCACTGAAATACAGCTCAGACATTTGCCTGACAAGTTTAATTTGCGTTTTCTTTGTGTTTTAATAATTATTGGCGTTTTAAAGTCCCTCAGTAGACAGAGGTTCCCTGCCTGGCCTTGTTGCTCTGCGTAGCTAGAAGAGCTACGCCCTGCCCAGGCATCAAAACGCCCTCGCCTTGCAACTTTTTCATACTTTTCTTTGACTTTACCCCTTTTTGGATATAAATTTTTCCTGTGGAAAGCTTGGCGTTTCCGTTGCTTTTACTTGCAGCATTTTAGCGGCTGGGCGAGGTCACCTGAGGGTGGTGTGGTTGTGTGGCGTCCCATCCCAACTTCTGCCTTTTCTTTATTTGAAAAGGAAAGAGACTATTTTTTGTTGTGTTAATTTTTAGAGCCCGTGTGTCACCTCCTGACAAGTATGGGGCTGAATAGCAAACGCCACGCTGGCCGCAAACCCCAGTTCCTCTCGTGCGTGGGGGAGCATCAGGGGGAAACAGACAAGGGAGTAGCGGTCTCTGGTGCTTGCTACAGACTCCACAGCACAGCCGAAAGTTTTTCTGGCTTTGCCGGGCGGGCAGCTCCTGCCGGTGAGGCTAGCAGCAGGCCATCTGCTGCAGAAGTTGTTGTTTTTTCCGTAATCTCTCTTTATTGCGCTGAACGCGTAAAGATGGGCATAGTTGTGTATTTAGCATAATAAAAAATAGAACTATAAATAAAAGCAGAGCATTCCTCTCCCCACCTCATGTGCTGCTAAAACACCTAGAAGTAAAAGCCCCCCCAATCTATCTGCTTTTGTCTTGTGCAGCTCAGCAGCAACAGGACGAGGCAGCCCCCGAGACAAACGCCTTAGAAGCTCTCAGGCAAGGGCAGCGGCAAGCTGAAGATGAACAGTTTGGGGACTGGCACAGACAGCACCAACAAGCACTATTGGAGCAGCAGCAAGGACAGCATCTGCTGCAGCAGCAGCAGTGGCAGCACTGGCAGCAGCAGCAGCAGCAGTGGCAGCAGCAGCAGCAGCAGGAGTGGCAGCAGCAGTGGCTACAGCACACGGTCCCAGGGGAGTTGCAGCGCATATGGCGAAGGCCCGTGGGTCCTCAGAGGGGCCAGCAAAAGCAGCGGCAGCATCAAACTTGGCAGCAGGCGTGGCAGCAGCAGCAGCAGCAATGGCAGCAGCAGGCACTGCGTCCTCCGTGGATGGTAGCCCAAGATTCTGCAAATGAAATCACCAGGCTGTCTCAGGAAGAGGAGCAGTGGCAGCAGCAGCAGCAGCAGGAGGAGCAGGAGCAGGAGCAGGAGCAGCAGCAGCAGGAGCCGCAGCAGGAGCAGCAGGAGCAGCAGCAGGGGCCTCTCATAATGGACTGTCCCATAGGGAATGCCTTCTGCCCCACGCCCAGCTGCCCGAGCGTTTTGGAGGAAATCGAAGAAGATAGCGGCGCTCAGCCCCTCACCCCCTCCCGCTTTCAGCATCAAGTGCAGCATGCCTTTTATAACAAAATGTTGGAGTGCATGCAGCAAAAGCCCCATGGCAACAACGAGGAAGGACGGACTTCGCCGAGGGGAGAGGCCCCTAGGCAAAACACTGCAACCGTGCAGCAGGTGAGGCCTGCTCAGCGCTGTGCCAGCTAGGGTTTAGGGTTTAGGGTCTCGGGTGTGCAATACACACTACTACTACGCATGGCCTGGGGCTGGCACCACGTGCTGCATGCATCTGCTGTTGTTCCTGCTGCTGCACAGACTCATCTCGCCAATCCCTGCGGGGATTTCCTTAGTGCTCACATTTGCCCCTGAGCGTCTCCTCAGGCCCCTCCTCCGGGGTCCACAGAAGGGCCGCAGCCGCAGCAGCAGCAGCAGCAGCAGCAACATCAGCAACAGCAGCAGCAGCAGCAGCAGCAGCAGCAACAGCAGGCCCTGACAACGGCCTTCAGCACCCTCCAAGAGTGTCTCCATCTCCAGCGCATTGCGATTCAGCAGCTGCCGAAGCAGCAGCATCTATCTCAGCGGCTAAAGCGTATGCAGCAGGTGCAGCAGAGGAAGCGGTGGTGGCGCCAGCAGCAGCAGCAGCAGCAGCAGCTGCCGCCGTTAAACGGAATATTTCCTGAAGGTTTGGAAATAGCCGGCAGCTACGCTGTGCCTCCCGTAGGCCAGGGGTGGGTGAGGGCCGAAGTGGAAGTTGACATCCAGCAATATCTGCAGTGTATGGGCAGCAGCTCGGATTTGATGTGTCCAGTGGTCATGCCGTTCTACTTTAGAGACACCCGAGCACGCAGCCTCTGTCTCTCCGAGGTATTGGCGGCAGAATACAGGAGACAGCGGCTGCAGGCCAGTGGCTTTGACACGTCTTCTCTCCCTGTGCACGCATACAAAGTGATGCATCCCCGCCTGTCTCTGCCGGGTCTACGTACCCCCGAGGCTCTGCCGGCTAAAGCCTGGTTGGAGCAGCGGCAGTACGGAGTGCATGAGGCCCCTAGTGGGCCCATTGACACGGGGGCCCCCGGTGCTTGGGAGAGGCTGGCCGGGCCCCAGAGGCCCCTCACAGTTGTTAGACTAGAGCCACACGGATGCGTAGAGGAGACCCGCCATCGCATTCAACAAATGAATGCCTTCCTCCACAAACGAATCTTCCGCATACAAACGGGCATGCCGACACGCAGCTAATAGGAGCAACACTCCAGCCACCTTGCTTTTCGTGCTGCTGCTGCTGCAGTCTGCTTTGGAGAGATCAGGCGCGGCTTGTGCTGCTGCCTGAGACCTCCTCAGACGTCCCACACTTGAGAACGCATTTGTCTCTGCATCCCCCTTGCGTGTTAAGGCTTTTAAAATGCGGTTTGCCCCAAGAGCAGAACGGAGAGTTTTGAAGAGCGACCTCAGCGAGGCCAACTCGAAAAATAAGTCGGGGAGTACAAATACACTCCCCGAACACACCCACCAATTGCAGCCATGCACTACTCTAGCGCATGCAGCAGTTTAGGGTGTACAGACAGCACATTGGGCTGTGCGTGCAGCAGATTGGGGTGAACATGCACCGGCTTGCATGCAAAAGTTTGAGGTACATGCAGTTTGAGGTGCACTGGCAGCAAATTGGGGTGTTAATGCAGCATGCTGGGGTGTACATGCGGACGTTTATGGCGTGAACACAGCAGCACAGCGGAGGGCCCGAAGTACACTGGAGGCCTTCGGGCGGCTGCACAAGAGTGAGTGCATGCAGCAGCTAAACAAGAAGGTGCATTTCTTTGAAAATATCTGCAGAAGAGAAAATACGGAAGAAAGTTTCAACACAGAATTGGAGCACGTGAAGATCCAGACAGAAACTCTCCCCAGCGGCAACAGCCATGGGGTCCTTGCCGCTGCAAGTGAGAGTACCGCATGCAGAGGCAGTAACAAGGCGGGAGACAGCTTTGCTTGTTTTATCGCTATCTGCCATAAACAGAACATGCCGCGCCACCTGCTGCAGCACCCACTCCTGCTGCTCCTCCTCTGTACACCCCAGGCCTAACAAGTTTCTTGCTGACTGGCTTCCTGTTGCTGCCAGTTCAGCGTCCGCAGCAGCAGCTGCCGCCGCTGCCGATGTCTGTTCGTGTTGGGTCTGTTTCTTTTTTGTCTTTTGAGGGGTAAGGGTGTAAGAGTTCCACCGCAGCCCCATGCCGCTCGGGGTGCAGAAGGTCTCCCATGCCTCCCGATGCTGTGTGGGGACCGGCTGCTGCTCCTCTGGCTGCTGTTCCTGCTGCTCTGGCTGCTGCGCCTTCTGTTGCTGCTCCTGCTGCCGGTCTTGCTGTAATCTCAGTACCAAAGCCGCTGTAGGGGGCACTTTAATTGGGGCTGGTCTGGGGTACATTTTCTTATATCTGTGAACAATAGCGCTGGTCTCGATGGGCTGGGAAGCACACGAGTCCGGCCTCAAAAGAGGCAGCCACTCCACAGGAGATAACACCGCCGTGGCTGTGCCCACAACCAGAGATAGGCCCCGAGACACCCAATCCACAGACAGGAGACAGGGCAGGGCAGCCTGCAGCTCCTCCACTGAGACCAGCCGGCTTAGCAGGTAGTCCTGAGAAAGACAGAGACAAGAAGGCGCATAAAAGCCACTTGGCTAATCCCACTTTCAACACACAGGGGGATATGAGGCCCTGCGTCGGAGGACTTGGGGTGTTTGCAGGCTCTTTGCATGCACCCCTTAGCCCCTCCGGCAACGGCACGGAAAGCGCAAATAAACACAACGCTTTGCTAGGGAGAAGGGCCTGGCAGAAGACATTTCCTCGTGTCTGTACAGCGCAGCATCTCGTGCCTACTTGCGCTAAGTGCCAGCAAGGCACAAGGTTCTTTCTCCCCTCTGGAGGGCGACTGGGAGCCGCGGCCTTCGGATGGCCTCGCTGCTGCTGCGTTCGTCTGGTGGTGCTGCTCTGACGGGACACCGAGCTTGTCCTGCTGTTGGAGTTGCTGCCGTTGCCGTTTCTGCCTCGGTTAAAAGGGGCAGCAGTGTAAACAGAAGCCTCCATCTCCCCAGCCCGCAGCAGCAGAGGGGAGCCTGAGAGAAGGCGCTGAGCCGCGCTTGTTTGATCTCCAGTAGTCTGCCTTTCCGGTCCCTCCTCGCTCTTGTTAGTTGCTGCTGCAGCACTTGCTGCTGCTGCTGCTGCTGCGGTGTCACTACAGGAAGTTTTCACCCGAAAGGCAGGGAAGGCCGCGAGCACGTCGAAGCCGAAGATGAGGCACAGCAGCAAGGCAGCCTGGCAAAGCAGCACTGCCTCTTGCTTAGCAACGCAGGGGTCTGTCTGTCTCTTCCTCTGCGCGGGTCCCCTGGCCTCCATGCTGGCGTGAGCCTCAGAGACAGGCTGCCGAGGAGAAACGACGGAGGGCGCTGCTGGCGGGCTCAGCAAGGCAGAGGCAAAATTTGGTGGGGGTGTCTGGAGCCGGCTGGCCGGGGGCAGGCGATCATGTGTCAGCTGAGGCACGCAGAAAACAGGAGAAAATAAAAAACAAGCCTCCATTGCCCGTGTGCTCGCGGAGCCTTCAAAGGCCAGCTAGCTTCGCACCCCAGCAGCTCCTTGCCAACATACGCCGACAGGAGGAGAGAGGCGATAGCCGTGAGGAGACAGGAGACGGCCGTGAAGAGACAGGAGACAGCAGTGGGGAGACACTTACGGGCCACTCGGGAAGGTTAAAGGGGAGATATTCGAATGCGAGCACAAAGCCTCTCTTCGTGACGCCCTGAGGCAGCACCTTCCGCATGGCCAGGCGCTGTTTAGGATGTGCGATTTGATCGGCAAGGGAGATGGCCAGGGCTGTCTCCTTCTTGTCTGCTGCGTTCAACTCCTCAGCCCACCAGCCCAAACTCTCGATGGCAAAGAGGAAACTCCCATAACTCATGTAGTTGTCCAGGCTGTCGCATGCAGACGCCGCTCCCGTAGAGCCGCCATCCACCAGCTGCTTGCTTGCCGCCTTCAGCGCGTCAAACACGAGGCCCAAATCCAAGGGGACGGGCCGCACGCGCTGAGAACCGGCAGACAGCACGCCGAGGAGACAAGGCCAGATACCAATACTAACAGAGACACTTCGAATGGAGGCAGGCCGAGGGACAGAATGCGCAACTAGAGATACCCTAGCTTCTGCAACAGCTGGATCTATTGCCGCCGCAGCAGCAGCTGCTGCTGCTCTTGCTGCTGCTGCTGCTTCTGCCGTGGCTAGTGGTGCTGGGAAGTGGTAATGGAAAAGAAGGCTTGCTTACCTCGAGGTTTTCTTTGACCCTTCTGAGCGAATTTTGAATTCTCCTTTTTTCCAACGCCCTGGCGACATCAGGGGCCTGAGGAACTCCCAAGCGGTAGCAATGCTCAAAGACTTGCCTAGGCAAAGTCGAGCTAATAACTTGCTGCAGCAATTGGATCTGCACTTTGACCGCCGAGCCATACACATCGGTCAGGTTCGATTCCTGGGTGTCGCACCTCTGCAGCAATGTTCCCCTGGAGACGAAAACATGCCCGTCAAAAGCAAATGGCTTCCTAAGTTTGTCTTTAGACTGCTCCGGGGTGTGTGAACTTCCAGGGTTGCTGGCATCGAGGCTGCCTTTCTCTGGCACATCCACTGAGGGAGGCAACTCGAAGTCCACCCAGCCGCCCTGTGCCTTTTCTTTTCCCTGGGACAGCTGCAGCTTAGCGAGGTGGAAATCAAGCTGCTGCTCACGCAGCTCAACTGCTGCAGGGTGAGGAGCGGGAGCCCAGCGGCGAGGGAGAGGCACCAGCTTGGTGGTACTGGGGCCGTTCGTGCTCTTTCGGCTGCTTCCACTGACTGCATTCACAACCTGCGGTGTATGCGGCCGCGAGGTGCGCGGAGAAGACACCTTTGTCTCCGGGCTCTGACCGGCAGCAAGCCAGGCAGAAGCCCTTGTGGGAGCGCACAGGCTTGGGGGCATCGTCTTGCACACAGCTTCCTGCCTTGCACTATCCCCCCTGTCTTCCTAGAGTGAGGCACCTGCGCATGCCGTAGTGGCTAAGAAATTTAGATGCAAGAGGCCCTAGAAAGGGAAGAGACAAAGAGAAGGCACACAGGCATAGGGTAACCCTGCAGATGGGAGAGGTAGACTGACCGCCCAGAGAGGTTTCAGGACAGTAAAAAAAGGGGCTTGACGTCAAACAGACTTTTAAAGATTAATCAAAAACTTATTTCAGTGGAAAAGCTCTCCAAACGCGCTGAACGGGTGGGCCTTAGGCCTTCAGTGACAGCACCCAAAAAGCGTGGCAATCCTTGGGGACATAAGTGTATCGGTAATGGCGACTTCCTCTTGCCATCCAACCGAAAGGCCTTTAATCCTAAATTGCATTAAATAGGATGATAATAAAGTGGTGGGTTAGCGGCTCCCAAACCACAACAGACCAGCGGCTCTGCTGCTCGCTACCGGCCTCCCTGTAGGCTGCCGCTTTGTGCCTTCTTGTTTTCGTGGGGTCGGCTGGCTCCGTTTAGTGCATGGATTAAAGAGTTAAAGCAAAGCAAATGAAAATCTACGCATGACAAATATAAAGAGAATCTTTTCCAACGGAGATACGCATACCCGTCTTCTGCTGGAGTCTGGGTATCTCGCATGCTGGCTAGAGGAGGGGCAGACAAGAGCGAACGTTCTTACAGAGTCAAAAACGCGGGAAAAAAAGAGAATGCACAAGGTGGTGGCTGTTGCGGCGATTTTTCGGTGATAAGAGAGCTTTCGAGAGGGTGCAGCGATGTGATTTAGCTGCTGGGTTTCTCCTTTCTCAGCAAGGCCATCGGAAAGCATCCAACGGACTCCTGTTACTGCTTCCTCGAATAACGCTGGGCGTTGTGTTGCGCGGCAGGAGCAAGCTGAGACCCGCCGAAGGTCACCTAGGCTGCACCTTCTGTGGGCAGGAGAGTATTTATGCTTTTTGTGTTTCTGTGGGTGGGGACACGAGAGCAAATGCCACCGACAGCAAACAAGAGTCGGTCAGAGGCTTCTGCTGTGCTGACGGCCAGCCCCGACGTGCCAAGCGGCTCTGATGAGGGTTCGTTGCTGTTCTGCACGCAGAGTTCAGCCTACCCCTTTGCAAGAGATTGCGGGCTCCTCACCACAGCAACGGCACCAGAAACAAGACAGCCGCAATTTCTCTTTAGCGTTAGCTGTGGGCTCGAAAGCGAGTAAAGTGTGGGAGAAGCCACGCCTTTCGAGGCACAGGCAGCTGCCCAGAGACGCCAGCCCGTACAAATCCATTGCTCACTGTTTCGCACTTGGGCCACGGCTGCAACACAAACGGCTCCCTAAGGCGCTAATAGCTAGCTGCGTAGGTGCTACTGCTGCTTCCTCCTCTCTAATGGTTAGAGGCTTCCTCGTCTGCAGTTCACCCAGGAGCACTGCTGCTTTAGGCAGCACCTCAAATTGCTTAAGCTCAAACTAGCGTAGCATTTATCAGGCCGAAGGCTCAGGCCTCAGCCTGAGGCTTAAATTGCATGCGGGAGTAGCGGGAACGTGGTTGTTGTGGAGACGCCTTGGCGACTCTTCGGGCGTTCCTTTTCCAGTTTTAGCGAGCGCATCCGTCAGCAGGCTGTCTGCTGAAAAGTTTGCTTCGGAATCCACTGAGAGGCTTGGAGCAGACTGGAGGTTTTTAAGGGCTGCTCTTGTTTGGTGGCCTTGGCGCTAAGGCGCTGTTTAGGGGGAGAGCATCATCGCTCTGCCGATGCTGCTTCCCTCGCTTGGTGGCATGCGAGCAGCAAGGGGCGGCCTAGCCACTCTAAAGGTTACTATTCAAGTGGCTCTGCACTGGAGGGTCGCTCTTCTGTGGCAGAGTGTCTCCTCTTTGGCTCGCTGCGTCGGCCTGTCAGAGACAAAAGATCTACTGTCTCCAACCACCCGAGAGCAGAGAGCGAAAAGAGGGCGAAAACCGCGTGGGCTTCTGCCTCGGCTGGCAACCCCAGCTGTGCAGCAAACGCGCTGGTCCACTGGGAAGCACGAAGGTCTCTAAGTGTCTCTAAGGGGACAAAGGAGACAGATTCTCACGCAAACAGCCAGCACCACAAGAGACAGACATTCCACCGTAAGGGAAAAGGAAAAAGGAGACACTTTGCCTCATAAGGCAAGGGAGACTCTGCCTCAGAAGACAAGGAGACACTCTGCCTTGGAAGACAAGGCCAGCAGGGAAGGAGAGATAAGGGAATAATAAGGAGGACGGAGAGACCTGCAGAGAGGAAAGGAGACAGAATGAGACAAGAGGAGACAAGAGGAGACAAAAGGAGACAAAAGGAGACAAGAGAAGACAGAAGGAGACAAGAGAAGACAGAATGAGACAGAATGAGACAGAAAGAGACAGAAGGAGACAAAGGGACACAGGTTGACTAGACCCTCGTAAAAGCGTTTTTGCCGTAGCGCCTAAAAACGCAGCCGAGAAAGGCGCAGAGGGAAACACGCGAGGGAGGAACCCAGAGAGGGAGCTCTGACCGCCTTGAAGTGCAACAAAATTGTTCTCTTTCTTTGCTGCTGCCTGATGCAGCTGCGTCTGTCTCTCTCAGCCCTGAGCCTAGGGCTGCAGGACCTAATAGGCAGACGGGCTCAGGGAGATCAGGGAGAGGGAAACCCCCGCCTGCATCTCTGTAGGCTACAAAACAAAAAACGCGCCTTGAAGAGACAGCGGCATTTCAACGCCTAAAGCTGCAAAGAGGCTGGGCACCCAGAAAAGAAAGGGACAAAGACAGAAGGGACAGCCGCATGCACAGACCGGGCGTTGCTGCTCTTCCTCCTCCCACTGCAGTTTCGCTGCATGCGTTTGCTGCAAGCCCCAAGAGCTTCAAAAGGCAACAAACGCGCCTCATGCTAGCGAGCTGCTGCCTTCTGAGGCAATCCAACTTGGCTAGTGTGAGGAAACGAGCGCATGCATGCGTGCTGTGAGAAAAGCAGCCGAGGAATGTCTCCCCCTGGCTGACAAGAGCGCTGAGCCGCCAGCCAAGGGCTGGGCCTTCCTACTTTCCCTGTGGAGACAGTAGAGGAGGAGACACTGCGCATCTCAGCAGTCTCCCCCTTTCCCAGTAAAACATCATTGGCGTTACAATGTTGTGAGGATCGCTGCTGCTCCCTTCACTCTCCTCCCTTCCCTGCCTCGTCACTCCAGGGAACTCCCAGTGCAGCTGCCGCCTCGCTCCAGCATAAGGCTTATCTTTATTTGAACAAACTGCAGGAAATTTACTGCTATTGACAGCCGAGAGCCTCTAGTGCTACTGACAGCCGACACTGTATGACGGTTTATGGTGAGTCTTCGCTGTGAGGCAAGCGCTCTATTATCTATTTATTTGCGTTTGCTGGTGAGCCGTTGCTGCTCCCGAATTGCAGGTATAATCTCACAGCCAAGGTTATGGCGGCCTATCAAAGGGCTCTTTCCTCCTGGGGCAGCAGCCAGCTGGATGAGGCAGAAACACACCCTAAGCAAGCCTCTCTGGAGGGCCAAGGGCCAATCCAGTGAGCCGTCGAGATATCTCCCGAGCATTCTCAGGCCCTGGAATTAAAGAACAGCAGGAAAACATTAACAGCAGCAGCAGCAGCAGCAACAACAACAACAGCAGCAGCAGCCAGGGACCACCGGTGAAAGATGCTAAAGGCTACACTGTGCTAAGCACCCCTTCAGTCGCGTATTTCTGTGTGCTCTTGAAGCGGCTCGTCTATTACATGAAGCAACGAAAAACAAAACAAAATGAACAATTTCAAAAAGACAGCAGAAGAAGACGCAACGAGCAGAAAAAGGCTACACAAGCGCTCAAGTGTACACAGATGAGGCACTGTTGCCCTGCTGCTGCTGCTGCTGCTGCTGCTGCTGGGTTGCTACGGAAGCATCAACGAACAGCGCAGAAAAAGTATAGAAGCAAGAATAACACATTTGATTCACAGATACTGCAGCAGCGAGAGACAGCCAAGCCTTGTGGAGGAGTTCTGGTGTTGTGTCGGCGGTTGTATGGGGGGCCGCTGAGGTAGCAGCAGCAACCAAAAGCCTCATCCTCTTATATTTATTATTCTCCTTGCATTTAAATTCATGGCTTTTTCCTTTCTTTGATTTCCTTCCCGGTATGTTATGCCTAGGCCCATGGGGGACAAGCGCTGCCGACTCAACAGCCTCAAGGGTTTAGGGTTTAGCGTTTAGAGTCTACGGTTTACGGGTTGGGTTTGTGTCTCCCCTCCTCGCACTTGAAAAGCCGCAACAAAAAAGAAAAGAGTTGTCTCTTGGGTTTCATGGCTGCCCGACACCTTAGCTGCTCTTTGGTCTGCCTCTGCTCCTGGCTAATGGCCTTCATTTCTAGGGGCCAGAGAAGAAATTCCCCAGCTGTTTAGCGCTGCCTCAGCAGCAGCAGCAGCAGCAGGAAGGTTACTTGAATGGGTTACGGGAGAGCAGAGGTAGGCCCGTATTGGGAGCAGCAAGAGGCTCAGCTGCCTCAGGCTCAGCTGCCTCAGGCTCAGCAAGAGGCTCAGCTGCCTCAGGTTCAGCTGTCTCAGCTGCCTCAGACTCAGTTGTCTCATTTGTTTCAGGCTCAGCTGCCTCAGGCTCAGCTGCCTCAGGCTCAGCTGTCTCAAGCTCAGTACGCCCAGGATGACTGGGAGATGCCCGTTAGCAGCGACTATAGCAATGGCTCTTTCTGTGAGGAGGCCCTCCGTAGAAGAAGTTCCCTAGACGATTCCGATGGGAGGGCCTCCATACACTCGCAACCGACCCTTACGGTCTCGTCGCTAATGGCAGAAGGCCCCCAACACATGCTCTGCAGCAGCCGCACCATATGGGCAGGTGCATGCGACACAGCCAGAGCCAAGCTGGAAGGTGCTGAAGAAGTCATCAGCATCAGCAGCAGCAGCAGCAGCAGCAGCAGCAGACGCAACCACGCAGCACCAGCAAACCTGGGGAGCAGCAGCTACAAAAACGGTTTGCTGCAGCACAAAAGGCGCAAGGGGCCACCAAAGGGGACAATGAAAAAAGCCTCACCTCAATCCCAAGACCCCAATGACTTCTTCTACTCTGAGGACTACCCGCCAGCAGCAGCAGCAGCAGCAGCAGAAGCACCAGCAGCAGCAGCAACAACAGCAACAGCACAGCAGCAAAGCGTTGGCAACGATCCCGCCCTTGTTGCTTTCCCTATAGACGACAGCCACGTTGAGCCCACGCTGCTCCCAGGTTTTCAGCAGCAGCAGCAGCAGCAGCAGCAAAATCTTGTAAGGCAGCAGCAGCAGCAGCAGCCGCAGCAGCAAAAGGGCTCTGCCATCGGAGACACCACATCGAGAGGCAGCAGCAGCGTTAACACAACGGCCCCTTCCCTGGCTGAGGCCTTGGGAGCTCCCACTGAAGCTGCAGCAGCAGCAGCAACAACAACCGCAACAACAACAACAGCAGGATGGCAGCAACCTCAGGCCAGCAGCAAGAACGCATTGGGGGGCCCCCAGGAGGCTGCGGGGCCCCTGGGGGCCAAAGGGCCCTCCACCTTTCGGCTCGACTCTGAGGACAGCAGCAGCGACCAGCAAGACAAGCCACGAAAACCTGTAAACCCTAAACCCTAAGAATCTACGCAAACCCGTAAACCCTAAACCCTAAACCCCAAGTGGTTGTCAAGGTGAGGAACTGCCTACAAACGGAATTGCGCATGCTGCCAAGCATTTCGCTGCTGCTGCTGCTGCTGCTACAGCTTTTGCTGCTGCTGCTGCTTGAGTCAGCGTCTACTACTACTGCTGTTGCTGCTGCTGCTGCTGTCTCTGCTGCAGCCAACTGCCTCGTGCGCCCTGTTGCCAAGGGGCCGCGTTGCTGCGCTGCGGCAGAGGCTGGAGAGGAGAGTCGAAAGGAGACGCCGCTGGAAGCCGGTGAGGTTTTTAAGTGTCTCCTCTTGTCTGAATTTTAGCTGTCTCTGATCTTTACACACGCGCTGTCTCCTCCCTAACTTGCACAGAGACGGACACGTGCCTTCTGCTGTCTCCTGCGACTGCAGGCCAAGCTTGTCTCCTCTTGGGCGAAAGAAGGAGGTACGCAGCAGCAGCAGCAGCAGCAACAGCAGCAGCAGCAGCAGTGTAGGCTCTTCGCGGCTTAGAGGCCCCTCGGCTAGAGAGGCCCTCGTTTGGGGGCCTCCCGGCTTCGTGTAAACACCCCGAGTTGCCTGTGCGGGTTGGTGCTGCATGCAGGGTCTCTCTCTACGCGCCGTAGCTCTAGGAATCCTAATAGCAGCAGGTCGCACCGGCAGCAGCACAGTGCAGCAGCAGCAGCAGCAGCAGCAAGTAGTGGAGGTTCGAAGCGACATTCAGCTGCTGCTTTCTGGTCTGGAGGAGGAAACACTCCCACGTCGTCTGCCACAGACACAGCAACAGCTCCTCCAGCTACTGCTGTGCTGGCTCCAGCGGCAGCAGCAGCAAGAGCAGCAGCAGCAGCAGCAGCAACTGCAACGGCAGCAGCAGCAGCAGCAGCAGCAGCAGCAGCAGCAGCAGCA
>NPHX01000468.1:126696-136875 GCA_002271815.1 Eimeria falciformis
GCCGGCTGTATGGACACCGCACGGTTCGAAGCTGTGTGAGCCGCCGCACGGCAGCAGCAGCAGCAGGAGCAGTAGCAGGACCACCAGCAGCAGCAGCAGCAGCAGGGCCTGAAGCATCAGAAGCAGCAGCAGCACCTAAGGTCAGGGTCTCCCAGAGGAAGTCGGGGGCTCGTCTCCGAGGCAAGAAGGCCTGCGCTCCCCCAGGCTCGGTCAAGGCAGCCCTGCAGATGAGGCCTCGCTCTTTGGGGTTTCCTTTTAAGGCATCGCATGCAGCAGGAGAAAGCCGTAGCACCAGTTGCAAGCCTGCACCAGGCAGCAGCAACAACGAGCTCAGCAGCAGAAACGGCAAAGCGAAGAGAGGGAGACGCCTTGCCCGCAGAGCTTATGCGGCCCCAGTGACGGAGGCCTCCCAAAAAGGCACTTGCCCTCCTGCTGCTGCTGCTGCTGCTGCTGCTGCACCTGGCGGTGCTGTAGTCCTCCGCAGGGTGCAACGCAGCAGCAGCAGCAGCTTCTCGCAGCAGCAGCAAGAACAGCAGCAGCAAGAACAGCAGCAGCAAGAACAGCAGCAGCAAGAACAGCAGCGGAGGCCTGCGTGTGTGCCCCAACTGGATCTCAGCAAGCTGCAGCGAGAGGCCGCCGAGGAAACCGAGGGCCCTCTGCGCCTGCAGCCGGAGGGCCGCAGCAGCAGATCAAGCAGCGGAAGCAGCTGCTGCAGCAGAAGCCTGCGGCAGATGCAGCAGCTGCAGCAGCAGAGCGAGAGCAGCACGAGGAGACAGAGCGCAGACAGTCTTTTTGAGGGCAGGAGACCCGCTGTCCCCCTCACCTCCCGAGTGGTCCGCTGCACCCAGGCCCTTTTCACTGCCCGCGTATGCACTGCCCTGACCCTCTCGCAGCAGCAGCAGCAGCAGCAGCAGCAGCAGCAGCTGGAGAAAATCGTTCAAGCAGCAGACGCACCCTTCAGGCCCCCTAAGGAAGCGCCAAAGGAAAGCAGCAGCAGCAGCAGCAGCAATGCAGCTGCTACAGGGGAGACAAACGGAGACGCGCCCCGGGAGGAGCGTCTCAATTCGCTGCAGCAGCAGCAGCAGCAGCAGCGGCAAGAGGAACAACGGCAGCAACAGGAAGGGGACCCTAAGGCTCGACGGCCCAAAGGCCTCATGGGGCGGCTGGCTGAGGCGAGAAGGGTGCGCCTGGGAAGCTCGCCAAAGCAGCAGCAGGAGCAGCAGGAGCAACAGCAGCAGCAGCAGGAGCAGCAGCAGCAGCAGCAGCAACAGCAGGAGCAACAGCAGCAGGCGGATTCTGGGAGGAGACAGAAGGGGACAACACTCTTGGTCTGCGATTCCTCACCCCAAACTGCTATACCGAGAAGGGACGGCGCGACAGCAGCATCAGCAGCAGCGGTTGAAGGTTGCTCTGGGTGTTGTGCTACGGAGAATGAGGCAGGGGCCCCCGAGGGCCTTCCTAGCGCGTCTTCAGCGGCGCGCTCCGGCTGCTCTGAAGCCAAGGAGACCGTGCTGCTGCACATACAGCAGCAGCAGCAGCAGCAGGCGGACTCCGGGAGGAGACAGAAAGAGACAACAGAAATTAAGCCTCAAATGCGGCGGCTGCTGCGACAGCCCACAGATTGGGGCCCATCCCACTCGGGGTCCTTAAAGGGGGCCTCTGCACTCAGCGCGTTTCTTCCTGATGCTGCTGCTGCAGATGAGAAGCGGCAGCAGCAGCGCAGCGGCAGCAGCACTGCTGCCGCAGCAACCCCCTTAGACAAAGGCACCGCAGCAGTGAAGAGACAGCAGCAGCAGCAGCAGCAGCAGCAAACTGAGCATAAGTCAGCTGCAGCCAAAGGCGCTCCTGCTGCTGCTGAGGCCCTTGCCGGTGTACCAACAATTGAGGGGCCTCAACAGCATGCAGGAGGAGCGAGCAGCAGCATCGCAGTCGAAGACAGTGGAGACCAATCAACGCGCAGCAGCAGCAAGAACCATCTACAGCAGCAGGCCCTCTCTTCAGGGATTCTCTCTGCCTCGGCGTCCCGGTGTTCTGAGCCTCAAAAGGGGACAATCGCAGCGGCAAGTCACCATAAGCAACAGCAGCAGCGGAGACGCTGTGCTCGCAGGGTAGGCTCATGGGACCTTGAGGCTCCCAGCAAGAGAGTTGTCGCGGGTTTAGCTTCATTCTTTGGCCCATGAGGCCCCCAAGGGGCCCCTCTGCATTCTGCCTGTCTCCGCTAAGAGCCCTCCTTAGGGGGGACCCTTAGAGGTGCACCAGCATTCTTTAGGGGCCCCTGAAAGAGCCCCCTAGTGGCCGTGGGCCCCCCGACGCATAGGAAACCTGCCAGGGGCCCCTGCTGTAACTTTTCGTAGTTAAGCAACACAGCCAATACGCTTAGGAAACCCGTAGTGAGGGCCCCTCAATAGTTGGTAGCTAGAAAATCCGTCTCAGTCGCCTGGCAGCAGCAGCAGCAGCAGCAGCAGCAGCAGCAAGCTGGCCTCTCTAGGCAGGGGCTCGCTCGCATTTGATGAAGGGCCCTGTGGCCTCTGCCCACTGGAGGCCTCAGTGCACTGGTTTTGCTGCTCTGTCTGTCAGACAGGCTAGCAGCCAGACAGACGCTACGGACAAAGGTCTGAAGCTGCAGCCCCTGCTGTTGCATGCTATCGCAGCCCCTGCAGCAGCAGCAGCAGCAGCAGCAGCAGTGGTGACCCCTGGCAGCTTATTACTCCTATTTGAGGTCCCTCTAGCAGGGACCGTCGCTGTGCGAGGGGCCTCAGGGGAACCCACAGTGATGCCTTCTCCCTCGGCTTGCTGCCGTGTGCAGAGAAAGGCTCGCCCCCTGCCGCCTCACGAGGGCAAGAGCCCCGAGTTGAGGCCCGTTGCTGTGCCGCCTTGCTGCTGCAAATATCTAAGCAAAGACAGCCAGCAAAGTGTCTCCTTAAAATTTATGTTTGAAATTGGTTTGCCTTAGAAACAGAAAAACAAATTTAAATTTAAAAAAGTTTGCTGAGGAGTTTTCGTCTTTTCGCCGTCACCAGCGCAGCTGCCAGTGAGGAGCAGAGAGACCTTCCTCAGACACTAAACAAATCATTGCCCCCCGACATTAGGGAGGCCCCCATGCGTGCCGGGCCCCCAAATGTGCGAGGGGGGCCCCAACCTGTGCAATAGGAGCCTCCCTTAGGGGCTATTATAAGACACCCCCTTTGCGGGTATTTTGAGGGACCCCCCTGCGGAGGATTTATAGGGGGCCCCCTGGAGAGGGTTCCAGGGGCCCCTCTGTTTGGTTGGGAGGTGCTAGAGGAGAACCTTGGCCATAAGCTTTGCGTTGTGTCGAATGTCAAACGGCACGGGGCCCTCAATGGGGCCCTGTTTAAGTTTGTTTTTCGCTATTAAAACGCATGCATTGTCTCCGAAAGAAATGTAGGATCCGTCTTTTCTTCTTTTCTCCTTCCGCGACCTCACAATAAGGCCCAAGGGCATTTTCTGCTGTTGCTGCTGCTGCTGCTGTTTGTCTCTGACAGAGAGACGCACTCTGTCTCCCGGCCCTCCCCCCCCGTGTCTCCTGTTCCCTAGCCCAATGATGCATGCCTTAAGGACGCCAGCCCCATCGCAGCAGCGCACTATTGACTGCTTCTGCAAACCCAGCAGCAAAGGGGAGAGCAAGAAAAGACCCATTCCAACAACACCTGCTGTTCCTACGTTAATTTAGCTGCTAGGCAAGCTGCTGCTGCAGCAGCAGACGCAGAAACTGCGTGTACAGAGACTCGAGAAAAGGCTCGTTTTGATTCTGCTGCTGCTGCTGCTGCAGAGAGGGGAGAAGAGAGCAGGACAGCAGCAGCAGCAGCAGCAAAACAGCTGAGCGCAGCAGCAGCTGCTACAAAAAATAAAATAACTCAAACAAACACAATCAAACGAGGGACTTCACCCTCAGCACCTGCTCCCTGCTCCTCCCACCCTGGCCAGAATACACCGGCAGCAGCACCAGCAGCAGCACCACCACCACCAACACCACAAACAGCAAAAAATGTATCAGCAACAGAAACAGATACCCTCTTTTAATAGCGTGGTAATGAAGGGACTACTATTTACCGTCTAAAGCAGCTGATGCTGCAGCTGCTGCCCCGCTGCAGCTCCTGCCAGCGTTGTTGCTAGTGGTCTGTTGCTGCTGCTACATCTGTAGCAACATAAACAGTCTCCTTCGTGTGTACACCTGCGGCTTCTGCTTCAGCTTATAATTAATTATAATAGTATTTTGTAGCAAATGCTGCTGGTTTGTTGATTTGCTGCTGCAGCAGCAGTTAGGGATTGTTGCTGCAGCTGCTGCCACATTCTGCTGCAGCCGCACTGTGCAACATCGAAGTGCAGCAGCACCAGCAGCAGCAGCAGCAGTAGGAGCAGCACCAGCAGCAGCAAGTGCTGTCATTTGCCGCCTGCATTTCTGCAGTTTCTCAGTATAATTGGGTCTTATGTCTGTATCCTTGCCTTAGCAGCAGGTTTGCAGCCCAGCTGCTGCTACTGCCTGCTGCTGCTGCAGCAGCCGATCCCATCTCCCCTCATGAGCGCAGCAGCAGCAGCAGCAGTCCGCTGGTCTTTTGCTGCACCAGTGCAGGAGCCTACAAAATCCCACATCCTGCTGCAGCATTTGCAGTTTGCTGCATTTTAACGTTGCTGCTGCATTTCCAGCGTCGGTAGCAAATCTGCTGTATAGCCAGAGCAGCAGCAGCAGCAACTGCAGCAGTAGCCTCTGTGCAGTTGCCCCACCCACTATGGCAGCAGCAGCAGATCCTGCACCTTGTGCTGCCCAGCAGCTGCAGCAGTTGCTGCTGCAAGAGCTTCCTGTCTCCTCTGCTGCTACGGAGCAGCAGCAGGGGCCTCATGTTGGCTGGTCTTTAGATGGAGAGGCTGTGGGGGCTGCAGCAGAAGCAGCCAAAAGGCTGCAGCAGCATGCGGTCAGCAGCACGGAAAGGCTTGCCACGCCTCTCTCAGTGCTCCCCTGCAGCACCCGCAGCAGCGACGGTAGCAGCGCAGCAGCAGATAGCAGCAAGAGCTGCAGCAGCAGCAGCCAACCTGTTAGCAGCCCAACTGCATCGGAAGCAGCTGCTGCAGCAGCGTCGGCAGCAGATATGGATGGAGACGAGCTGCTGCAGCAGCAGCAGCGCGGCAGCAGCAACAGCAGGCTCGCTTCCCGGAGGCCTATGCAACTGCAGGCTGCTGCTGCTTCTGCTGCTGCTGCTTCTGCTGCTGCTGCTTCTGTCTCCTCAAGGCCGTCTCCATCTGCTGCATCTGAGGCCAGCGTTTCTTCTGCAGGCCGTGGGGCCCGCACTTCGACGCGCCCAAAGAGACAGTTAGTTAGGAGAGATGCAGGGGATTTGCTGCAGCAGCAGCAGCAAGTCTGCTCCAGCACAGGCAGCAGCACAGGCAGCAGCAGCAAACACCAGAAACGCTCGCTGCAGCACTGCCGCAGCAGACGCTCCTCCTCCCAAGATGCCCTTGCTGGTGACCCTGCTGCTGCTGCAGCTAACGGAACAGACGCAGGGGGCAGCGGCAGCAGCAGCAGCAGCGCAGCAGCAGTAGCAGCAGCAGGGCTGTCTGCTGCCTTGAAGCAGCAGCAGGAGGAGTTGCTTTTGAGACACCAGGGGATCGATCGTAGCAACACAAAGACGGAGGACTGGCTGCCAATGCGCAGCGAACGCCAGCAGCAGCAGCAGCAGCAGCCCTCTGACAACCAACTGCGACAGCTCGGCGTACACTTCAGCCGATATGATAACTCTTGGGTTGCTCGCCTGCACGTTGGTAGGCCTTCGCTGCTGCTTTTTGCTGCTGCTGCTGTTTGCTGCTGCTGTGTGCTGCTGCCATGTAGCGTTGCGCTGGGTGTCGACAGCTGCATCTGTTGCAGCATTAGGAATGTGTGTGCATCATTTGGTTTGCTGCTGCTGCTGCTGCTGCTGCTGCAGGTGGGAAGATTTTAAAGAAGTATTTTTCCTCGAAATTGTACGGCTTCGAGCGGGCGAGAGAAAAAGCGCTTCAGGCCCGCAGAGCCATGGAATCGGATTTGCTGCGCAGCCAGCGGCAGCAGCAGGAAGCAGCAGCAGCAGCAGCAGCATCAGGAGGTGGCGGCAGCAGCAGCAAAACCAGCGCCGCCGGTAGCAACAGCAACAGCGCAGCAGCAACGACACCAACGGGGTTGCTGGCAGCAACAGGAGCACCAGCAACAGCACCAGCACCTTCTCCTCCTCTGCTGTCTCCTGCTGCTGCAGAAGAGGAGACAAATCGGTCGGACGAGGGCCTCAAGAGAGGGATGTCTCTCTTTCATTCTGCTGCTGCTGCTGCTGCAATGATGCTTGCCCAGCAACAGGTGATGCAGCAGCTGCTGCTGCTGCAAATGCACTCATCAGCAACGGCAGCAGCTGCTGCGCAACAGCAGCAGCGGCAGCGATCAGGAGACTCCCTGCTGTCGCAGGCAGAGACAGCAGGATATGCCCTTCAGCTGGAGCAGCTGCAGCGGCTGCAGCAGCTGCAGCAGCTGCAGCAGCTGCATCAGCAGCAGTTCGCCACAACATTTTTACTTGCTGCTACGGGCAGTATTACAGATGGAAATACCAGCAACCTGCCTACCCCCAGCAGCAGCAGCACCCCAGGTGGCAGCAGCAGCAGCAGCAGCAGCAGCAGCAGTTGCTGCTGCTGGGGCAGTACAGATGTGTGTGGGGCTCCTCTTTGCAAGCTCGAAAGACACCCGGAGGATCAGCAGCAGCAGCAGCTGCTGCTGCTGGACGGACCCAGCAGAGGCCGCGGGGGCACGAGGACGGGCTATACGTCTCCTAGTGGACTAAAGAAGACATGGAGCAGCGGCAGCGATGGTATTGTAGCAGCAGCAGCAGCAGCAGCAGGGAAGCAGCAGAATGGAGGAGCAGCTGCTGACGGCCAGCTGCTGCCGCAGCACGGGACAGAGTCTCCAATTTCGGCTGTAACGTCTCTGCTGGCATCACGAGGCGCGAAGAGCAGCAAAAACAGCAGCTGCAGCAACGGTAGCAACGGCAGCACTGGCAGCACAGGTTTTGGTAGGAGGCGTGCTGCTGCTGCACATCTGCAGCTGGAGGAGATATGCCGCAGCAGCAAAGCACCTCCCCCGCTGCAGCAGCAGGCGCTGTCTCCTGAATGCGACTCCATGTGCTCCCCAGGCGAGCTGCAGCAGCAAGTGCAGCAGCGGCTGCAGCAGCTGCTGCAGCAGCTGCAGCAAGGCCCTGATGGAGGCGCCTCCAACACAAGGCCAGCAGCAAGCATGGAACTGCAGCAGCAGCAGGAAGTTGCTGCTGCACCATCGCTGCTGCCCTGTCTGCAGGAGCTGCTGCAGTCTCTTGGTGCTGTCTCCTCCCAAGTACAGCCAGAAAATGCTGCAGCAGCTGCTGCTGCTGCGGGTTATGGGCAGCAGCAGCTGCAGCAGCAGGACGACACCGCGCGGCTGAGGGAAGCTGTGCAGCAGCTGCGGGAGGTGCAGCAGCAGCGGCTGCTGCAGGAGCAGCAGGAGCGGCAGCAGCAGCAGCAGGAGACAGGAGACAAGGCCGACATGCATCAAGATGAGGAGGAGTTGGGAGACGCTGCTGCCAACCACAACAGCAGAACCAAGAAGGCTCGTCTTCCCATGTAGCAGCAACAAGCTCTGGGGTGTCTCTCCACTCCCCCGAGCAGCAGCTGCTGCATCGGCAGCAGTTGCTGCTACAAATTATGAAGCAGCCTCGCCTTCTCACTTCCATAGCAAGGAGACAGCAGCAGCAGCAGCAGCAGCACTAGACACTCCGCGCACTACGCCCTTCTCTATGCGAGGCATCTCCAGAGCAAACGACGGGCGTTGCAGCACTGCAGCACCAGCAGCGAGTGCAGCAAGCTTTGGCATCTTTTATTGTTTTGTCTCTTTTTGCTGCAGTACCAGCAGCAGCAGCAGCGGCGGCGTTTCCTGCTGCTGCTGCCCTGTCTCTCTTAGGAAAGTAAGTTTTTTTGCTGCTGCAGCTTTTGCTGCTGCAGCTTTTGCTGCTGCAGCTTTTGCTGCTGCTGCTTTTGCTGCTGCTGCTGCAGCAAAAGCTGCACCAGAAAAGACTGCAGCAGCAGCAGCAAAAGCTGCATCAGAAAAGGCTGCAGCAGCACAAGGCTCCCCAGCTTCGTGGCATTGTTGGCGTTGGCTTCATTTTGGGTGTCTGTGCAGCAGCAGCACAAGCTATTTGATATTTCATTGAATGCACGCTGTGGCTCACTAGTTTCCTCAGCTATGCAGCAGCAGCGAATGTTGCTGCTGTTGCTGTTGTTGCTGCTGCTGCTCACTTTAACGCGCTCTTTGCAGCAGGGATTCGTGTAGAGAGGCGGTGCTGCTGTTGCTATGACTACAGCAGCAGCAGCAGCAAATGGTGGTGTCTTGAGCTCCAGGGATCGGCCAGCGGCTTGGATGCCAGCCCCGACCCCCGCCGTGTCTGTTAAGCGGTCTGTACAGACACTTTGCTGCAGCAGAAGGTAATTGCTGCAGGCAGCACGACTGGGTGCTGCATTGGTGCTTCCCTTGAGCAGCAGCTTTAAGTGTTGCTGCAGGGGCGCCGGTGATGCAGTAGGTGAAATGGACCGCTGCTCACCAGAACTGAGACACGTCCCCCATAGCTTGACATGTTTAAGCAGCGCAGTTTGCGTCGTTCGTGGTGCTGCTGTGGCCACTGCTTCTTTTGCTGCTGCTGCTACTTTTAGTGCTGCTGCCTTTTCTATTGTTGCTGCTGCTGCTGCTATTAGTGCTGCTTTTGCTGCTGCTACAATTCGCTCTGCTGCTGCTATTGATGCGGCTGGTGCTGGGCAGACAGTGCAACGTGAGCAGCAGGCTTTTCGAGGGTGGTTTCTCCAAAACAATTCAACGGCAGCGTATGCAGCAAATCCACAAACTTTTAGCTGTTGCCGCCTTAGATGTACTTTCAAGTGTACAGACACCCTACAGAGCGCCACAGCTACCCCAACCCCGAGGCCGCACCTGGTCGCTGCTGCTGCTGCAAATGGACCACAAAATACTGCTGCAGAGGACGCTCCTTCGGCAGCTTGTGTTTGCTTGTCGCCACTAGCAAGCGACCACGTACAGCTAGCTAGCTGGTTGGCTAGCTAGCTACCTAGCTAACTGGCTAGCTATATGCCTAGCTAGCCAGCTGTATATGCCTAGCTAGCTAAGGCCTTGCGCTACGCCTGGCGTTTTTTGTTCTGTTTCGCTGCGCTCCAAAGCCTCCGCTGCTGGCTGGCTTCGTTTTGCCGCTTGTTTCTGCTGCAACGTCTGGCGCTCCAGCAACAGCAGCTGCTGCAGCAGCGGCAGCAGCAGCTTCTGCTGCTGCTGCTGCTGCACCAACGAGCCTCTGGGGAGCACGAGAAGCAGACGGGGACGCGAGGGGAAAAGCTGCCGGAGTTGGAGGAGACAGATATTCCAGCAGCTGCAGCACCTCGCCCTTTTGTAGTGCTGCTGCTAGCTGCAGCAGCACGCGCTGCTGCTGCGGCTGTCCTGCTGCTGCAGCAACTGTCTCCCCGTACAAAGCCTGCTCCTCGACCCATTCCTGCTGCTGCAGCGCAGTAGCGAGCCGCAGCAAATCAGCAGCAGCAACGCGACTTCGCAGCAGCTGCAGCAGCAGAGGCCCCTGCTGCTGCAGCAGCCGCAGCTGCTCCGTGGCAACAAAGTGCAGCTGCTGAGCTGTCTCCTCTGCTGCCAGCACTAAGCCGGGAAGTGCTGCTGTAGGCAACACCTGCAGCTGCAGCAGCTGCTGCTGCTGCTGCTGAGGCAGTTGGAGCGACAGGGGCTGCTGCTGCGGCACCTGCTGCTGCTGCTGCTGCTGCTGCAAAGCTTGTTGCTGCTGCAGTGGAGGCGGTTGCTGCTGCAGGGCAGCAAGCCCCAACAGCTCCTGAAACGGGTGCAGCAGCAGCAACGGGGGTGCATGCAGCACAGCAGCCGGCGGCCCCTCCTGCTGTGTGGAGCACCTCGTGCTGCTGCTGCTGCTGCTGCTCAGCGAGCTGCTGCTGCTACTAACCCAATAAGGCCCTAGCGGTGTATGGACACCGCGGGCGCTGCTGCTGCTGGCGAGACAGCCGATAGCTGAGGGGAAGGAGATAGCAGTACTAACAAGCAGCCGGGCATACCAAATGTTAGCAGCGCAGCGGCAGCAGCAACTGGGGCGCAGCAGCAGCAGCGGCTGG
>NPHX01000468.1:166407-201435 GCA_002271815.1 Eimeria falciformis
CGGCAGCTGTCTACGCGTATCTGTGAGTTGATTCTCCTCATTTTGCAGCCCAAGTTGCTGCGCTGGGTGGTGCCTCCGGCCTCAGGCTTGTCGCTTGGCAGACAGAAGCAGCAGCAGCAGCAACAGCAGCAACAGCAGCAGCAACAGGAAGGGCTGGTGCAGCAGCTGGAAGAGTTCAGCATGCCGACGCTGACAGACTTTGGCCTTTTGTCTCCTAGAGAGGAAATAGAGACACTTTCTCCCGGAGAGAAGCAGGAGCTGCAGTACCTCGCTGAAGACGCGGGACAAACCCGAAAATTAATCCTCGACCTTCAGCAGCAGGCAAGCGCAGTCTCTGCTGTCTCCGCAGCTCCTTCTCTCCCTGACTGCAGCAATTCAACACATTTGGGGCTGTGCATGCACTTGAGGCTGTCTCCTTTGCGCCCAGCCACTCGCATTAGCTAGCCGGCATGAGACAGCAGCGAGACAGAGGAGAGGCTGGCAGAGGTTGCGGGCAGAGCAGCGGAGCCCAAACACGTTTGCAGCTGTAACAAGCTGCTGCTTCCTGTCTCCGCGCTGTCTCTGCTGCTGCTGCTGCCCTGTTGCTGCTGATTGGCTGTTAGCTGCTGCTGCTGCTGCTGCTGCTGTGTGTGGATCAGGGGCGCAGTCTGTGGAGGACAGGAGACGGCTTGGAGTGCGTGATGGATTTCGCTGTCTGCGGGGTTTTCTGCGGAGACAACCGGCGTGCTGCTGCTGCGCTGCTGCAGCGGCCAGTGCTGCGGCTGCTGCGGCGTCTCTTCCTGCAGCCTCTTGCTGCAGCAGCAAATGACGAGGTGTCTCTGGTGTCTCTGCAGCTGCAGCACGAGCTGCTCAGTATGGCCTTTAGAGGCCCCCAAGGAGCATCTGATTTATGGTCCTTGCTGGTTCAGCAGCAAGTCGGCAGCCGCAGCAGCCGCAGCAGCAGCAGCAGCAGCGACAGACGCGCAGCAGCAGCAGCAGCAAGTGGGAAGCTGGCAGCAAAAGACGCACCTTTCGTGAGAGAAGCTCTCGCAATCATTGGGCTGCTGTGTCGCCTGCATCCTGCTGCAGCTTGTGTGTACGTGGACCCTGTGGTGCTGCTGATGGAGGTGTATAGTGTTCAGCATCAGCAGCACCAGCAGCAGCAGGAGCGCGGTTTGCTGCAGGCTGCAGCAAACGCTGTGGGCGTGCTGCTGGATGTACACTCACCGTTAGAGGTTTCAATATTGGAGTGCTGCGGCACTTTGTGCTGTTGGGGTGGAATCGCTGCAGCACAGCGTCTCCGCAGCAGCCTGCAGTCTCTCCCTGCTCTTCAGTTGGGTCGTTTGCTGCTGCTGCTGCTGCACCAGCTGGAGGCTGCGGTGCGGGGTCAATACACCGCGTTGCCGCAGCAGCAGCAGGTGCTTTATGACGAAGGCAGAGTTGGCCTTACAGCAGCAGCAGGGCCAGTTGGTGGCCTGCTGCTGCCTGGTGCTGCTGGCTACTCAGCAGATACAGCGGAGGGGACTGTCTCCTCTGTTTTGGATGCGGGAGGCGCATACCCAGTGGGGTTGCTTGCAGGGTTTGATGCTGCTTTGTCGGCTTTAGCGGGTTGCTGCAGCTCATGGCTGTTAGTGTCTCTGCCGCTGTCTCCTCCTCTCATCTCTGAAAAACTCTCTTGGGCCCCCAGCAGCAGAGCCTCCGACAGCCCCAACAGCAGCCCTTACCCCCGCTTTCGGCATGCACTGGATCTTGTGCATGCTGTGCTGCACTTGGGGTCGTCTACAAACCGTATCCAGCTAGCTGCAGTTAAGGCCTCTTGCCTTGAATTGCTTTCTCAAGGCCTCGTACGGAATGCAGCAAACGCGATGGCGGTGCTGCTGCAGCTTGCTGCCTTGATCGATTCTCTTCGGGCAGACTTTGCTGCTGCTGCTGCTGCAGGAGACGCAGCAAGGTTGCTGCTAGCCTTTTTTTCTTGTATTGCTTTGCTGCTGCAGCGCGTGGGGCTGCGGCGGCGGTTTGATGCTTCCTTGCTGCGCTTTTGTTTGGCGCTAGATGCGCAGCAGCAGCAACAGCAGTTGCTGCTGCTGAACCGCGGCCCAGATGCCTCCTCCCCCGTTGCTGCTGCTGTTGCTGCATCAGCAGCAGCAAACAACGACACCAACGCAGCAGCTACGCCTGTTGGTGCGGCCCAAGCAGCGATGCTGAAGCTCTGCGCCTTCACCTTTGAGGTGTATATACAGGTATTTTCCCACACGGAGCGGGGACAGCAGCGGAGTGCAGGCAAGCAGCAGCAGCAGCAACAGCAGCAGCAGCAGCAGCAGCAGAAGCAGCAGCAGCAGCAGAAGGCAAAGCAACAGTTTGTGCAGCAGGATCTCCCGCGATCCCGCTACTGGAGGTTGGGTTTGCTGCTTAACCGAATTATTAGAACATTTTTACGAGGGCCCCTGCCTGCCGTTGCTGCAGCAACTGCAGCAACAAGAATATCTGACCGCAAGGAGACAGAAATCTCAGGTGCTGCTGCAGCTGCTGCAGCAGACGTTGCAGCAGCAGCAGCAGACCCTTTTGCCGATGCTTCTACCCTCGATTGGAGGCCGTGCGGCTTTGCATTCTCGCAATTTCTTCGCCTCGATTCGGCAGCGTTTGCTGCGTTGCTGCGGCTCACGTGTTCAGGTGTATCTACAGACCCTGCTGCTGCCACAAGCCTTTCCAGCAGCAGCAACAGCAGCAGCGGCAGCAGCAGCGAAGATAGCGATGAATCCCCGGCTGCAGTTCACTTTAGGGAGCGCTGCTGCCTCTTGGGTATGCACGTGCTGCGGCTGCTGCTTCAGAGGGACTTGCTGTTTCTTGAGGTGTACAGATGGCAGACAGGTGCAGCACGGGCAGCAGCAGCAGCAAATCCAGCAGGCAGCAGCGAGTGCATTGGCTGGCCTGCTGCTGCAGGGCCAGCGCTGAACGGCAGCAGCAGCGGCATAGTTGATGCATTTGAGTTGCAGCCTCTGCATACGCAGCTGTGTCTCCCTGCCGTCTCTCTTGCTGCACCACGCAGTCGAACAACAGCAACAGCAGCAGCAGCACGTGAGGTGCTGCCCCCTTACTGCTGGCATGTTTGTTTGCTGCTGCACCCAGCCCAGTGTTTCGCCGTGCAGAAAGCTGTGGTGTATGTGCTCCTGCAGCTGCAGCAGCGAGCACCAGACGAGCTTGCTGCTGCCTTAGCAGCAAATCCGCTGCCGCTGCCGCAGATGCGTGCTGCTGCTCGTGTTGCCCTTGAGGATGAGGCAGCAGCAGATCCCCGCTGCTGTGTAGCGCCTCCTGCAGGGTGGAGACACCAAGCAGCAGCAGCAGCAGCAGCAGGAGGAGACGAGGCCCTGGCAGACCCTCTTTACGCAAAGTCTCTGAGCTCCTTTTTTGTCTCCGAACCATCAGACCAACTGCGCTCTCAGGGCCTTCACCTCTTAGAGACACTCCGCGGGCAGCAGCAGCAGCAGCAGCAGCTGCAACAGCAGATGCTGCTGCACACCCCCAGAGACGGACTTGGCAGTCGCTCTGGCGCGGCTTCTGTCTGCGGCAGCCGCAGAGATCTGCAGCACAGTCCCCTTGCAGCAGCAGAGGAGATAGCAGGAGAGGAGACAGGCAGCAGCTGGGGTCGAGGAGAGTCGCAGGCCCAGACCTTCTTTGAATCCGAGCAGCGTATCGTGTTTTACGAGGAAGTGCGGGAGATTGACAACTGCAGCAGCAGCAGCACGTGTTGCAGCAGCAGCAATGCGTGCAGCTGTGCCGAGTGCAGCGGCAGCAGTCCCAACAGGAGACAGCTGCCGGCTGTCTCCTCCGCGACAGCGCTGCCCCTCTGTGCTGCACTGGACGAGAGGTGGCAATGCGTGGAGGACACTCTCATCGAAGCAGCAGATGCAGCAACGTGGACGGCGTTTGCGCGCTGCCTTGTAGAGCAGCAGCAAGAGCAGCAGCAGCAGCAATTCCAGCAGCAGCAGCAAGCGAAAAGATATCTGCCTTTGCTTCCCAGCCGCAAGCTCGCTGCACGCGAGGGGCAAGGAGACAACAGGGACGACGGAGCGTTGTTGCAGTACGGTCCAGCAGCAGCAGCAGCAGCAGCACCGCTGCTGTCTGCTGCTTCGATAGAGCTGGCATTGCTGACGCCGCTGCAGCCGCTGGCCGCATGGCTTCTGCCTCCATGGGATCCGCCAGAGGATCTTTTTGCCTCCCGGTCTTCTCGTGTCTCTGCAGATGCTGCGACTTCGCGCTACCACAGCGCGTCGCTGCGGGAGCTCGTTGTGCTGCTGCTGCTGCAGGGCGCGCAGCAAGCATGCGGCCCTCTCACGGCTGTCCCCCTGCCGCTTCTGCTGCTTGGCATGGGATTTCGAGACAGCAGCAGCAGCAGCAGCGGGAAGGCGGAGAGCGTAGCAGCATCTCTGTCGCCTTTTGGGGTGCTGCCATGGTGCAGCGAAAAGCTGCTGCTGCCGTCAGCAGCAGCAGCAGCAGCAGCACAGCTGGAGCCGCTGCAGCAGCTCAACTGGCTGCCCCAGGCACTGGAAAAGGAGACAAGCCTCGTTGCTGCACTGGTGGCGGTGGCCCGCAAGCCGCAGCACCTTCCGCTGCTGCCTCAGGATATTCCTGATATTTCTCCGCATGCAGTTGCAGCAGATGGAAGCTTTTTAGGAGATGCTGAGAGGCTGCCTGCTCTCGCTGCGGTGTACACGCAGGTCTGCTGCAGCGTCTCGTGCGTGCAGCTGCTGCAGCTGCTTGCTGCACATCCGCAGACAGCCCGAGCCACTCTGCATGCAATTGGAGTGCTTTGGCCGGAGCGCTACCGCTTCCTAGAGCAGCAGCTGCTGCGGCGCTTTGCTGCAGTGCCCCTGCTACTGCGGCCTCCGCTGCTGCAGCTCCTCGCTTCATGCACGCAGCTGTGCCGGCTAGACGTACAGCATGCAGCAGCACGCGCGGCAGCAAGCAGCAGCGGCAGCGACGCTGCCGGTGCTGCACCTATGTGGCAGCAGCAGCAGCGGCTCAGTGAGAGACAACGGAGACAGCAGCTGGCTCATGTCTGCTGTCTCCTTATCAGCGCTGCTAGGCAAGGCCAGCGCGACCTTCTCTCCGGCCTGCAGCGCCTTTTGTTTTTTTTTGTTGAGGCTGTGGACGCACGCACTGAAGAGCCACAGCTCAGCATGCTGCTGCTGCAGCAGCAGCAGCAACAGCAACAAAGGTTGCATGCAGCAGCGGAGTGCTGGGGAGACTTTAACGAGCAGCCGGAGCCTCCATCGCCTCAACTGGCGCGACGCGAAA
This sequence comes from Eimeria falciformis, assembly GCA_002271815.1. NCBI lineage: Eukaryota > Apicomplexa > Conoidasida > Eucoccidiorida > Eimeriidae > Eimeria > Eimeria falciformis. The sequence continues at coordinate 171,682 of NPHX01000468.1, forward strand.
TGCGCCGGTGAGAAGACGCTGCTGCTGCTCTTGCTGCTGTGTTTGCTGCTGCTGCAAGTTTTCTTTTGGTGCTCCAGTAGCAGCAATACTTTTGCAGTGTACAGACAGGGTGTCCTGACGTTGCCCGTTAGTTACACCAAAAGTGATGCTGTGCTGCTGCTGCTGCTTGTGCTGCTGCTGCTGCTTGTGCTGCTTGCAGGCTGTGTGGTGTGCTGCAGCGAGCTCCCAATGGGCGAGGCAGCAGCAATGTGTGGCTCCTGCTGAGCCCTCAGCTGTTTCTTTCTCATCTCCAGCGCATTCTTCGAGCAATGGGTATTTGTGCTGCTACAGCCCCGCAGCAGCAGCAGCAGCAGCAGCTGCTGCATGCAGCAGCAGCAACGCTGCTGTGGATTGAACTCTTTAGGGCCACCTATCAGTCATCGTTGCGTGCGGCGCTGCACGGCGCCGTTGGGGCTTTGCCAGAGCTTGCTGCTGCATGCTTTGAGCTGCAGCAGCAAGAACAGACGCTGTCACAACTGCCTCAGCAGGTGCTACCACGAGCAGCAACAGCAGCAGCAGGAGCAATCAGCAGCAGCAGCAGCAGCCGCCTCCTTGCACAGCGTGCAGCAGAAGCGCTGGAATGCTACCTTGCTGTTGACCGCTTCTACGCCTACAGGCCTCGCCAGGTGTATGGACTGGCCGTGCTGCAGCACCTGCTGCTGCTTGCGTGGAGTGTACAGGCAGCAGAAGCCAGCCACTTGCAGCCACGGGCTTTCCCGCTGCAGCAGATGGAGCGCATGTTGCTGCTGCTCACCGACGTGCCTCAGCTGCTTCCACCTGCAACCCGCGCGCTGCTGTACGGTAGCCTTCAGCTGCTGCTGACGCTGCCTGTCACTGGGCAGCAGCAGCAACACAAGGTTGTCCCTGCTGCAGCAAATCCAATCTGCTCCGCCCTAGTGCAAAGCCTCCAGGCAGACCAAGAGCGATACACCTCGCTGCTGCTGCTGCTGCTCTTTGATGCTACCCAGCAGCAACTGCAGCGCAGCAGTAGCAGCAGCACCAGCAGTAGGGAGGACAACTCGCCAGCGTGGTGGCTCAAGCAGCAGCAACAGCGGCCCCACCTCCGCGGTGTACAGACAGCTGACGATCCAACGTGTGTGGAGCTCTTTGGTCTTTGCTGTTGCCTCCCTCTGGCTGCGCTGCGGCTGCTGCTGCTGCTACTGCAGGCGACGCAGCAGCAGCAGCAGCAGCAGGGATCCAGCGATTCGTGGAGGGTCACTTCGTTGCTTCCTAGAGAACTGCTCGTACAGTCCAGCAGCAGCAACGGCAGGGATGAGGCAGCACCTGCGGTTGCAGCGGTGGTCCAGCTCTTTAGAGTCCACCTCTCAGGTGTACAGACATCGCAGCAACACCCCTGGGCCCAAGAGCAGCGCAACCTCGCCCAAGCTGCAGTCAAGCTTGCGTCTGTCCTCTGCTTGGTACGTTTTGCTACTAATGGACGCCTGTTATAAGTGCTGCTGTTGCTGCTGCTGCAGTTGTTGGCGCTGCAGCAGTAACCGCATGTGTCGTTGCTGCTACTGCTTGGGGCTACACGCACGGTATGGAAGATGAGGCTGCATGCGCTTCAGGATCCGCACTTTGCCTGGGGCATGCAGTCGCAGCGGCTGTGGAGACAGCATACGACTTTGGAGTTGCTGCTGCAGTCCCCCCTGCTGCAACAGCAAGCTCATGTACAGCCAGTGCTGCCGCTGCTGCAGCAGCGCAGATGGACAGCAGCAGTACCTCGCAGCTTTGGACAACTGGCTGTGCTGCTGCCCCCTCTGGGGCTCCTCACAAATATCCTACGAGTGAACGAGGTGGGCCTGCTGTTGGTCTTGTTGCAGTTTCCCCCTTCGCTGCTGCACGTACAGCTTGCTGCTACAAGCTGCCCTAAGTGTCTTCCGGCTGCTGCGGCAGCAGCAGCAGCAGCAGCACATGCCGTGGCTCGATGCTGATGCGTGCTGCTGCTGCTGCAGCGATTGCTAACGTGCTTCCCAGAGGGCCCTTCAGCTAAGCTGCTGCAGCAGCTGCTGCTGTGGGTGGAGCAGCAGGGAGACCTGCTGCATGCCCCACTGCAGGTGTGCGTACACCTGGCGTCCCTGTGGCAGCAGCAGCATTTGCTGCTGCACAGCGGTTCTGGATGCAAGTCCGACAGAACGCCATCAGCAGCTGCAGGTCTGCAGCAGCAGCAGCAGCAGCAAGACACAAGTGTTTCTTACAAGGGCACAGCAGCAGCCTTCGCAGCGGCAAACGCAGCAGACGGGCAGCTTGCTGCTGCGTCTCCGTTTCCTTCCAACGGAGACAGAGATGGTGCAGAAGACGACCTGTTGTACACGGTGGTGTTGAAGACTCTTCGGGTGTACAGACAGCTGCTGCAAGCCGTCATAGAGGAGTCGGATGCCCGCGCGCTTGCTGATCGCATGCAGCAGCGGAAGCACCAGCCCTATCTGCCAAGCTTTCATACAGCAAGAAATCTGCTGCTCAGGGGGCTGCTGCTGCTCACAGCTGCCCCTACAGAGTCGGGTGTGGGGCCCGACAGCGTTTTGTTGCGGCGCATGCAGCAACAGCAGCAACAGCAGCAGCAACAGCAGCGGGGACAGAATTCAGCGCAAAGCGGGCCGTACGTGCATGCACAGCAGCAGGAGCCACAAACCCCAGCAGGTGGGGCCCAGCAAGAAGCAGCGCAGCTGCTGCAGCAGCTGCTGCCGGCCCCTCGCCTAAAATGGGCTTTGCTGCTTGTGGGAAATCACGTCATCGGTGAGCAGCTGCATGCGTTTGCTGCAGCAGCACCTGCATGCACCTGCTGCGGCAGCAGCCGCCTGCGTCTGCTGCTGCTGCTTTTCTCGCTGCAAAGTGCTGCTCGTGTTTCTCCGCGTTGGTTACCTCAAAGTGTAGGGCCTTGTTGCTGTTGTCCGTCTGCTGCAGGAAGCAGCATTGAAGCCTTTGCCCGCAGCAGCTGCGCAGGAGACGGGAGCGGCAAAGAAGCAGTGAGCTGGCAGACAGTAGCCGTTGTTGGTACTGGCACTTGCTGCATCTGAGTGGCTGCTGCTACTGAAGAGGGTAAGGGGCGTGCATGCATTCTTTGAGGCTGAACCCTGTTGCTGGGGTGTGCGTGTGTGCAGCTCGCTGCTGCGGCTGCTGAGGCTGTACATACAGTGGTGTCTACAGCGCTGCACGCTGCTGCTACGTTGCGGCTGCTGATCGAAGGGCCTGCTCCTGCAGCAGCTGCTGTAGCAGAGCCGCAGGTGGGAACCTTTGCATGCGCCGAGCGATCTATTAGCTCCAGTGTCAGCAGCAGGGCACGCATTGTTAGCTTAAGGAAGCAGTGCTGTAGCGTGTTTGTGCTGCAGGTTGTCTCCCTCACTGTGGCGGTTCTGCAGTGCAGTCTCCACTTGCTGCGCCAGCTGCTGCTGCGGGCTCTGGGCCTCTGCCCCAAAGAGCCGCAGCAGCTGCTGCTGCAGCTGGAACACAACCTGCAGCAGCTGCAAAGGAGACAGCGCGTGCTGCATGCAAACGCAGCAGAGGGATTTGCTGCTGCTGCTGCTGGCTGCAACATCTACGGGGAGTGGGCCTCTTCAGAGGAGGGAAAAGTAGTACAAAGCAGCAAGCTAGCAGCACTGTCTCCGTTGCTGCCGCTGCTGCTGCAGCAGCTTCCTGCCCTGCGGCTGCTGTGTCTGCTTGCAAGCCGCAGCAGTGTCTCTGATGCTCCGCAGGAGGAGAGCAGCGACAACACTCCCGCTGCGAATGTTGGCGGAAGCAGTAGAGGTGGGGTGTACATACAGCAGCATGAGTTGAGCAGCATTGCTTTCTTTGCTGCTCGCCTAGAGGCGGTGGTAGTTGAAAGTGTTTCTCTTTGAGTTGTTGCTGCACGCTGCAGCAGCGCCAGCTTGAGTCCCACACTTGGCTGGGAGACAGTCTCTGCATGCAGATGGGCCAACGGCAACGCAGCCAATCGCTACTGCAGCGAGAAACAAAGACTGCACAACCACACAGCCTCTCGTGGCATCAAGGCAGTGGCTGTGCTGCGCTGCTGCCCTTTGCCTTCGAGCGTTGCTGCTGCTGCTGCTGCTGCTGTAGAGTTGGGGTAGCGGCCGGGACCACCCATGCGCTGCCTAGATAGAGAGAGCAACACCAGTGGTGGCATCAGTAGACAGGCGCTGCATGCGGTAGCTGGCATCCCTGGTGGGGCGGCTTCCACAGAACGGACCGCAGCAACACAAGAAGACTCTCCACTCCAGCGAGCAGCCCCTCGTTAGCCCTTACGACGCAGCAGTTTGCTCCTCCTCTGCTGCTCCCTGCCTCTGGCGGGGTAACTGCTGCATGCGACAGCGCATTTGGCAGTGGTGAAGCTTGCTGATTCTTGCTGCTTGCTGCTGCTGCAGCACCGCACGTACAGCAGCTGCTGCAGCAGGAGGCCTCGTCTTCCTTGCCTGTGGGGCTAGCTGGCAGAGCATACGCAAAGTCGAACCAGCGGCAGTCTGCGTCGCATTGCGTGGTATCGCTGCTGTCTCCCTTCTGCTGCGGAGACCACAGCAGCAGCAAAGACGTCCTGTAGAACCGAAAGTAGCGCTGCCGCTGCAGCCACTCCCTCAGGGCTAACAGCCGCGACAGAGACACATTAGCAAGCCCACTGTGTCCTCGGAAGGCCCTGCAGCACACCGCAAAGGAACAGAGAGAAAGCGCGGTTGCCTAGCACAGGCACGAGGGGCTGCTAGGCCTTTCTAAGCTAGCTAGTTATCTGGCTTCTCCACCAGCGGCTGCTGCAGGGAATGGTTAAGAGAGGCCCCACCCCACTCACTCCTCTACAAGCCGCGTTGCCTCTTCGCTGCTGATGCCACGCAGCATCTGCTTTGAAAAATTCCGTCTCTGAGCAGACAGCCAGGATCGTAGCTACAGCAGCACACCCCTGGCTAGAAGCACGTCGGCAAAAACCATTGGCTAGGAATTGAGAGGCCTCGCTTGTTTTAATTGAGGGTCTGCTGTGTCCTCACCTCCCCTCGTGTTTCAATGCTCTCAAAGACAGGGCAATAACCCAGTTTCTTTGCTGCTGCGCCTTTTGCCTTCTAAGCAAACACCAGACCAGCAAAGACCCAGAAACGCAAATGCATGGAGGAGACAAAAACCTCTTTTCAAGATTCTGACTAGCAGACAGATCGAGGGATCTCGCCAGGGCTCTACTAGCCAAAAAGCTGGGTGAAAGTTTCTCTCGTGCTTTCGACCTGATAGGCAGCGAACCTCGCGTTGGCTCCAAGCTCTCAGGACTGCAGCGAGTTCATCAGGGCCGAAAAGGCCCTCAAGAGACGGCAGGCCAATGTCTCCCGCAGCAATATTCTACACGCAAGCAACGCAAAAACACAAAAATTCACGATGCATGCGGCTCGATGGCCGCACTTTTCTAGCTGCAGCAGCTGCTGCTGCTGCTTTTCCATCTGTCGGAGTCCCAGCAGCAACAGCAACCCGCAAACAGCAGCAGCTGGCAGAAACGCCTACCTGCAGAACCTTTTTTGCCGCTAGCGGAGAGCAATGAAGACCCGCTTGGGACTTGCAGCGCCACCAACCAGCAACAGCTTGCTGCTGCTGCTGCAGAAGAGGGACACAGCGCTGCGCGAGGGCGAGCAGTGGAGACACCGCGTCTTTGTCGCACTGGCCGTAGTACCCCGTCCCCAGCCGGAGCAGCAAGACGCAACAGCGACGGGCGCGCTGCGAGAGGCTCCGCAGAATAGGAGGGCCCCTCAGCTGCATGCAGAAGCAGCACAAGCAGCAGAAAAAAATCAGGCCGTCCAAAGAATCCTCTTTTTAAGGGAAAGGCAGCACCACAGAAACAGAGATGTCACAGAAGTTAGAAACAGAAAGGAGATAATAATAGACCCGGGAAAGTTTAGTGCACTTTGAGAAAAATCTCGCTGTCTCTTGCCGATTGCCTGCCACCCTGCGGCGGCTCCTCGCACTGCCAAACTACACAGGGGCCGCTGCTTCCCCAGCAGATGCCGTCGTCTGCAGCAGTCAGAGACAAACCCGCGCGAAAAGAAAGCGGTGAGCGCAGCACAGCTACTTAGGGAAGACCAGCTGTGCATAGACCTCAAGTATTTCCTTTTCTGGGACTTTTGGACTCACCGCAAGGCCTGTGCCAAGCAATATCCTCGTCCCGCTGCCGGCCCTGCGCCACTGCATGCAAGGCTGCAGACCTCTGTCTTATCAGCAGCAGTTGCTGGCGCTGCACTGCTGGAGGGGCAGGATAGGCCAGCACGACGGACTCCAGCTGCAGCAGCAGCTGCTGCTGCTGCAAGAAAGCGAGGGAGGCATTGAGGTCTTCTTTTTCCAGCTGCACCTCCTCGTGATGCTGTTGGTGCTGCCTTTGTTGCGGTGGCAACGAATGCCGGCAATAAGCGGCAGTGGCAGCCGCTGCAGTAGAAGACTCGCGGCTCCTTAGGCCTGTCCTAGAAAGCGCTTCGCCACAAGGGCCGCAAAAACCACCGATATCGCCTCCGTTGGAAGGGTTTTTGCTGGAGACTGTGGGGTTTGTGCTGCCACTCGCCAGGGTTGTTGAGCAGGTGCTGCAGTCCCCGGCAGCTCGCTCTGCTGTGGCACCAATAGGGCACACGCAGTCCGAATTAGGGGCTTTCTCTATTTCAGCAGCAGACGCTGCATCCCGCACCAGCTGCAGCCGCTGCTGGGTGTCGTGCTGCTGCTGCTGCGGTTCTTGCTGCTGCTTTTCTTGCTGCTGCGGGTCTTGCTGTTGTTGTGAGCGGGCCTCTTGCCTAAACCTCACAGGAATTTGCTCGGGAAGCATCAGAGATTCTTGCATACGCCGAAGTCCAGCAGTTGTCTGCAGCGTAAACAAACCAAAGGAAAAACCGGCAGCTGTCTCTGCAGTCTCCCTGCAGTCCACCCACGAAGGCCCCTCTCGCAGATGCAGCAGCAGCAGCAGCACCAACTGCTGCTGCTGCTAAATACCTGCCAGGCGCAGCAGGCTTCAAGAACAGGGCTTGAGGGAAGATGGGATCGGGAGATGTTTGCTCTCCTACGGACTCACAAGCACTTCTGCTTGACTCCTCCACTGCAGCGCCGCTGCAGCCAAGTGCCGCAACTTGCCGGTTAAAGACATCTCGTCTTCCTGCTGCTGCGGAGACATTGCAAAGTCCGTCTGTGATGTGCTGCTTTCTACCTTACAAGAGTCTCCCCAGCTGGCTTGGGGCGACGTCCATGCGGCTGCACGCACCTCTGTGTATTGCTGCTGCTGCTGCTGCAGAGTAACGCTGGCGTCATGAGCTGTAACAGCGGCAGCAACCTGCTGGTAAAACTCTACTTCCTTGGAAAGGGGCCAGCGCACTCGGGTGTAAAGACACCCGAACTCATCAGCAAGCGCGTGACATCCCGAAAGCGCGGTGTTGCCGCCATCCAACAACGAGGGGTCGGCGAGGGCCCCTAGGGGCGTCAGACAAGCCGCGGACTGCTGTAGCGCAGCACAGACACCCCAAAGGAATCTAAGCAATAAACTATAAACAGCAGTCAGCACAAACAACAGCCTCACGTCAGTGCAGTACATTCGTATCTGCCCAGGCCTTCACTCACAGACCTGCCGAGCCTAACAAGCCGCAGCTGGGCTGTCTAGGGAGCTTCACGAGCTAACGGCCACTAACTGCAAATCTTATAAAACTGCCTTCCTTCCAAAGTTCACCTCATGCCATAGAGTATTGCGGAGCACCTGCAGAGGCGGGCAACCGACTGAACTGAAAGTCTGCCGTATCTCCTCAGGCAAAGCTACAGCTGACGCTGTTGCTGCTGCAGCTGCCTCGGCCGCAAACCGTGCTGCTGCCGCCGCACCCGCTGCCGCCTTCGCTGCTGCTGCTGCTGCTGCTGCCCCCAGAAAATGTGCTGAGTTTCCCTGGTGCTGCTCGCGTTTAAAGCAAGGCAAGAAATAGTCTGCCAATGCAGCGCCGAAGCTGCCGGTTTCCGGCGTATTATGCATGCTGCTCTGCCATCGGTTGCTGCTGCTGCTGCTGCTGCTTCTGCTACTCCTGTTGCTGCTGATGGTTCTGTCCTCATCCGCCGTCACTCGTTCCAGTGTAACATTGCCAAGCGAGGTCTCTATGTAGCTGAAGCTCCTCTCGCTCCTTTTGTCGCTGCTGCTGTCTCTGCTGCTGCGGTTGCTGCTGCTAGTGTCGCTACTGCTGCTGTCTATACGAAAAAGAGCAGAATTCTCTGTCTCCTCACTACGAATTGATGCTCCTGCCTTCTCTGCAGTTGCCGCTGCTGCTGGTCTTGCTGAAGCCTCCGCAAAAGCTCTTTGAAGCGGGTTTTCTCCGCTAAAAGTCAAGGGGTGGGTTGCTGCAGAAAAAACATTTTCGCCTTCCCCTTGTGTGGCAGCAGCAGCGGCAGCACAAGGAGGGCTAACTACAGCAGCGCCGGCAGCAACGCACTCGAGGTCACTTTCTGACATTTCAGCCTGCTGCTGACGCGCCTCCAAAGCCGCCGAGCTGGCCTCACGCAAGGCACACGTCGGCACGTGTGGAGCATTGCCTTCAGCAGTAACAGGAGCTACTGCTGCTGCTGTTTGTCCTTTTAATGAGTTACAAAGCGACAGAGGCGGAAGCTCGTAGCTTCTGCCACTGGTTCGCAAAGAAAGAAAACTGTTGCCGTTGTTGGCGCTTCCCCCTCTCTGCATCCCCAAAGAGTTCTTTCCTAGAGAACGGCTGTACACAGGGCTGTCCGCCTTGTTGCTGCGTATGCTGCTGCTGCTGCTGCTGCGGCCACTGAGGCGCCAGCTAACGGGTAAACTGTCCACGGCAGCAACGGTGCGTCGGGCTGTTGTCGGCAGGAGTCCCCCTGTCAGCTTCGAGGGTCCAAAGCCGCTGCTGCTACTGCTGTTGTTGCTGCTGCTGTAGCTGCTGATATTGCTGCTACCGCTGTTTCGACTGTTGCTGGTGCGCCGGAGGCGAGTGTCGAAGGCAGCCAAGCCTGTGGGCCTGCCGTTTGACGTGGTGCTGCTGCTCGTGCAGCTGTTGAAGCTCGCGCTACCATTTGCTGCGTTACTGCTGGTCAGTTTGCTCTCTGTCTGCATCGGCAGCACGTCACCCTCGGGAGGCCCTGGCTGGCGGACTTGCCGGTAGGCTTGTCGCTTGAGGCCTTGCATTCCAGAAGGAGGGAAGGAAGGAGCGAGGGAGAGAGTTGCTGCTGCATGCACGAGCACTAGATAAGAAAACTGCAGCGACTCCCCTTAGTTTCCCACTGAGTTTGGGGCTGCGCTGCTACAACCAAGAGCTGCCGCTGCTGCTAGGTAAGGGGACACATCAGCTGGGGCCTTTAGCTCCCAGGTGTCTCGACAGCATTAAGGCCACCCATGTGCTTTTACACAAGAGGAAACTCGGATAAGGGAGAATATACACAACAACAGCAGCACAAACAGGAGCAGCACTGCAGCACCAATGGCCAGGTCACTCCCACGGCCATCGACATGACTAGACCGCAGTTACAAAAGCCAGCAACCCCAAAATTTAAAGAGCATCGCTCTCAGCAAAAATAACATAACTTCTCTGAGTAACGGAGCAAAAAGGAGAACTTGCTCTCGCCTCCAGCTTGAACAGCTACCGCAAGACCAGCCGACAGCTGCAGCTGTTCCTGCTCCTGAGTTTTCTGGTGTAACCAAACTGAGTTATTTGCAGCTGTTTAGACCATTCACTATAATAGCTTCCTTTTGAAGTGGGGCCAACGACGCCACTTTCTCTCACAAGGCCCTTACTCACTTCCAAAGAGGCACTCGGCGCTGCTGCCTTGGTAGCAGATGGAAAACATTAGAGCTAACAGCGTAGCACTATTATTCAGCTAGGATCTATGTACACTGCAGTGCTTTCATGCAGTATTTGCTACAGTGCATGTACACACTACAGCGACCGGAAACCTCAGGTGCTAGCTGCTGTATACCAAGATGTGTGCTTATGTAGAGGATAATTGGCAGCAAGCAGCAAAAGGAGGCATTTTAACACTGCAAGAAGCAGCCAACGAACCCTGATTAAGAGCGCCTCGCTCACTCTGAAGAGAGACCTTTTCGGGCCTGCACGTTCCTTTTCTTAGCCTCTTCAAAATATCAACCAGTTTAGCTTTCTGCATTTCGCTCTCTGCTCTCAGTGGTGTTATCTGCCATAGGCCACAGTTCGTGTCCCTCTCTCTGGATTAGTGTTTTAAGGCATATACGTTTCTGACTCTTTGTGTTTATATACCTCCTCGTCAGACACTCCTGTGACCAAGGCCCGTACGTCTTGGCCGTCTCCATTAGCGGAGGAACAGCCGACAGAAAAGCAGCCAGAAATAAAACTGGGAAACTAAGCGAGAAAACAAACAGCGGGATGAATACCCGAAGAATGTGTAAAATTGCAAACATGAAAACCGCTTGTCCTCATAAATCCCCTAAACCTACGATAATGCCAGCTGCGACCGTCCGCCCGCTATCTCTTAGAATGATGCGGCTCAGCACAGACACCTGGCCGCCACTGCTGCTGCCGCCACTCGTGTTGCTCTTCTGTCGCTGTGGGTTAGCAGGAAGCACGCACAGGCTTTCGGTGGTCTGTATGACCACGCCGCCTTTACACCCCCTGGATATCAGTTGATGTGCACCTCTTCGCTTACCAGTAGCAGCCACAACAGCAGGCGGTTTGCTGCTGTTGCTGCTGTTATCATCGGCTGGGGGCGGCAGCAGCCGCAATAGCACTCCCGAAGTGCGAGCCGAGTGTACGTACACCTCAACCTTGCGGCCTGGCAGCAACGGCATTTCGGTGTCTAGACACAGCAGCGTGGTTTGCAGCACCCGATGCACCGGGATCATCTCCTGGCAGCAACAAAGAACGCAACCTGCTGCTGCTGCTGCTGCTGCTGCCTCGTCTATATCGTCACAAGAGAACGTCCCTTGAGAGACAAACTGACCCGCGCAGCAGCGAGCCACGCTGGTGCTGCTGCAGTGCAACTGCACACACCGCAGCTGCTGCCGATGAGGCAGCAAGAGCACAGACTGGCCTGTCTGTATAGTGCCCCGCACGACTCGAAAAGAAAGAACCAGAGAGTTTCCGCTTTGCCAAGTGTCAGAGACAACTGCAGCAAACCCACTAGAGATGCTGCAGCCGGTGCATCCTGCCTCCGCCTGCAGCAACAGCACAAGCAGCAGCATGCGATGGCTGCACGGATCTAAAAGACGCAGCCAACTGCAGTACCGAAAAACAGCAGCAGCAGCAGCAGCTCACTGGCAAATGTTCGATAGTCTCTAGAAGAGACGAGCCCTTCCACCATTCCTGCAGCAGCTGCTGCTGCTCCCGCTGCTGCTGCACTAGTTTTTGCAGCAACTCAAAGCCGCCTTGGGTCTTTGCGTTGCTTCGTGAGGCAGCAAGCTGCAGCAGCAGCTTCTGCTGCTGCCGCTGCTGCTGCTGCGACACCAGATTAACCCCTGGAAGTGCAGCAACAGGCACTACCGATACGTTGGCCCTCGAAAAGCCAGCTGTATGTACACAGAGATGCAGCAGCAGCTGCTCTGCTGCAGCAAACCTGCTGCTGCACCACCCGCACTCATCCTGCCGTGTGGCTGCCACCACAAGATGTGTTATACCTACGGCCCGCAGCAGCACTAGATGATCTGCTGACGCTGCTTTTGCTGCTGCTGCTACTGTTGCTGCCGAAAGCAGCTCGATGCTGCTACTGCTGCTGCTGCTACCGTCAGTCCGAGGCAAGGGAAGCCTGTGTGTATCGACGACCCACAGGCCCACGGATGCCACAGCAGCACCTGCAAGCGCAGGAGACACCAGAGCATCTCTGAGTAACAAATTAAAACCCAGAAGGCCTTGGAGGATCTCTTAGTGTCTCAAAGCCAACGCTAAGGCTCTGCCTCACCGCCTATGAGGTTCGGCACAAAATCCCCGTGGCCTGGGGCGTCCAGCATCACCACGTCAGCAGTTGGAGTGTACAGACACTTGGCGTTCACGTCCACTGTAACCCCCCGCTCGCGCTCCTCTTCTCCCTCATCTAGTAGCCACGCAAACGCAGGATAACGGCTGCTGCTGCTGCTGTTGCTGTTGCCTCCGCTGCTTTGGTGCTGCTGCTGCAGCAGACGCCGCAGTGAAGCACTGTCAACGGAGGCCCCCTGCCACAGTAACTGGCCAACAAGGGTGCTCTTCCCCGCATCAACATGACCGACTGTAACCACGCTTATCTGCTTTCGTGCTGCAGCAGCAGGAGCAGCAGCAGGAGCAGCAGTAGCACAAGCTGCTGCTGCTGCTGTAGGCACCTCTGGAGAGGGCCCTTTGGATGATGCTGCAGCTACAGGCGGTGCTGCTGCGCTTGCAGACGGATTCGACGCTTGTGGATCCGCTGGTTCTGCCGGTGCGGTTTGCTTCTTTTGTTGTTGCTTCTGCTGCTGCCTTTGCTGCTGCTGTTGCTTGTCCTTCGTCTGCTGCCTCTGCTGCTGCTGTTTTGCCTTGGGCTTTGCTGCTGCGGGCTTGCGGGTCTCTTCTTCATAATCCTCCTCAGAGTAGTCGTTGTACCCATAGAGGTCGTCCTCGTCGTATGACACGTTGCGAACGCGGCGGCGAGAGCTCATCTTGTTTCCAGTTTCGGCTGCGTGTACACCTCAATGTAAAAACGCCTAATTGTGTAAATATATTCTCTTCACATATTTTGGAGTAAATGCAACAACAAACGCTTGCCTCATCGTGCGGCCCACCAGAAGAGCGCCAGTGCCCTTGCAGCGAAGAGCCACTCCTCATAAACCCGAAAATACAGAGTGGAGACTTTTGAGGAGAAGAAACAGCGAGAAAACGAGAAAATTGGCTTTGTGTGTCGCATGCGGTGACCCCTTAGGGGTTAAAGTGTGGGGCCCAGCAGAGAGCCATTTGCCCCTCCTGAAAAGCACCCCGAGGAACTGTTTCGTAGGGATAAGCGAATAACACGAAAAATACAACCTGAAATATGTAGTTGCGTATACACATCACGCATTCAAGTATATCTGCAGGTCCTGATGTCTGGAGGAGAGCACCTTGGAATCGAGACAAACCATGTGTATGCCAACAGCACGCGTATTTGGCGTTTTCCTCGATTTAGTTTGTGTAGTCTTTTGCTCTCAGAACAGGCAGGAGATCATGCAAGCTATACAAACAAAACTAAGCTATCACGAGGTAAGGGAGAGGCATGGCGAGCGACAGATAAATAGAGGCAGAGGAGGGGAGAGCAGCACTTGGGCCCAGGCGCAGCGGAGGCGCAGCCAAACGGCAGGCCGACGCAAAGAATGCCAGTGGTGTAAAAATTCGGGAAAGACCCAAGACAGAAAGAGAGACAGATCGACGCAGAGGAAAAAAGGGCAAAACAAAGCGTACACCCCCACAGCAACACAGATTATACAAATCAATGCAGCGGGGAAGACTCGCTTAACACAGTGGGAGAGAAACACAGAAATAGCTGAGGCCGGCTTTGCCACAGACCCACCAAGCAAAGCTACAGCAAATTTGTCCAGTGCCTTAAAAAGACGCAAAACAACAGCGCCTTCTCACCCCCTCCTCTCTGTTTCTGTGCTGGTTCTAGGGTTGCGTTGGTCTATCTCTCGCAGTGTCTGTGCCTCGCGCTGTGTCTGTGTGGAGCTGCATCTCTGTGTCATCGTCTCTGTCTTTGCCTCTGAAAAGAGGTCAGGAGACACTGCCCTCAACTTGGGAGGCAACGCCCCCCTGGTTGTTTTGGGGTTTCATGCTGAGCAACTTTGCTCTGGCAGCCAGAGAAATCGACTTTCTCTGTTTCCTCCTCTCCCTCAAAGTGGCATGGGGAGCGTGTCGTCTCCGGGGTCCCCAGGGCCTCGTGGCCGCAGAGGCTTCCGGCAAGGCTCGCCATCCCTCTTCCTCCTTTACCGCGTATGCAACCCCTGCAGCAATCAAAATCACAACTTACTCCTAATCCTTGAGTGTATGTACACCTCAGCAGCTGCACTGCCATATTAGGGACGGGGGCTGCTGGGTTGTCCTCACCCTTGTAGCGGAAAAAGCCTCCCCGCACTCCCCAGTGACTTGACCACCACGGCTTTTCTTTTGGAGGCTCGTCAGACTCTGCTTCTGCTGCTGCTGCTGCTGCTGCTTCATCAACAGCAACAGGCGAAGTCTGCCGCTGCAGGGGCGGCACAACCGCCGTTCTCTGGATTGCAAAAGGGTCTGTCTCTATTTCATCATCCTCCTCCCACTCCTCTTCAGAAAATTCCCCTTTCTGCTGCAATTGCAGCCGCAGCAGCTCCTGCTGCTGTTGCTGTTGTTGCTGCTGCTGTTGCTGCTGCTGAGGATCTGGGTGTCTTTGTAGATTAAGGGCATTGGGGCAGATTCCATCAAGGAGTTCTCTGTAGTCGATCCTCATATGTTCGGCGGCAAGGATGAGGTCATAGAGAGGAGGTCTGGCAACCTGTTGTCCCTTCTGTCTACTGCCGCTTTTGCCGGCACCAATGCTGCTGGTGCTGCTGCTGCTGTCCCTGCTCCTGCCTTGCGACTGCAACATCTCTTCCGCTGCCGTGAACTCCAAAGGCAGAAGGCCGTTTTTCGCAGGTTCGGGAGAAAGGACGAGGTGCTGCTGCTGCTGCAGCTGCTTGACATGCAGCTCCTGCTGCTGCAACAGCTGCTGCGGCGGTAGCACACCATGTCTCTTCAGGTGTACATACATATACTTCTTAACAGAGCACTCGCCTAGCAACTGCACGTAGGAGGAGAGACGGTATGGGTGCCGCACGATGGGCGGAAGAGGCCTCACGCCTGAGAGACACAAGAGACACTTTTGCTGCTGCTGCTGCTGCTGCTGCATCTATTCTGCTTGCTGCTGCTATTTGTTGCTGCTGCTTTCGCCTGTCTACCTGCAAGTGTCTCCCCACACCCATTACCCCCAGGCCCTCGCAAAGCAGCAGCACCGCCTCTGTCAGCAGCAAAACCACAAACCGCTGCAGCACCAGCAAAAGCTGCTACAGCAGCGAAAGCAACAGCAGCAGGAACAACGACAGCAGCAGAGACAACAGCAGCAACAAACACCAGTGCTTAGTTGGGCTCCTAAAAGAACAATCCAGCAGCAGCGCCCAAGTGACACAGCAAGTACAACAGCCGCAGTGCCAAACGCAGAAACAGTCATAGCAGCAGGAGCAGCAGCAGCAGCAGCGTACCTCCGTGAGCTTGGTACCTAACAAAATCGAAGAACCTCGGGTTTCTGGCCCTTTCGATTTGTTTTGTCATAAAGGCCTTGGAAAAAGCGCCAAATCTCCTCACGTAATCCACGGCCCAAGGGAGGGGAAGGGTCTGCAGACACCTCGTTAGCATTGCTGCTGCTGCTGCTGCTGCTGCTGCTGCTGCCGTTTGCTGCTGCTGCATGCAGCGACACACAACGAAGGAGAAGTCACGGGACAGGGCCTCGTACGCCTTCTGTGTGGGAGAGTCTCTATACACTCCAATGCGAGACAGCAGCTGCAGCACCACCTCTGCTGGAAGCTGCTGCACCAGCAGCAGCATGAAGCTGCGGTTTAACTCAGAGGCCTCAATGCTGTCGAGGTCGCACACCTTCGTCACCACCACACCCCTTGGGTTCCGCCGTAACTGCAACAGAAACACACGCATGGAGACAAAAGGGAGACAGCAGCTCAGCAGCAACAGAAAAGACAAATACAGAAGCAGTAGCAACAAAACAGACACAGGCAGAAGCAGCATCAACACCATAATAGCACCTTACCGGCTCCCGTGTGCCCCTTTTCCTTTCTTTCCCTGTCTCTCTTGCTATCAGTTGGTGCCGCTCCTCTCTAGACACCATACTCGTGCTGCCCTGTCTGCTGCTGCTGCTGCTGGGAGCGTCTGCAGCAAGCCGCTCGGCTAGCGCTAGCCGCTGAAGCAGCGAGGCGCTGCTGCGCTTCCTTGGCTCGTCCGTTCGAGGGGCCCCCAAAGGGGTGCCCCTGAGTCCCCTCCTCCTCAGAGGAACCCCGACAGGGGGCCCCCCCTCCTCTCCCCTGGCCAGCAGGTCTGCTATCACGGGATCGTCTCCACCGTTTTTTGGGAAGCCGCTGGATCCCCTTGCATCCCTAGCTAGCCACAAAGCTGCATGCGAGGGCCCGGGGGCCTCACACAAGGTCACCAAGCCCGTGGGGTCTTCCTCCTCGCAGTCATCTCCCCAGTCCCCACTCTGCGTGTGCCAGACAAAATGCGAGCTTGGGGGGGTTGCAGCTGAGGGTGGTGCCTCTCTCGAGCCGCAGGCCACTTCAGGACCTCCCCTTACAGCAGCACACACCTGGGCTGATTGGGAAACTTTCTCAAAAAAACCTCCGCGCTGAAGACCCTCAGCACGCGGAGCTTCTGAGGTACGGGTGCTGACAGGCCTCAGACATCCCGAAAACAAGGGAGTGCAGCAGCAGCACCAGCAATTCCTGCTTCGACTGCCCCACAAAGGCAGCAGACGGGGAATCCCCCGCAGACGCATTGCGTGAAATGACAGGAAAATGAAAGGAGAGGAGACACTGCCGATGCTGTCGTTGCATGGGATCGAGGGGCCCCCGATCGGTTGTCGGGCCCCAAGGGTCTCTATCGAAACAACCCCTAGAGAATTTTCTCTTAGTAACAACGGTACAAAAGGGATTTGCTACTAACTTAACATTAAAAAAGAGCTGGATTCCCGAAGATATCTCTGGCTCTACGCCATCGGCAAGAACCTGCGAAGACCCTCCGCCCTCTTCGTCGATGCTGCTGCGGCTGTTTATTCTTTCGGGGTCTCACTACCGGCATTTTTGTAAATTGAAAAAGATGGAAATGAAATTTCTTTGTGATTGCGAATTCCTCGCTAGCAGCCATGCAGCCCCAGTGGATCCCCAAGGGCCCCCAAAACCCGCTGAATGGTTGGCATATCTGGCAGCTCACCAAAAAAAAAACTATGCGCATGACTCCAACATTTTACAAGTGAGACACTTTTCTTTATGGGACATAAATGAGGTGTAGGTACGCAGGCCTGCAACTCTACAGGCTGACCGCGTTTGTGGCGCTCGCTCTTTTTAAACGGCGCATATTCGTAGGGCCATATCTCCTCATGCCACGGCTTTAAGAGACATCCCACACTCACTTTCCCCGCCAGCTCTAACCTACCCCCTTCCCGCCAGCTCTACAAGACTACTCACTAGTACGGGTATGCACTGCCCGCATCCAAATAACATGAGGCGAATACTACTATTAATTACGTAGCCGCCTAAAGGAAGCCCCCAACGGGATCTCTCAAGCCAGCAGTCTGTGGCTGTGGTGTACTACTTTAGTACTTGCTATTAGTTCGAACTTATTTGTGATTAAAAATAACCAAGACTAGAGTTTGCAATGAAAAGCCACTTCTTTAGTGGCCTTTGCGTTTGGTTTTCCCCATTAAAAAACCTCAAAAAAGGCAAATTGCTCTGCATCATCTCAAACCAGAAGCCCAAACTCTTCCCTAATCGGCATTTGCTGCTTAACAACCCCCCAGCTCCTGCCAAGAAGGCTAAGACGTCAGCGGGCCTTTGTGATATTTTCGGGAGCCACACATTTCCGGGAATCTCAAAGAAGCTGCTCCAGAAGAAAGATCGTTTGCTGCCGCCTATCGGGGATTTGCTACTGTGTGCACAAATTCCCGAGTCGACAGCAAAACGATACTTGAAAGTGACCTATTGCTGTTCATTTGAACTTTGGGATTCCTTGCTGGATTCGCCAAAGGAAGCAAGCTTCGACTTGAGTTGATTCATTCCACTGCCAAGTTTGGTCTTTAACTTACTCAAGAGGCTCTTCGCTCCACTGGACAAACTTGTGTGTTTAGACACTTCAGCATCTGGAGTCCCAACTTCCGCCAACGCATCAATGTCTGGCTTATGTGCAAAAGGAAAATCACCATTCGTACCTCCGAGTTCCGAGTTAGCACCATCTCCCAAACCACTTACATTATCCTCACTTACATTATTCTCAACATCACCTTCACCTAACACTTTCTTGTCAGCACATGAGGCGAGAAGCAGCGGAGCTGCCAAGCAGTAAAGGGCCAGAACAGCCGAGACGCTACGAGCTTTCACCATCTTGACGGGGAGCTAGAAAAGAAGGAATACGAAATAAGGACAAAAGGACGTGAAGACTGAACGAAATATGAAATGAGGAAAATGAAAGTTATGCGTACTTATGTGGGAAAGCAAAAAGCAACCGCACCTGCTACCACGCCCTCTTGTTGGAGGTGAGCGAGCGGCGCTGCCACAGTCTGCTCCGCCACAAGCCAAAGAGCGCAAAAGATAGTTTTTCTAATACCTGCAACAGACGTCCACTTTATAACGTCTTGTACAGTTATTGATTTATTTTATTGATTCCCTTCCGTTCCCATCCCAAACGGCTGGTCTATCGTCTGAGGAACCTTATGCTTGGCTAGCTCTTCTGACTGTTTATTTCATGAAGCAGCAGGGTCTCCTATTTCTTTTTATACAATTGGAGTGGCATCTTTTTTTAGCTTTATTTGCTGTCAAGGCGTGAATTGGCTCTCAGGTGTAACGTTCCGCTACATACTGCAAGCTTTGTGTACAGCGGTAACTTGCTGTTACAGCTGCGCGACAAGCTGCCTACGCAGGCTCGATCCCGTAGGTTTCCGAGTAGTTTTTTTAAAGTAATATATCACAACTACAAACGTATTTTACGAATCTGCGTAAATGCCATAGGTACTAACCACCTAGCCATCATTTAGAAATCGGTCTCGGAACAAAGTGCGGCTGTGAGGTGTAGGGGTCGTACTTAGCCCTCTGCTTAAAATCCACAAGTGCTAACACAGAATAATTAAATAATAACTTGAGAATATCTAGCCCCCAAAAAAAGTCTGACCTTCTAGGCTTGTTTCTCTGAGGCGATGCTGACCTGAGCACAGCAAAGCTTAAAGGGGATGCTGCTGACAGTTCCTGTAGACGCCCAGCTCCCAGTGCGCCTTAAACCAAATATTGGGAGTACATACAATTGATGTCCTTTATCCGAAGCTGCCAAGTCTCTTGAACATATGGAAAGGGTTTGGAGCCTCTCAAGGGGCCCACTGGAGAGTCTAAAAGAGAATACATTAAGAAGAGACCCCGGGATATTTCCCATTTAGAAAGAGTCGAGGGCAAACCACAAAACCGCTTATTCTGTTGCGTTCTGTTATATCTCCTGTTCCACTGTGGAGGTAGAGGTGTACAGACAGCGCATATGGCGTCAATGGGCTATTAAAAGTAGTGTTTTTCTTGAAACCCCAACATCGGAAACATGCAGACACACGTGGCGATATTGTGGTACTTGTTGCTGGCTAGCTTGTGTCTCCTAATCCACCTTGACCTGAAGATCCTGTATGCCACCTGGATTCCAGGCCTGGGTATTCTTTTCGTAATACTTCTAAGGCTTTTCCCACATTCTTGCCTCTACAAGTATCCAGGCTAAGAAACTCTTCTGCCGGAGCAACTCCCAAGGAGATCTCTTAGAATTTGGTTTCCCCCTCTCCGTCGGTTGTTCTTGTGACTTCCGATGTTTCTTGCGTGTCGCAGGCAGGCCCACAAGAGAGGTCATGTACTACATAAGCGAGGGCCATCACCAACGTTCTAGATCTTTTTCCCCTCCTTTACCGCTGATAACTCGCCGACCACTGGCTTCCTTGCGTCAGTAAATGCAACTTGAGCCTTCATAGTGAGCTAAAAGGGAAGGCGATCAGGCCTCAGGGAATATCACATATTTCATTGCGGCTTTCCGTCCCAAATTCGCAGCTAGCGTCAAAAGATAATTCGTGTCACTTTCGGTCAGAGTGTCCTTGAGGATATAAGAGAGAATTGCAACAACGGGCTCCAACTTACCTGCCACGTTTATTACCGTCATGTCTAATATCTGAAATGCTTTCATCCAGTGGGGATAGTTGCGATACCCTTTTCCGAATACTGGTAGTGTATTTCTCATGATTGATTTCAAAAGGAGATTGCGCTCTGCCTCCGCTTTAGCAAGTTCGTGCCTTGGTTTCTTTAGAGACACCTGCCCAGGAAAGAGAGAGGTGAGAGAAAACCAAGCGGCTTTTATCTCGCTTCGGAAAAATTTGGAGCCTTTGACACGTGCGGACACTTCTTTAGATTTAAAATCTTTGTAGTATACAAGGTGCTATTGACGAAATATGGGGCTATTGAGTTGCTTAGCATTTACAGCAGTTTGTGCTCAATCCAAGGAAGAATTGTTCTTTGCGTTGACCTGCGAAACTTACATTATACATTCAATCCTCGTCAGGCTTTTCCAGCACCTCCTGTCCTTTATCAAATTTTGCCCCAGATCAAGCATTTTCCTTATTAACTTTATTCCTTCTCCTATCTTTATATAACTTTGGGGTGTCTGGGCACATAACGAGGCATCTGAAGGTTCCGAGATCGCATGAACAGGTATTGCTCCTTAGCCTAAAGCGAGCGATATAGCATCACTTTTTAAGAAAGATTTGTTGTTCAGGTAGTTACGGAAAGATGTTATGGTTAGAGAGAGGCCCACATTTGGGCAGAGGTATATTTTCTACGCACCAAAGGACCACCCACACATACGGATACGGGCCCTCATTCTCCAAACAATACAAAGTACTTCAAGTAAGTAATTACAATATTATGCTGTTGTAGGGTTTTGTATTAGTTTTCATATTAATCAGAGGGTTCTGTAATTTATGTGGGGATGTGGGCCAGTAATGTTCTGTCGTGCTGGCCATGTTAGTGAGCAGCGACTTCGCGATATTGAGGAAGGCCTGAACTTATATTCGCTTTTTAAACTTGCTGCAATCGTATAATTGATGTATTCATTCTAAGCAACCTCAATAAGTACTTAATTATACATAATTATTATACCGTAATCTTAGTCATGATCCACGAAATTGATGGGCACGCTTGATTATGGCATATTAAATATATATTTTTTTTTATAAGCACAGAAGCCTAATTTTTTGAGTAGTATATGTCAGGATGCGTGTGTAGCGTGTTGGAGGGAAAACCAGAGGACTTCTTCCAAGTCTCCTCGAACACAATCAATTAACGTTTCAATTCTTTAGTTTCGGCATCTTGCTGGTTAAACTGCTAGCTGAAAGGCAGTAACTAGGGTCGGCAGCTACTTTATCCTCCTAGCGAAGTGCGGGCACTCGAAGCGCTCTCAGCTTTTTCTGCAGCCATAGGACTGGTTCGTTTATTAGCTTTAATTCCCACTCATGTTCTTTAATTGTTTTATCAAATATGAAAAGCACCTACTTAGCCGGAAGGGCTTGTAGAGAACGATGCTTCTTGCTCTCTCCAACTGCGATAGAGCTGGTTTCCTGTAACTTCTTATCCCTCGTCATGAACTAAAGCATTTTAGTGGAATTACGCTCTGCTTTGTTTAGTTTCGTCACCAAGGTTTCTAGCTTCCTAGTTCTCTTATTAGGTCTTCTTTAGGCACTTTCAGCATATAAATTCGTGTTATGTTCCATATCTCCTTTATCCAGAGCCTCCTTAGCCTTAGCCTTAATAACATCTATCTCCCATTTAGCCCAATCGCCTTTTCTCGTTTACGGACTTGATGAACTTTTTCTCTTTCCGTAACCAGCTGTGCCGAGCAGAGGTGAACTGCATATAGGTTCTTATAGGCGAGCTTCCTGCCGGCCGCCTCCTAATTGGCACGTACGATTAGCACACCCAAATCCTCATGGAACAAATTATATACAGAAATATCTGCTTCCATTGAGAGGCTCTGGAGTTATCAAGCCCTCGCAGTTTGTATTAGCTGAAGACGTTTGTGGGTCCTCAACGTTGGAAACCAGCTCGCCCACTGTTGGGTTTCCTGCTGCAGGCATCTTTTGATGCTTGCTTGAAAACCGGAAAATTTCCATTGTAAAAAACAACACTATACAACGCAAAGGATGTGTTTAAGCGCAACAAACTTCCTTGGCCTGCCTAAAGATCAAGCCTTTCTCCTGGGCTTTCACTCGTTAAAATATTAAAACACAAGTTCCCAGCCGTTCGTTGAAAAGGAAAATAAAGAATTTCAGATGTTGCAGGAACTCAGTTCCTTCTGCTAAGCAACTGGGAGCATGATGACCAAACGACGTGTTTATAGCGTAACAGGCTTCCGTAGCCTGCCTAAAGAGCAAGAATTTTTATTAGACTTTAACTTGTAAAAAAGGTAAAACACGGGTTCCCAGCCCCTTTTGGGGGAAAAGATGAAGAATTCTAGAATAAACAGAGGAGCAGTTCCGACCTTCACTTTCACTCAAAACAGAAGTTCTAGCGATCCCGGTAAACAGCGGACTTAACTCATTTCGGTAATTCGAAATACTTAAAGTAACACAAGGGTCTTCTAGAACTACAAATAATTCTGGGGACTTTAATTTTCTTTCACAAGTCATTAGGCCGCCCTGGAAAAGTCTGCTTGCCATCTACAATTCTACTCATAAATAAATTAGGACATTAATTAGCACAAGTACAAGTAATAAGAAACAGACAAACATTGCAACATTAAAGATGCAAATCAACGTGCTACATGAGACCCGCCTCCCTGATAGGAACAGCCAAGTGGAGACGGCTTCCTGCGCGCGCAAGCTCCATGCAAAGCTGGAACTGTGGTACAATCGCCCTTTCTAACCTGGCAGTGCTGAGGCGCTAGGCGCGCCTCCTCCACTCGGGTAACGTGGGTAGCTATGGCTGCATTGGCGGTGTAACCAAGGTGTATGCAGATGCATCGCGTAGTACGGATGAGCAAATCCCTAATGTGTTCGCTGTAACACTGTATGCTACACTATATATTTCGAGAACGACCGACGGGCAACGCTCAAGAAGCAAGCTTTTCGTTGTACGAGACTATTCACCTCGCTAATTCAATAAAGTCGAGAGCAGCTCCCCATACCTTATCTACCAGCAAACTATTTTGCAAAGCCCGTTACAGCGATGTGGGCAAAAGAAATATATTCAAAAAGTGCACATTTCTGAGGGTTTTATTGCTTCTAGTCGACGAAGCCAGTGCGTCTGTGAGAGCACGAGCTGTCAGCAGAGGCGGGCGGTACGGGAGCAGATGCTGAATACACACAATCATGTCGAGCGAAGCTGTCGTAGCCGCATATCTGTCAGGTGCGCCGATTAGAGCTACAGCAAATGTGCCATCTCTCGACCTTCTCTCTCTGCTCTCAGTTTCTCAAGGCAGCGTGTTAACACTGGAGCTATGACTCATGGAGGCTGCCATTC
Source organism: Eimeria falciformis (assembly GCA_002271815.1). Lineage (NCBI taxonomy): Eukaryota > Apicomplexa > Conoidasida > Eucoccidiorida > Eimeriidae > Eimeria > Eimeria falciformis. The sequence goes on from NPHX01000468.1 coordinate 194,894, forward strand.
CTCGGTCTAGTGGCTTCCCGCCTTTGCCTACTAGCGGTGTAACGCCTACAAAATCGGTGGTGGGCTGAGGAGATACGGCGATACAGATGCCCGAAGAGGCAGAGGTATCGAGGCAAAGGGAAGTGCCCTTGTAATGACCCTTCTCTACGGTTTACCAGCTGCAGCGTTTCACCTCCCCAGTCAGCTATTGTCTGCTGATTTATCTTCGCCTGTCCTGTGGGGTGCATTCTCGCTCAGTGGCAGGCATTGTTCCTTTCGCTTCTTAGGCATAACACCTAAGGAATAGTGAATGAAACACTGAGTTTTTCAGAGGCCCTAGTGGCCCCGGCCACTCCTTCCCTCTCGCTGCTATTCCTGAAGGGGTGTACCGACGACAACAAACAAAAGAAGCGCCTTTCCCCGCGCTCCCCGTCCAGCTATCTTTTTTCACGCCATCGCTGCTTCCTTCACGCCTTGGCAACAGCACTGCAGCAGCAGCAGCGCCTAAACAGAGTAGAACTCGAAGTCCCGCTCGTGCTTCCTCACATGTGCCTTCCATCCCTTTTCAAAGTCTTTTGTCAGCACTACATATCTGCAGCAAAACGACACGCATTCAAGTGTACATACACTTTAACTTTTGCAGTATGAAAGAGCAGGCCCGCACGCATCAGCCTTAGCAGCAGCAGCCGCAAACTAACAGCAATACCTGTTTTTCCGGACGGCTTGCATGCCTGCCTCCTGACAGATGGCGGCGAGGTCTGCAGCAGAGATTTTTTCAGGACGGGATACAACTGCACATAAACAACCCTCAACAACAGCACCACGATGTACTTCCCAGCCCCTGCTTTGTGTCATCTGCTCCTGCCGCCGCAGCAGGAACAACTGTTGCCCAATGCACGTATTTGGGGCATACAATCTTCTAGGTCGACTTCTTCCGAAAGGTTCATCTTGGCAGTGATGGTCTGTAGGATGAGGCGTCGTTGTCTTCTATCAGGAAGGGGAAATTCAATCTTGCGGTCTAAACGGCCTGGGCGGAGGAGGGCAGGATCCAAAGTGTCTGCACGGTTCGTGGCCATGATAACCTACGGCAATTAAAGCGCAGCACAAGAGCACGCGTTAGCTGCTAAACATGCTGTTTTTACTGTCGCAGGTGATGCTACTGAAGAAGTAGCCGCAGCAACAGAAGACGTCTGCAGGTGTCCTGCTTGTCTTGCTCCTGCTACGCCAGCTATGGTAATGGAGCAGACATAGAAAGAGGAGTGCCTTCCCTCTCTCGACAGTCTCCTCTCCAATAGCTCCACTTATATAAACAGAATAAACACAATAATAAACATAATAAAGATGCACCAAAGTCCAACAAGCTGTGAGGAGGGCTTGCCTTTACAGTGGTGGTCTGGTCAAAGCCGTCCATCTGGTTCAGAAGCTCCAACAAAATTCTCTGAACCTCGCGATCAGCTCCAGTCTGTGCATCGAAGCGCCTGCAAAACGCAATCCACAAGGAAAAACATATGGCATTAACCTCTCTCTTTCGTGATCTAAAAGCTCGTGTTTGTGCTCGTGCTGCTGAGCATGGCTGATACAGAATGGGTTCTTTTTGATTATATCTCTTGTTTGTCGTCATTTTTCCCCTCCGTCCTGCTATCTCCCTCTTGGACTCGCTGTTTCTCTCGTTCGCTCTCCGAGTATGTATTTGTGTACATATAGCTGAATACGTTCTCCGGTGTATGCACGCCTTCACGCCTGTTGCGGGTTCTGAATTGGCGTGGTGACAGCAGCAGAAAGACCATCTGGCTTAGGATTTAGAGTGCACTAAGTGCAGACAGACTTCGTTGCGATGGCATCTACTTCATCAATAAACACAATAGCAGGAGAATGCTCGCGAGCCTGAAATTCATAGGCACTCCGCAGCAGTTGCAACCGTGCTCTTCTGCTTCCGCCAGAGGCAACAACAGCAACCAAACAGTGTTGTTTGTTGATAGTTCACTACGACTTTTAATTTGAAATTTCTCTGCTCACAAGTGTGATTCTGGTGTTATGAACACTGAGAAACACGAAAACTGGCTCAGGCGCCACCACCAAGAAACAACTTACCAGTCTAAACACATCTCGGACCATGCGGGGGCCCTCACCCAAATACTTTTGGACAAATTCACTCCCCACTACCCTTATGAAAGTGGCGCTTGTATTGTTAGCCACAGCCTTAGCTAGCATCGTCTTCCCTGAAAAACCAACGCTCCAGATGCACCAGCAGCAGTAACAGTAAGACAAACTCCCTGTTGTGATTGCTGCTTCTCCCTCTGCATGCGCCGCTGTTACTGCTACTGCAGCAGATGCTAGTGTTGCTGCCGCTTCCTACGAGACCTCCTCAACTAAACCCCTTGAAGCCAGTGCTGACGCCAAAACTCGAATTCTCGAAATCTCACCGGTGCCGGGAGGCCCGTACAGCAGAACGCCAGTGGGTGGCTCTATTCCGATTTGGTGATAGTACTCTGGACACGTCAAAGGCAACTCAACCGCCTCTTTTATCTCCTGCTTCTGCACGTCCAAGCCGCCTACGTCCTGAAACAGCGGCAGCAGCACCAAATGCAGCAGCAACAAATGCAGCAGCAACAAATGCAGGTGCAGCAGCAAGCGCAACTGCAGCAAAATTACTCCACAGAAACAGCAGCAGTAACGCCGAAAACATCTCACTCTACCTTCACGAACGTCACTGGCGCGGGAAAGAACAAAACTGTGGTGCTTTTAACAACACTTCAAGCATTTACTAGTTCTCTGTCGGCGCCGTTTAGCGCCTGTCACTTGCTTCCTTAGGGGTGTGACTGTGTGTGGCGCATCCAATAGTACGAGGCACAACGCCACGATGACTGCCGCTATAATGACAGTTCGCACGTCCCAGAGGCTACACATTTTTCAGTAGTGGGCAGCAAATACTTGGCAGCAACAACAACTTGAAATGCTCATTCGGTAGGGTCGCTTTGAAGCTACTGATTTCCTGTGGGACGCACAGAGTAGGATACATCGGGTTTCTCTTGCATCTTGAGCGTTTGAATGGTGGAGTCTGCCTCAGGGGGCAACACGTCAACAACGGAGTGCGAGTGCCGATGCAGAGCAACGCTGCTGCCTGTCTTGAGCAGCTCCCTGCAGCAGCAGCAGCAGCAGCAACAAACGAACGCCATAAACTCATTTGGGACCAACAAAAACAAACATAAAAGCCACAAGCAACGTCAAGACAGCAGAAAAACAAACTTCCCAGTAACCACCATCAGTAGCAACACCTGCAGCACCAACATCAGCGGTAGCAGCAGCAACGCCAGAAGCAAGGAAGACCCACCTGTTGAGCGTAGAGAGCACCCTGACAATATAGCTGCTCCCTGCTGTACTCGAGACAATGGCCTCCTTGGCAGAAAGTAATTCAAGAAACTGGCCAATCACCAGCGGCACAGACTGAATCCGACGCAGCTCTTCGCGGGCTCGATAAAACTCACGCTTCAAATTTTTTTGTTCATCGCGGATGAACTCCTCCTGTAAAAGAGAGCACAAAAGAAAAACGTTGGAAAAGACCGAGCGCTTCCGTGGCACAAGCAAAGGCGATCCTTGAGTGTATCTATCACCTTTCTCTGGTCCTGTGTTTCATTGCTGCTTTCTGTCTGTCTCGCTCTCTGCCTCTCTCTATTTGTCTCTGTCTCCCTCTCTGTTTCTGGCTTTCTCGTTCTGTCTGTCTTTCTCTTTATCACATGTCTTGACACAAGCGGCTAGCAACGCACTCAGCCCCTAACTACCAGCGGGTAAAGAAACAGACAACACTCAAAGAAGCCGGCAGCCAGACAAGAAGGCAGACAGAGACGATACACAGAAGGCACAGGAAACAAGCAAGATGACACACCACATTCATCACTAAGGAGAAACTCTGGAAAGGAGACAGCATACATGAAGAGACAGCAAGAGAGAGCACAGCCTGACAGACACTAAAAATACTATCTCGGCTCGCACACACAAACACCTGACATGGGGATGCATGGAAACATGCCAGCCGGTGAAAATGTGGCTGGGCAGATGCATGCACGAGCACAGATAGACAGCACATCCGCGCGTACACACAGAGAGACACACGTGAGCGTTCACATAGGCACCAGTAGCCAGCAGCAGCAGAAGCAGCAGCAGTTCCTGCTGCAGGGTGCATAGACACGTGCATACAAACCAGCGTCAAATAAATGTGTACCTGCACATTGAGAAACTCCAGCTGTCTCTGCAGCGCCTTCAACCTCGAGAAGAGCCCAAGACCCCCGGAAGCGCTCGCCGCTGTCCCAGGAGCTGCTGCTGCTGGCAGTGGATTCATAGGGGCGAGCTCTGCTGCTGCGTCACTCATCTTATACTGATGCTGGTATTCTTGTTGTGTGGCTTGCTGCTGCTGTTTCTGCTGTAGTTGCTGCTGATGGTGCAGCGGGCGTCTGTGGAGGTGAAGGGGAGCTGCTGCTGCGCCGATAGAAACAACCGCCGAAGAAACAGCACAAGAAGACAAGCTAAAAAGCATACAAACACGTAAATGGCTCTCCTGCCTTTAGGATGCTCCTGCCACTATGTTAGGGAGTTTTGCTGCTGCTGCTGCTGTTGCTGCTGCGGAGGAACGAACGCGAGTTGGGGGGTATAAACACCTTAGCCGTATACATCCATGGGAGGCCAGGTTGTTTTTTGCTGCCGCTGCTGCTCCAACAGGCGCAGCAAGACATGGAGCAGGCAGTACCAGGAACGCCAAATTCTGTTGGTCTGCTGCGTCAGCTGCGTCTGTTGGTGCTGCTGCTGCTGTTGACGTAACGTAAATAAAGAATTTGCTGCGCTTGCTGCACTCACGAAACCCAATGGGTACGCTGTAAAATGCTAGTGGGCCATTGCTGCAGCTTGTGTTGCTGGGGCTGGAACAGCAGCAGCTGCTGCTGCTCCTGCAGCAGCTGCTGCTCATGTAGCAGCAGCAGCAAACCGATTTGCTCAACAACGGCGACTCAACCAGCATTGGATAGTAAGTGTAAATAAACAAAGAAACACTCATCATAGAGGTGTTCGCGCTCCCCTCAGGCCTTGCTGCAGCTTAACCCCTAGTGGTCTTGCGACTGGGAAACAACGCCTGTGCAACTACAGGTTAACAAGTACCCTGGTGCAGCTGCATTTGCGGCACACAGCACCTGTTTTATGGCTGGGACGCTAGCAGCAGCAGCACCAGCAGAGCAGCAGCAACAGCAGCAGGAGCAGCAGGAGCAGCAGCAACAGCAGCAACAGCAGCAGCAACAGCAGCAAAAGCAGAAAGGACTCTCGTTGGCTACTAGGATCACCAGGCAAGGAGGAGTCCATAAGCTGCTGATGAAGTAGCTGTTGCTGCTGCAGTTGCATCGCCTGCAGTCGTCGCAGTTGCAGCTGCAGAGGATGCAGGCCGCACCAGCCTCAGTAGGCATAACTTGTCTTATAGCAGGAGGCAATGGTTTGCTGATTCGTGTTGCAGTAGCACAACCACCATTAGGCAGAGGGGGTGCAGCCTTCTAAGGCAAAGATGGATTCCCTTTTCCTCTTCAACGACTCCGGGTATGTACATCAGAAACAGCAGCAGCAACAGCAACAGCAGCAGCACGAGGGGGAGGAGGATATGCCGTGCCATTGTGTCTTTTGTTTTATGTTTCATGCATGCTATTGCTCCTGGCTCTGCATCGTGTCTCTTTGGTGTTGCTGCTGCTGCCCCAGGTGCTTCCTGCTAGAGAAACACTACCGAGGCCAGGTAGGCCGTGCTGCCTGCGAGCCGCTGCTGCAGCAGCTGCAGCAGCACGGCCCGAAGGCACTGCTGAAGGCACCCCGCATCATGAGGAGCAGCGACAACTGCATTTTGCTGCACATACACCGCGATAAGCTGCTGCTGGCTGCTGCATGCACTACGGAGGTCTGTCGGTATACACCCCAACTCTTGCCATTGCAGTTGCTGCGAAAAGTCACACTGTGCAACTACCACCGCTGGTGCTGCTGCATGCGTTGCTGCTGCTGCATGCGTTGATGCTGCTGCCGCATGTATTGCCCCTGCTGCATGCATGCCCTTTGCTGCTGCAGGCCGAGCCGTTGCTGATGCTGGAGATGCTGCAGCAGCTGTATGAACTCTTATGTCGCTACTGTTGCGATGGGGCACCTCTAACAGAAGAGGCCCTGAGGAGCAATTTCAGCGCAGTGTACGTACTCGCCGACTTGGCTGTAGATTTTGGCTATCCTTTTATTATGGAAGAGAACCTCGTCCAGCTGCTGCTGCAGCCTTCCTCTGTTGTTGCAAAGGCCATGCAGCTCGTGAGACGCACTGCCACTGTTGCTGCCGCTGCTGCTGCTTGTGGTGTTGGGACACTGCTAGGCACTCGGTGTTACGGCTGTTGCTGCTGCTGCTTCTCTGTTAGATACCCATGTGCTGGTATGTGCTGAGCTGCTGCTGTTGCTGCTGCTGCTATTGCTGCCACTCAGGTGCACGGGTCTTCTCGGATGTTGACATCTCTGGCTGCTTCAATTGGCTTGCGGGGGCAGCAGCAGCAGCAGCAGCAGCAGCA